>NW_020769320.1:15610364-15660356 GCF_900518735.1 Pseudonaja textilis | reverse complement strand
CTTCCTCTCTTCCTCCTTCCCTCCCTCTTTTTCCTTCCTTCCTTCCTTCCTTCCTTCCTTCCTTCCTTCCTTCCTTCCTTCCTTCCTTCCTTCCTTCCTTCCTCTCTCCCACCCTTTTTCCTTCCTCCCTTCCTCCTTCCCTCCCTCTTTTCCTTCCTTCTTTCCTTCCTTTCTCACTCCCACCCTTTTTCTTCCTCCCTCCCTCTCTCTTTTTCCTCCTCCTTTCCTTCCTTCCTTCCTCCCTCCCCTTTTTTCCTTCCTCCCTCTCTTCCTTCACTGGTTCATTTTTGCTAACTTGTTGAGTGTGTGTGTGTGTGTGTATGTGTAGATTGATAGATAAATAGATGGATAAATACTCCGCATAAACAATTGAGATGAGCGTTATTGCTTTACCACTGCATTTGTTTTATTATCCATTTAGAGAGACAGGACCCAAATCCATTTGGGAATTTATTCGTATTTCTTTTTCATTTCCCCTGTTCTTCAGTAGGAAGGCTAAGCACTCGCTCCTCAGGCCTGTGGATGGTACTATGGGTAAATCATACCTAACATTAATTGTGAGCCAATCAATCCTTCCGTTGCAAGTTCCTTTTTACATTGAAGGGGGGGGGGGGCTGCAGCTGCTACACCCCCCCCCTTTCCCTCGTTCTCTCTTGCCTCAAAATAGGAGCAGTGGGATAACAGGCATCAAAGCAATCCACGGGAGTGGACTTTCCCAAATTAAACAAGTAGGCAAATGCATGGGTAGAACTTCCTAAGCCAAATACTGTTAGAGAAAACTCGGATTATACGTCCCCGGTGAATGTTGAATCTCTCTTTCAATACTTTCCCATGGCTTTTGTCCGGCCCTCACAAATTGGCAATCCCTTACCAAGCCAGAAGACCATTGAAGGGGACTCAAGAATAACTAGACCAAAAGTATCGTTAACAACTAATTAGTATGGCCGCCAGTCTAAATGCTGCACATTCTTTTATTTATTTATTTTTCAGTGCTGGCAGCTGCTGTGTTTGCTTTCCGAGCAGGGAATCTAATGGAGGTGACATCACTAGCCGCAGCTGAAGTAAGGATAAGTTTCCAGTTGTAGAACTATGGAAATAATTTTTTTTGACGTCTTGCCAACCGGAGTAATTTGAGCTTCATGGGCACATAGCTTTGCGGTGTCAGGCTCTCAGCTGAAATTTTTTACCCTGGAAGAAGTTCAGGAGATGTGAAAAATGCAGGTTGCAATTCATTAAAAAAAAAAAAAAAAGACTCTTCTCAACTGTTGAAAGAAAAAAAAATAATTAATTTGGGTTGTAAACCTTCGATGTATTTTTTTTTTAACCTCCCAGTTCTACTTGGATTTTTCAACCTGCTTGCTGTCTCCTTTAATAAAATCTGCAGAGTCCTGCAGAGAATAATCAAACATAGCTAAAAGAGAGTTGCCACAAATAAGCTTACTGTAGCTATTTTTATTTTCAGGAATATTTTGTTCTCTCTTGTGCCTATCACATTCCATATAAAGCATTCGAGGATTCAATGAGTTTTCTTCCCAGCTAAGTTATGCTTGGAACTGTGACTTTGTTATGAGTTACATTTATTTTATATTTCTTCCACATCCATCCTTAACATGAATTTCCCCCCTTTCCCTCCAGCCTTTCTTTTTCATCTTCTTACATAACTATTCAGAAACTCGGACAAATTACCCATTTGTAACAGGGACTGGTCAGTTTGAGAAGCCTTTAACCAAAACTGTGAGAGGGATCTTGGAGTCTTCGTGGACAACCAGTTAAATAGGAGCCAGCAGTGTGCAGCAGCCACCAAAAAAGCCAAAGCAATCCTAAGTTGCATTAACAGAGGGATACAATCAAGATCAAGTGAGGTTCTAATACCACTCTATAAAGCCTTAGTAAAAGCACACCTAGAGTACTGCATCCAGTTTTGTTCACCACAGTATAAAAAAGATGCTGAGACTCTAGAAAGAGTGCAGAGAAGAGCAACCAGGATGATTAGGGGACTGGAGGCTAAAAGATATGAACGGTTGCAGGAACTGGGCCTGGCTAGTCTAGTGAAGAGAAGGACCAGGGGAGACAGAATAGCAGTGTTCCAATATTTGAGGGGCTGCCACAGAGAGGAGAAAGGAGTCGAGCTATTTTCTAAAGCGCTTGTAGGCCAGACAAGGAATAATGGGTAGAAACTGAACAAGGAGAGATTCAACCTAGAAATAAGGAGAAAGTTTCTGACAGTGAGAACAGTCAATTGATGGAACAGAAGTTGCCTTCAGAAGTTGTAGGAGCTTCATCACTGGAGGCTTTCAAGAAGAGACTGGACTGTCATTTGTCAGAAATGGTGTAGGATCTCCTGCTTGGGCAGGGGGTTGGACTAGATGACCTACAAGGTCCCTTCCAACTCTGATTATCTGTTAAAGCATAACAAAAACAGCTGGCCACAGTGCAGTAACCAGCATTTTGTTTTGATAGCTATCCTATTATTTTTTTCATTGTTTACTTTGAGTAGCTTCTTGGTAGGGAAAAAAAGAAACCATGGTAGAAATCAAATAAATGAAATAATAAATAGCATTTATCTCTTTAAAGTGGCCCTAGGAAATTTGTTTTGCTTTGGAATGAATTCATAATTGTTTACTTAAGAATACTGTAAACCAAAATGATTTCATTGAAAATCAGAACCTCCTTTAGAACATGACCTCTTTATTGTTGATATAAAGAAATGCTTCGTTTGGAAACTCCTAGGCGTCAATTGTATTTTGTGATTATAAATACTAAAAAGAATATCATGTTTAATGTTCCCATCTGGTGTATAATCCTGATCTTCTCGGTTCTTGAAAAGTATTTGGTTCTGCATACGTTTTATATACAGTAATAATTAGCAGCAAGTTATGCATTCTTTTTTTTTTTTTGGTAAATTTTATTTGAGTTTTCACAAAAAGAAAAGAAACACAATTAAAACATCTTTTTTTAAAGCAGCATAATCCCGGGTTACATTTCTTCGTGCAGACACAATTTCAGATTCATTTTTATTTTCTATTCCATATCTTATTAAAATTTTATATTTTCTACATAGCTTCTCCCCTCTTTTAATTTCCTCAATTTTATTATATTTATTTCATCTCAATTCAAATCATTATATTTATATTTTTTGTCTATCTTGTTTCAATTGTCTATTATCTTTTCTCATTAAACAAAATTTCTCCTGTAGTTACTGATTGGAGTATGACGCCTTTATATCTTTTCCCTAAAGTTATAACACTCAATATAATACATAGCTTCCATTCGGATTCTGTTTGGTACATTCAAACTACACACAGTATTCTTAAAGAAAAAAAAGAAAAATTATAAATATATATAATTAAAAAACCATTCCATTCCAATTCAGTTCTATCATTAATATTAATATTCATTAAAGTCAAGATTTTTCACGTTACTTTTCAATTAAATATCATACCTCTATGGGAACAATTATTAACTTTCCATAATCAATTCCCCTCCTCTTCACTTATATTTTATAAAACATTCAATTAAAGTGTTCCCATTCCTTCCTAATTCAGTTTTCTCATTTATTTTATTTCATTTACTTTATTCACAGACATTTCACTAAGTTACACTAACCATTCTATATTCTAATCATATGTTGTTTCCAATTTTCTAAAGTTATTTCTATTTCAAATATAACAACACAATCTCATGTACCTTTACAGAATCCCCCTTCCAGTTAAGTTTTCACCCATTATCTCTAAATAGGTCCTGTTTCTCTATATCTTGCTCCAGACCTTTGTAACTTCTTTTCCTTTCCTTCTTCCCTCTCTTCTTCTCCCTCCCCTTTTTACCCCTTTGTCTCTCTACCTCTACTTCCCTCTTCTGTATTCCCCTTTTCTGTTGTTTTCCAGTATCATACTTATTTTTCGAATTATTTTTCTTTTCTTTGGTTGTTTTTTTAAGTCTTAAATTCTCCATCCTCTTTCCCCCCTTTCCTTTTTCTTCCCCACATAGAGTTACTTGTTCTTTAAAGATGGCTTCCTCTTTGTCCCAGTCTTCTTGTTTTGCAGTCTTTTCTTGTTGTTTCTCATAGTTCCAAATCTTCATTTCTAAGAATTGAAAAACGAAGCCAAAGAAACCCTTCCCTTCTTGTGCATCTTCTTTGTATTTTTTAAGTTCCATTTTCAATTCTTCGAAAAGTGATGCCATTGTAAAAAATTTTAAACAGCCACCCGATTGATTCAAAAGTCCAAAAGTCACCAAGTAATCCAAATACACACAAACTGTTTCTTTTTGCTCTTTCTTTTTTTCCCACTTTCTCTTCCTGGGGTTACTATTTAGTTGCAAAGTTTCAGTTAAAATGTATCTTTTAGAAGTCTTATTGAAATTTTACTTTAGATTCTTTTAAAGTCCAGGCAGTCTCCTCCCTCTTCCAGATCCTGCCCTTATTCTTTTTCTCTCCCTTCCTGCTTATAGAAAAAAAAGTTTTTAATGTCCAGAAATCTTTATTGTCCCTTTGGCATTTAGTTATACTTTCAGCTTAATTGCCTATTGATGCCAAAGCAGATTTTTCCAATTTCTTATTCTTAATTGTCAATATAAGGAAGGAGAGGGAAGAAAACAAAAAGCCAAACCTTTCCCTTTTCACTTTCTTTCGCTGCTTCCGACTCTTCTTTGGGAGCGATGTTATTTCTTGTAAAATTTAAATTCCAGGGTACCTTAGTTATTGCTTTTTCAACTTAGCCTGGTCAGCCAAAACTTTCACTTCTTATCTTCCTCCTGTGCATTCTTTTCCGGTTGAGTGCTTCTTTGAGGTGGCCATTTCTGACCACCGCTCCTACCGCCTTTGGGAAAGGGAGTTTGACCAGCTGAGCAGAGATGCGGCTCTCCTCGACCCTGCGGCAGTCTCCCCCTTCTTCACCACCTCTACAGGGTGGCTTAGCCCTGAAACCAGCCGGCTTGGGGCGCTCCAGCGGCGAGCCCAGGCAGAAACCGCGCATGATCACGGATTCCTGTCTGTCGCCGAAGCCCTTCAAACCGGAAGTCCATTATGCATTCTTTAGTATATCATGAAGTTTAATGTCCTCTCACATTAAATCCAGTTCCCCGTTGATTAATTTTTGCAAAGCCAAACATTTAATGAACCTTAACAATTTTTCAAACAGGCCTCCAGAATAGTTTTTGGGTTTGATGGTGTCAAATGTCATTTCCTATTTTTATTACAGAAAGTTGTAACAAGGTGAGCGATAACCTACCACTAGTATAGCATTTTCTGTTCTTTTGAGAAGTCTTTTCACTTGTGAGAAACACAGAACAATGCAACATTTTACAGGAAAAATCACATGCCCTGCAATCAGAAGGCTATCGGTGATTTGATGCTACCATATGTTGCTGTTTCTTATTCTTACAAAATAATATGTGCTTGGCAACTTCATGTAGCTCTAATATATGTCTTACCTAAATCAGAACAAACAAAACTGGAATATTTTGTATTGATTTACAGCACCATATTAATATCGTCTTTCCCCAAAAATAAGACCCTGTCATGGTTTTTTTTTTGCCACCAAAAAAGGCACCAGGTCTTATTTTGGGGGGATGTCATCCACTGATTAACCTCACTTGCGTGCATCACCCTCGGCCTCCTTTTCACTGTCAGAGGCCTTCAGGAACTTCTGTGGCCAGCACGGCTTTCCTGAAGGCCTCTGCAGAAAATAACAGAGCTCCAGATCGATCCAGAGCTTTGTTATTAGCTCCAGAGGCCTTCAGGAAAGCCTTGCCAGCTGCAGACAAAATGGGCCAGCGAGGCAGGTGTTGTGTGAGGCCTGGTTACAACTGTCCAAAGGTAAGTAATAGGGCAGCTCCACCCCGACATCCCTACCCCAGCTTAATTGTTATCCGTGCACTCTGGAATGGGCAGGATCTTAATTAGGGCTTATTTTGGGGTATAGGGCTTATATTGGGCACACATGTAAAAATCAAGCTAGGACTTACTTTCAGGGTAGGTCTATTTTGGGGGAAACGGGATAGTTCAGGGGAGTTTTACATCAATAAGATTAGAGCAAATATTTATAGATCACTGAATCTTATTCAGCCTACTGTACCATCTTATTTAATTACTAACAACTGGTCGAAGCTAATATGAGTATAAAGCTACTTCCAGGTTTTATTCAGTGCCAGCTGTTAACCACATCTTGATTCTCATGTTAAAGCAGCGTTCCAGAAGAACTCTCATGCCTCTGTGTTTTTTGCTAAAACCGCGGATATCAATCTAGGTTCTCATATAGTGCTTGATTTTTTTTACAATCCGTATGAATTTGATGGCAGTATTGGATTAGAATATTTATTTCATTCTCAAATTTCCACCGGAACAACAGAATCATTTTTCTTCTAATACCAGTGTAAAATAATACGAGCCACTTATCTGGAATTTTTTGAGTCAAAACTTTAAACATCATAGTTTTCACCAGTGATTTTTTTTTTATTCTCTCTCAAGCAAAATATCAAATTGCTCAAATATAAAACCTGTGCTTCGATTGTTGGACAAAAAACCTTGGGGGGAAAAGGAGATTTCCAAAGTATCTGCTTGCATTTAATTCCCCCAAAATGATCATCGTTACTTAACTCAGATGAAAGGAAAGACTTGATTCTTTAGACAGCTATGAAATGGATGGCCTTTTTTTTGCCATTTTGGAGATGAACGTTCATTTCTACCAGCAAAATGGAAGCAGGCAGCCCATATCTCAGTAGAGATGGCAGATTAATATGTCTTTCAGTCTCGCATCCCGTCATTACCCAGAGAATATTCCTTTCAACTTGGAGTATTTCATGGCTTTGATAGCTACCCCTGAACACATGCCAGAGTGTTAAATCCAACTTTTCCCACTGAGAAATGATAACAGACCATGACGTTTGAATTTGACAGCTGTTAAACACATTTACCGTTGAGTAGATAATATAGTTTGCTTCTGTCTTAACCAACTTTTCTGGAATTTGAAAGAGACCTGATGTCTATGGAGATTTTCAGTCATCCAGGTCATGGTTGTTCCAAAAGCTTTGTCTAAAAGGCAGTTGGGCTTTAGGGATTTTCTTTTTTTATTGCAAACATTTTGTTTCTCATCTAAGAAGCGCCTTCGGGTAGCCCTAAGCAATTATATCTTTCCATTGAAAACGTAATCAACATTTACTCACATTGGATAAATATTGAACTGAACTGAATTCTTTATTGGCCAAGTGTGATTGGACACAAAAGGAATTTGTCTTGGTGCAAGTGCTCTCTCTCAGTGTACATAAAAGAAAATACATTCATCAAAAGTCAAGAATCCTAAGGTACAGCACTTAATAATAGTCATAGAGTACAATAAGCAATCAAATCATATTAGGAAAGAGTCAATATAAATTGTCAGGATACACTTATATGCCATGTCCTGGATCAAGGGTCTTCAAACTTGGCAAGTTTAAGACTTGTGGACTTCATCTCCCAGAATTTCTGAGCTAACATGACTGGAGGAGGAATTCTGGGAGTTGAAGCCCACAAGCCTTAAAGCTGTCAAGTTTGAAGGCCCCCTGCTTGAGTCCAGCCTGAGCCAATTTAAAACTTGTGGACTTCAGTTCTCAGAATTCCTCAGCCAGCCGTACGGATTTGTGGATTTCAACTTGCAAATAAGCTCTCAAATCTTAAAAGGGGCCAAGATTGGACAACCCTGCTTTAAACATTTTAACAAGAGGCAGAGGTGAAATCCAGAAAGCAACTAGATGCAAACTGACATTAATGTTTAAACTCAATGGTCTATCTAACCGGACAACCCCATGACTTTATCTTCTCTTACAAAGGTCTTCAAACTTGGCAAGCTTAAGACTTGTGGACTTCAACTCCCAGAATTCCTGAGCTAACATGACCGGAGGAGGAATTCGGGGAGTTGAAGACCACAAGTTTTAAGCTTGCCAAGTTTGAAGACCCCTGCCCCAGATAGAAGGAAGTGAACTTCCAATAATCCTTTTTGCCATCCCCATCACTCTGTGCACTGCCTTTCTGTCCGAACTAGTAATACTTCCAACAGCATTTTCTTAAGTTGGTAGCATCAAGCCATGTGTTATTTTCAAGTAAGATGTTTTTTTAAAGTAATTAAATAGCTACTTTGAAAATGAAAGGGCATGAGGATGAAGCCTAATTAAAATCACAGATTTATAAGAGTTATAATTTAACCCAAGCCGGATAAGGATTCTTAACACACAATTATTTTTAAGTACAAGGTGAAATTTTAGACTCCCTTCAGCACCAGTGAGGCCACACATATTAGAACGAGGTCTAAATCCCAAAATAAAATTTAAAAAACAGGTTACTTGTTCACAGTGTCTGTGTTCGGCCACTTTTTCAATCAGCTTGATTAAAGTGAAAGGCTTTTCAGTAGACCCAAAGTTGCTTTTTTCAAAAGTCAACTGGACTTCTGTTTTTTTCGCTTTTCTCATCCAAGAAGCTTCTTCAGTTCTAACTGAATAGTGGAGAATGAAAGGATTTATATTCCTTGCAGTCAGAGGTGGTATTCAGCAAGTTCTGACCAGTCCTGGAGAACCGGTAGCGGAAATATTGAGTAGTTCAGAGAACCAGCAAATCCCTCCTCTGATTGGCCCCGCCCCCATCTATTCTCCGCCTTCTGAGTCCCAGCTGATTGGCTGGGTCTTCTTTTGTTGCCCTGCCCAGGAGAACGGAGCTGGAAAGCAGGTTAGTGGGGTGGGGAAGGAATGGAGATTTTGCAGTATCCTTCCCGTGCCACGCCCACCAAGCCACACCCACCAAGCCACGCTCACAAACCAGCAGTACATTTTTTTGAATCCCATCACTGAATCATCTGGTAATCTGAGAGTCGTTGAGGCCACTTGGAGGTTTATCTGCACCCTCAGGGTCACCTGAATAGTGCAGTGGGTGTGGGTACTCAGGTGACTCCGAAGGCACAGATGAATTTCCAAGTGGCCTCAACGACTCTCAGAAAGAGTGCTAACGACCAGATGGCGACAAGGAGTATAAATCCTTCCATCCTCCCTCATTCAGTCAGAACTGAAGAAGCTTCTTGTCTAAGAAGTGAAACGTCATCAAAGAGAAACCAGAAAGTCCAGTGGGCTTTTGAAAAAAAGCACCTTTGGCACAACCATGACCTGGACAACTTGAGAATCTCCACAGACGGTTTTCCGTCAAAGCAGAAAAATGACTATGTGCATTTATGAAGTAGTAAGTTACTCGCTGACCTTCACTTTTATGAAATATTATCGTTTCTCCTTTTCTTTCCAGGCTGTCCTTGCTGATTTGTCGACTCTGAAAGTTATGCCTCTTCTTCAGATTTTCCTCTTCGCCACTGGCTCTTCGTAAGCCTCCAAAGTCACCGGACTTTTCAATGGATGCTGATAATAATAAGGCCACGCAATTCCTTTCACCCAATTAACAGTTTAACAATGATGGTTTTGCAAAGCATTGAATATGCAGCTCTTCCCTAGTAACCTCGCCAAAGGCTGTTGTGCACCACCTTTTCACAGCTGGTTGCTGTTGTATTTTAAGCCGAGATAGCTGGATGTAGTGCAAATCAAAAATCAAAATCTTTTTTTCTTTAATGCATGCTGTATTAAGTGCAGGACGAAAGGAGGAAACGGATTAACTTTAGACCTCTGGTACCTTTGTGCCATAAAAAGGTGGAAAGGAATTTTTTTTCCCCCAGTAAATTATAATCTGTCATTCAGTCAACGAATCTTTCACCGTATAATTTTGTCTGCAATACTTGAAGAAAAGCATTGAACAATATTTAATTTTTCCAAATTGAACGATCGTGAAAAATGGTAGCAAAGCTTCCCTCTAATGCCTTCTGGATTATGTCTGGTGAACTGAGCTGTTCATTTTAGGGTATAGAGGTATAGAAAACCGTAAATGATGTGATAAAGGCGCATGTGCCCGCACACACAAAAACACGAGACACACAGATAAGATCAAGTATCGAGGTTTAGAGGGGGGTGGTTGTTTTTTGCAAGCTTAAAAGTCAGCAAAACCTGTTTTATTTTTGGGAAATGAAATTAGCACCAAAAAGACGGGGAGGGGAGGGGAGAGAGGGAAATACCTCATGACCTATTCTTCATTTTCTAAATGCAATTGACTAAAATGCAATTTACCGTATCTTTCGGTCTATAAGATGTACTTTTTTGCCCCCGAAAAGTGGGTGGAAATGTCTGTCATATACCGTGAATGTTGCCGAAGCCCCGCTGACCCCCCACCCTTTGGCCTCTGCTCCCAACAATTTGCCTCCCTTGCGGCAAACAGCAAAAAGCCTGGTCAGCTTCAGCACAGCCGGATTTGGCACAAGCAGCTGATTGTCGGTTGGATTGGCCTCCCGACAATCAGCTGTTTCAGGCTGCAGGGATCGCCATCACCTATTGCCGCCTTCGCACATCTCATTTTCGTCCTCTGTGTGCCCCATTTTCAACCCGTTCTGATCCCTGCTGCCTGAAACAGTCCAAAAACGGGGCCCACGGAGGTCGGGAACGGGATGCGGAGGCCAAAAATGGGGCCCACGGAGGTGGCAATAGGCGATGGCACTCCCTGCAGCCTCAAACAGCCAATTGTCGGAAGGCCGATCCAACCGACAATCAGCTGCTTATGCTAATCCGGATGCGCTGAAGCTGACCGGGGTTTTTGCTGTTTGCTGCAAGGGAGGCAAGTTGCTGGGAGGCACATGCAGATTTTTTTTTTCTTCTTGTTTTCCTCCGCAAAAGCTAGGTGCATCTTATAATCCAGAGCGTTTTATAATCTGAAAAATACGGTAATCCTTGTCCTCACACTTTCTCCCAACTCTGCCAGGAAACGACGTGTGTCCAGGCACCTGCTTTCTCCAGGATCTGTTGAAGCCTGTCTTATGCAGGAGCCAAAACATTTGCCTGCAGCAACACCCCCCCCCCTCTCCCCTTCCCTCTTTCTCTCAACCCCAGCTGGTTTTGAGAAGCTGAATGTGCTGCTTCGGCGGGTTTCTCCAGGGGTCGTGGTCCAAGATCCTCTATATCAATTGGCCGTATTCAAGCTCATATTCCTGAACGACAGAAGTCATACCAGTCTTGGGGTAGTTAGGCTTTCAACGGCGATGAGCTGTTTTCCCCTTTTCTCCTGGGATTCCTCTAAGCCTCCCTAAAAGCTGAATCAATTGCTAGATTATTCTGATTTAGCTACTTACAGCTGTCAGCCAAGACTGGATATTTAGACGTGACTCACGGGAAAGATGAGTAATTGATTTTTTGCATGTTACTTTCAGCCAGGTTGTGTGTCCTTTTGGGTTCATCGAATTAAAGCCGTTCGGAGGGCTTTAAAGATGGAAGGAGAATCGCCTTCCTCTCTCGTTTGGGTCAAGCATAATATTCGAATCATTTTTTTTAAAAAAAGTTAAATCCTATTGAGATTAAATCGGATTTGATTACAGA
This sequence comes from Pseudonaja textilis, assembly GCF_900518735.1. The sequence goes on along the minus strand of NW_020769320.1, from coordinate 15,648,938 downwards.
TCGTCGATAGGACCCCTTAAAATACTATTTTTGCAGGCTTTCAGTGACAGGAATTGTGTATATTAAATAGTATTTAATTGCAACTCTTGATAGGATCCCTAAAATACACTGCCTACATGGACTTGCAGTGATAGTTTGTGTAGGTTATCCTGTACAATACATTCTTGGAGATCTAATGTCAGAAAAACCTTCAAATACAGCTTCAAATCCAAATGTGTATTACTTATTTATTCATTCATTTATTTTTCTCCAGGACATGGAAGATACAGGGGACTGAATAGCTATTTTGTAAAAGTATGTTATATCTTAAGATCAAATGGGAGAATTTAACACGCTTTATTTATTGTACTGAAGACGGCTTCTTTAAAGGAGTTTTCATTTGCAACTCATACCGGAATTTAATTCTTCCTGTTATCTAAAATAAAAATCCCAAACATTCATCATGAATCTGTTGGCTATAAATCTGTTCATGTCATGTGGGAAAGATCAGGTCCACACATGAAGCGCCAATTAAACTGATTTATTTCTACTCACGCCTTTGGACAGGAATCTTCTCTAGTAAGGGTATGCATCTGCTTGGGGTTAGAGAAGGGTCAGTGGAATTCAAGGAAGGCTGGACTAAGTTCACTTGGAGCTACGCAGGGTGTGAAGACCTGGAGCATGGCACAGAGGCAACACAGTCAAATAAGCAATAAGGGTCCCTTTATTATCTCCAATTTTGCTCCTGATGTCCAGGTTACCTTCTGGCTGGAGAAAAACTCTCCCAGGAACAGCCTTTGAATGTAGAAAGTTCAATCCAAAACAAGGTATACACACAAAACTATAACTAAAAATCCAAACAAGCCAAACTGAAGTAATTAGCTTGACAGGGCAGGAAAAGGAATTCCAGACTTGAAAGCACGACAAAACTCACACAGTTGGGAAGACACCAGAAACAGATAAGCCACCACGATACAAGATAAATTCACGTTTGCCCCCAACATCTTGCTGTGTGCAAATTCCCTTTTTACACTGTTTCCAGCTGCAGCTAATTAAGGGAATCAGGGCCCTTTCCTCCCCCGTAAGCCATGCAACCCATGTTGCTCTCTTCTCCGTTCCTCCCCTGCGTGCCCTAAGATGAAGAAGAGGTGGCCCTGAGTCATCTTCTGAACTCCCTCTCCCTTGCTCTCCCTCTCCCCTGCTCTGCCCAGCCGGACTTTGCCCTTCCCCAGTTTCTTCCACAGCCAACAGAGCCACACTCCCACTCCCTGTCAGCTGTTTGGCTTCCCCCTCTGAGTCAGATTCCAATGGGCATGACACTGGGATTCTAGGCTGATCACTCTTAAACGCCACCCGCTCCCAGCTTCTGCCCCTTCTTCTCTTACGCTTAAATGATTTCCTATACCTACAATCCTTTCATGAACAACCATATGGTTGAGGAACAAAGCACCTGCCCTTTTTATAAAGTTTATAAAATAAACTTTTAATTCGTGGAGTACATTCAAACAATAATATAAGGTAGTCAAGATAAGTCCTCTACCTGAACCGTTTCCTCATACTTTCCCGTGTTAATTATCATAGACTGATCTAGGTAGTCTTTGACAAAACAAATAAAATAATTGAAGTTTGCTATCCCCCTACCCGGATCTGCCATTTAATCCAGCTGCATCTCTTCGTTGTTCATTGGTGGTCTATAACGACCAGGCTGTGCAGAGATATCTCTAGCCTTTCCCAATTCCCCAACGAGATTTGGGGTGATTGTGGATTTGGGAGGTAGTCTTAAACTTGCCAAGTGTGGAGATCCGTGCACTTGAGGGACCAGACCTATGAAAGTGAGGATTGTGGTATGTTTAATATCTATTCAGTTGGAGACCAACTACAGTGGTGTTAAAAAAAAAAAGAGCCCTCATCTACAATACTGCAAAAAGGACTAGCAACAGAAGAATCTTGTAGGCATACGCTGCATCACCAAGTCTTAATTAGAAAGAGGAAAAAGACTCAAAATATCGGAAAGATGATAACTTGGGAAATTATCCAAACAGATGTTGTAGAAAGGATAGTAATCTGAAAGTTGTTGAACCCAGAAAGAAATGAGAGACTGCAAACAGGTTGTTGTTGTTTTTTTCAAAGTAATGTGACATTCTACGTCAGGGGTCTTCAAACTTGACAGCTATAAGACTTGTGGACTTCAATGCCCAGAATTCCTCCTCTGGTCATGTTAGCTCAGGGATTCTGGGAATTGAAGCCCATGAGTCTTAAACTTGCCAAGGTTGAAGACCTTTGTTCTTCGTGGATGAGGAAGGGAAGAGACGGATTCTGCTTGAAGTATTTGACTGTTAAGTCAGAAGAAGTCCTGCTGGCTGTGTGAAAACGTGCGATGCTCGTTTCTGGATGCTTGCCATTGTCCATTGAATTAATTTGTCCTCTGAGGGCTGTTGTTCCGAGGAAAAGAATTTGAGAAACCATCCTCCTAATCACTTGGCTATAATTCCTGGCAGTTTAGTTTCACATTTTCCCTTGCAATTGGTGTGTAATATTTTGCCAAATTATTCATGTAGATTGAAATTCTGTACTGCGTGCTTGGCGTGGAATGGAGCTCACCAGTCCAGATTCCTGGATGCTCATATATATAATGTTCTCCCTTACCAGATGGGAGACAGTGGAATGCCCCCTCAATGTCTTGTGGATCACCCCTTTTTTCCTCTGAATTACTCCGTACAGCCAAAACCACGCAGAAGACAACATCAAACAACATTCAAAATGGGAAGGCAAATGTCCGTGAAAACAATAGGCTACGGTGGATAAGGTAGAACTTCTTAAAATAAAATTTCACTGAATTTAAGAGAATCTTGTGGGGTTAGGAAGATTCTCAAATAGTCACCCCGTTTAGGTTTTTCTGAAGGTTTGTTTGTGTGTATGTGTGTGTGACAGAGAGAGAGAGAGGTGGGATTCAAATTTTTTTTACTACTGGTTCTGTGGGCATGGTTTATTTAGTGGGCGTGGCTTGGTGATCATGTGGCTGGGTGGGCGTGCTTGGTGGTCATGTGACTGGGTGGGAGTGGCCAACAATGTCACTCATGTCAAGGGCTGCCTTGCCTGGCCCCTCCCCTCCCAGGCATTCCTTGCCACCCTCAACCTTATAGTTCTGTAAAAACGTTGTTCACCATTTTTTTTGACTTTATTATCTACATACTATACATGTACTTTCATGCACCACTGGAAGGAGGAAATGGCTCACGTGCTTTGCGCATGAGTGTGATAGTCAACAGGCTTCTAAGGGGCTGTACCAGAAGGCAAACAAGAAGCAATGGATGGAAGGTGAACAAAGAGAGAAGCAACCTAAAACTTAGGAGAAACTTCCTGACAGTGAGAACAATTAACCAGTGGAACTGCCTGTCTCCAGAAGTTGTGGATGCTCCAACACTGGAGGTTTTTAAGAAAAGACTGGACAGCCATTCCTCTGAAATGGTATAGGGTTCACCCCAAGGTCCCATCTAAGTGTTATTCTGTTATTCGGACACCTTTCCCAGGATCTCTGCTCAGAGTTTGGCATCCTCAGTTTTCCTGCCTGAGAGTGTGTGTCCCTCCCTCCCTCCCTCTATGTATGTATGTATGTTTGTATGTACAAATAATCAAATCATAAACAAAGAGCAGTAACATTTGATGCTTCTTTCCTTCATTTCGTAAACAATGATATTAAAACAGAACTGCCAGTTTCTTCCTCCACTGACCAAATTAAGTCAAAATCCAGTTTTGTAGCAGCTACTACTTCACCACTGTATTTGCTCTGCCTACCGCTGTCTGTAGGATTTAGAAGACTCCGTTTTTTAAAATCAAATCTTACTTTAACTCTGGAAGCGGCCGCTTGGTTTTGTTTAGCAAGAAACAACATCTAATGTCAGTTGCTATTAATCGTGAAGTCATGTCTGACCCATCGGGACCCCATGGACAATGTTCCTTCAGGCCTTCCTGCCCTTTACCATCTTCTGGAGTCCATTTAAGATCACACCAACTTCTGCAGTGACTCCATCCAGCCACCTCATTCTCTGCCGTCCCCTTCTTCTTCATTTGCCCTCAATCGTTCCCAGCATTAGGCTCTTCTCCAGTGAGTCCTTCCTTCTCATGAGGTGGCCAAGGTCTTTTGAGTTTCATCTTCAAGACCTGGCCTTCTAAAGAGCAGTCAGTCAATAATGTCAGTTGTTAATAACTCCCTAATTTTTATTGATATTTTGATAGGAATTAGGTTGGATCAATGGTTTGATTTTTGGGAATGGTGCGGTCACAAAAGGGTGTGTTGCTCAAGATCTTGAATCAAATTGTTCAGCTATCTTTTCATCAGATATTAATGTGTGACTCTGGACATGGGTGTCCCAAAGGTGCTTTTCCAAAAAAGCAACTGGACTTTCTTGTGGCTTTTTTTCCGCCCTTGAAAATGTTTCACTTTTCATTCCAAGAAGCTTCATCAGTTCTGAAGAATTGAAGAAGTTTCTTTGATGAGAAGCAAAATATTTTCGAGGGGAAAAAAACTCTACAAGAAAGTACAATTGCCTTTGTCAAAAAATCACCTTTGTCAATAAAGTATGAGTTTCCAAATATTATTGAATTACAACATGGCATTTCAGCATGGGCCAGGGTTATCTGGGTGAACGGAGTTAAGAAGCAGTTGTATAGTCAGTTGCAAATGTTTGAATTATCTCTGCTTCCTTTCACCAGAATTACATCCCTTTTATCTACTTTTCCACCACCACCCCCAGTGTAATTTTATTCAACAAGATACCCAGGTTTTAAGACTTTCCGTTGAAATTTTGTCTTGAATTCCTAACCAATAAATGCATGACGAGAAGGCAGCCATTATTCACTTTATATTCTGATTTATTTGCAACCAGCCATCCAGGGAAAACTTTTGCGTTTCTTTACTCTGAACAACATGGGAGCCTGGCTAGGCCCAAGATGGAGGGTCTCTCACATGCACCCTGGCTTCACCCTGCTATGTTATGGGATGATAACACCTCGCTTGGTACCCCTGCCCTAAATACAGTGTATGAGAGAGAGGGGTCTCACAGCCCTTTTAAATTAATAAGTAGTCAATAACCCGGTGTTGCCCGGGTACTTATTTATTCTAATCCTGTATTAGACAGGAAAAGCCCTGATACAAATGTAATTTCTAGTGTTGGATTTTCCCACGTTCCAGAGAGAGCCCCCTTATGGAGTACTATGAAGCCGTTACTATGACAACTCCACAGTATTGAACAGTAGAAGCCATTTTAAGGCAGTACGGTAGAAGGCATTTTAAGGCATAACAGGCTGTACCTTAACAGAACACACACACAGAGGGGTATTAGGGATGTCCTACCCCCACAATATTTGTTTCCAGAGAGTAAGTAATCTGTGTACCAAGTTTGGTTGAAATTGCTCAAGGTGTTCCAAAGTTATGCTGGAACATACACAAATACAGATACACACACACACACACACACAAACACAGAACCAATAGAACAAAATAGAATACAATAGAATAGAATTATAAAGAGAGAGAAAAAGGAAAACATGAACTAATTGGGAACAACATGGGAAATAAATCTTGTTATTCTTTTTCACACCAGGTTTCCAAATATGGTTAAATATTAAGCATAAAGGTTGTCTTCAGTGATTACGGGAAATCTTTTCTTCCAGGTTCTTGAATCTCGGCACATCAGCACCATATATACCTTTTTAAAAATTATTTACATTTGTTTACTCAATTTATATGGCTTCCCAACTTGCAATAACAAAAAATAACAACAATGCAAACAAAACAAAACAATGTAAAAAAAAAAAAGCAAAACATATATTCCAAGCTATCATACACTCTCCAGAAGGGGGAAATCTAACAATCTTAGCCCAAGTAATCTTGTCTGTTTCTAACTGTATGTTATATGCATCCATCCATTCATGTTCCTTGTTCCGGTGTTTTTCTTAAATGCACAGATACATTTAAATGCACAGCAATTGTCCTTGGATGACAACAAATTTCACGATTGATAAATATATGAAATATATGAAAGCAATAGCTAGCTGAGTACAAGCAATTGTGGGAATCTTTAGAACAAATTTTGCATCCTCGGTTTCCTAAATATAATGACGATCTGTCTAATGTTCCAAATTTAAACTAAATACGACAAAAGAGTTTTAAATTGGATTGGAGATACAAAAGAGTATGATGATTACAAATTTCATCATTCGGATTCAGATAAACCCAGAGAAGAAACCATACCACTGACTTTATTCTACAAAAAAGCAGGTTAATCGAGCGGGATTTGATTGAGAGTATTGGGCCCAACTAAGGGATGTGGTAGCTCAGTGGCTAAGACTCTGAGCTTGTTGATCAGAAAGGTCAGCAGTTTGGCGGTTTGAATCCCTAGCGCAGCATAATAGAGTGAGCTCCCGTTCCTTGTCCCAGCTTCTGCCAACCTAGCAGTTCGAAAGCACGTAAAAATGCAAGTAGAAAAATAGGGACCCCTTTGGTGGGAAGGTAACAGTGTTCCATGCACTTTTGGCATTTAGTCATGCCGGCCACATGACCACGGAGACGTCTTCAGACAGTACTGGCTCTTCGGTAACGGAGATGAGCACTGCACCCTGGAGCCAGCAATGACTAGCACATATGCATGAGGGGAACCTTTACATTTACCTTATTGGGCCCAACCAGTAGACTGCAAGTCCATTTTAACTGTTATCAGGTAAAAGAATTGCTTAACACGAAACATTTCTTCCCAGAAATGTTGCAAATCTTACAAATGTTGGTTCATGCTTCCTGTTAAAAGGTCCACAAGGTCTTTTGAGTGACAAACGCAGCCAAGATGGCCTTTTGAGGGAAAAAGGTGGAGGAATTCTGATATTCCCTCGGATGCAGGTTCGTTTTCTTGTTAGTCGACTTCCACAGACATTTGTGGTTTTTGCATTTTATGCACGTTGATGCTTGAAGGACTTTTCTATCATGTGGCTGCTTTGCTCAGAAGATACTGTGCTCTGTCCTGATTGTTTGGTGGACCCAGGGGTGGGATTCAGCCAGTAGGGACCGGTTTGGGCGAACCAGTACCATCCACCTGCCCAGAGGTGGTATTCAGCAGGTTCTGACCAGTTCTGGAGAACCGGTAGTGGAAATTTTGAGTGGTTCAGAGAACCAGAGAACCAGCAAATACCACCTCCCTTCTATTCTCTGCCTCCCAAGTCCCAGTTGATCAGCTGGGTCTTCTTTGGTTGCCCTGCACAGGAGAACGGAGCTGGAAAGCAGGTTAGCGAGTTGGGGCAGGAATGGGGATTTTACAGTATCCTTCCCCTGCCGCACCCATCAAGCCACACCCACAGAATCCCACCACTGTACCTGCCTCCTGCGCTATGCTGTCCTATATCCTTTGTTTGAAGCCCAGCTGATCGGCGTGGCAGTGAAGATTGTCATGCTTCAGCTGTTGTTACTCACTGGGGCTGTAGAACGAGGTAAGCTTTCTTGCTATTTTCAAACAGAGTGCGTGCGTGGAAAGTGTGCGCTCACCGAACCAGTTGTTACACCTGTTAAATCCCACCACTGGGTGGACCCATTACAAAATTCTTACTGCCTTGTTTCATTTTATTGCCTTTGTTATTTTCACTACATTCTGAGGTGGTTCTTTGTTTATTTTGCCCATCCCGTAGGTTGGTATCTGCCGACAAAGGCCTCGTGCTGATTTCTTCTTGCATACGATTGGTTTTGTCTTGTTCACGAGCTCAAATTGAGAGCAAATGTTTAGGATAGACCTGACATCACAGTTTGTTGATATTTTTCAAGGGCTGGATATCCTGTGTTCTTCCATCGATTGAACTTTGTTTTTTGTTATTCCTACTATCCTTTCATCCTTTCAGTGTTTTCCTAGCCTCAATGTGACCATCTCAAACATTCAAAGACATTCCTCTGTTGTATACTCATTGGATAGCGACCCATTAAAAAATGTCTTCAAGATTCTGGGCTTAGCAAGCAGCGAAGCTTTGTGCGTGTCTCCAATGTAGGGATTCCTCGACCTGTGGCTACAATGGAGGCTAGAATTTCTGTGGTTAAAAAGTGAGGCGTTTGTGAAGTGAGCTTCCCCCCCCATTTTACGGCTTTTCTTCCCACAACTGTTAAGTTAACCACTGCAGTTGACGAGTTAGTAACCTGATTTGTGAGGGGAAACCGGCTTCCTTTGCTTGTCAGAAGGTCACCCCCCCAAAAAAGGGATCACGTGATCCCAGGACACTGCAACCGTCATAAATACGAACCAGTGGCCAAGCATCTGAATTTTGATCACCTGTTCCTAGGCAGCAGTGGGATCCTACCTGTTCCACTACGGGTTTGGTGATTGCTCCAAACAGTACTTGCATGCACTTGGATGCGGCACTTGCAGTTGGAGATACAAAAGAGTTAACAGCTAAGTAAATGTATTTTCCTCTTCTTCCTTCTCCCCTTCTTCTCCTCCTCCATGTTTTAAATATCACATTAGAATTCAAGGAACAAATAGTCCTTCCCCTTTTTAGAGAATCTGGTTAATTTCTAATAATCACAATTTAGTGAGAGGAACCTGAAAAGTATCAGAAGAAGAAGTGGTTAGCAGAGAAGGAACACGGCTTGTTCCTTGTTTAAATGGCATTAACCTTCCATAATCCCGATGAATCTTTCGGTCCATATCTAAAACAAGTACAGTGTACAGGTAGTCCTTAACTTATCACAGTTCCTTTAGGGACCATTCAAAGTTACAACGGCACTGAAAAAAGTGACTTACGACCACATTTTGCACTTACAACCTTTGTAGTATTGTCATGATGGTGTGAGTCAAAATTCAGATGGACTGCTGCTGGGTCATTGGATCACTTTTGGCAAACTTTTGATGAGCAAAATCAATGGTGAAGCCAGATTCACTTAACAACCATGTTACTAACTTATCAACTGCCATGATTCACTTAACAACTGGCTGTAACATGGGACAAAACTCACTTAACAAATGTATCACTTAACAACAGAACTTTGGGGCCCAATTATCATAAGTCGAGAATCTCCTGTATCTTTTGAAGCACCATTGAACAAAGAATGACCATCTATCATCTGTTGTAATCCACCCGACAAGTTTAAAAGTAGCGGCTTGGTGATATTGGCAAAACCAACAAATTCCCCCATATTTTGTAAATTTCTTGAGTCAAGTGGGCTGCGTTGTTTCCGTGTTTTTCTTCGAAAATTCTGGATTTCTGTACTGTGAGGGCATTCCATTAGTATTTGAGCAGATTGTATCCAAGAACACAGGAAGTAGCTCATTTTTAAATTCTCATAAGTATCCTGGCGGAAACAAATGATAAGGAATAGAGGCATACAGGTCCTATCTCTGAATCAATTAAATATTTGGATAACATACATATACACTCTAGAGACAGACAGACAGACAGACAGACAGACAGACAGACATGATAGATTAAATGGATGGATGGATGGATGGATAGATAGGATTGATGATATGATAGATTGGATGGATGGATGGATGGGTGGATAGGTGGATGGATGGATAGATAGATGATAGATACGATGGATAGATGATAGATATGATAGATTAGATGGATGGATGGATAAACAGATGATAGATAAATAGATGATAGTTATAATCGATTAGATGGATGGATAGATTAGATACATAGATAAATGATAGGTAGATAGATGATAGATATAATAGATTGGATGGATGGATGGATAGAGAGATGATAGATATGATAGATGGATAGATGGATAGATAATTTCAGGTGAGGGTTCATTCAAAAACCAAGAAAAAAAGCCTTAGACTCCATTGTTATAGAGAAAAGGACTTTTTACTGAAAATTGAACTGGTAGCATCAGAAAAATACAAGATCTGAGGCAATAGGCGTGAAAATCACATATAGAAAGTTATGCCCATGTTCCCACCCCCAATCGTTCAAACTGGCCATCCAATCTGAGATGTGTATAATGTCATGTGGGACATCTTCAGGCGGTGTTTCAAACGTCAAGATGGTTGGCCTTAGATAAGAGGCTAGGTCTGTGCAGTAAGCAAGTAAGCATAGTCAAGAAAACATCCCAACTTTTACATTTCACCAACTTAAACTTCCAGCACCCTTCCCCCCACAAAGCCCAATTATTCTCCCCCTCTCCGTTTCTATGGCAGCTGGAAAGACAAGCAGAAAAAGGATTCTTGAAGGTTGACAGATAGATACGTAGATGGTTGGATGGATGGATGGATGGACGGATGGATGGATGTAGACATACATACATCATATATACATACATACATACATTTGCATATACTTATTTTTTTAAAGGAAGATACTAAAACAATCTCAGGAAGTAGGCCAAATAAAATAATTAAAATGTATTGTTGATGAATCAAACCTTTCAGTGTCCCAGCATTCTTTCAAAAAAAAAAAAAGACTCAGGATGCATAATGTCAATGCCCAAAAAGAGGAAAAAAATTCCAAAGCTGTCCAGTGATTCCACAGATAAGGCCATGTAAGAATGTTGTAACTTTCTTGGAATTGGGGCATAGCTATTCCTAATTTCTGCCTGCAAAAAGACTAAGGCAAAAAGTAATGGCACCGTGTGCAAAACCTCTCGTTTAGCTTCAATGGGTGTTTTGTATTCATGTTGCCAACTTTTCATCTGGGGTGGGGCAGTCAAGTTTGCATAACAGAATGCCAGTGTTGGAGGGCAGGGACAGGTTCATAGGCTCCAAGCCTTTATTAAGAACACCTTCTCCCTCCCAAGATTGATCTGCGTTTTCCCTCTAAATACATAAAACCTAAACTTTGGTATTTATTTGAAGTAGTTTTGAATTATTGGCCAATAAAGTCAGATGGAAGATAACTGAATACAGATGATTTGGGTTTCAAGAACTGCCAGAAGTGGAATTATGGCTCTTCCCACAAAATTATTCTTTTCACGATAAGCTTGAAGATTTATCTAGACCAGGAGTATATACAACCTTGGCAACTTTAAGGCTTGTGGACTTCAACTCCCAGAATTCCCCAGCCAGCATGACTAAAGTTGCCAATTTTTATTTCAAATTTTTATCAAAGCTTTTCCTTTCCATGGGGAAATGCAATTGCTTTGTTTCCTGTCAGCATCTTCGATTCCTTCTTTTTGACAAACAGCCTTTCTCTTCAACTTAACGACCTCAGGTGGGAGTGGAATTTCCCTTGATAAACAAGGCGGTTATTAAGTGAGCTGCAGCCAATTACACCCCCCCCCCTTTTTGCTGTAGTACAGCTAATCAGTGTAGTCATTAAGCGAATTGTGAGGTCACTAAGCAAATCTGGCTTCCCCCTAGTTCAAGGGTCAGCAATGTTAAAACACTCAGAGCCATTTCCCTGTTTCCCACAGAAAAGAAAACACTAGGAGCCACAAAAACCTTCCCCGTGCCTGATTAAGCATATGTAGTTGAATTAAACATTCTGTTTTCAGATAGATAGATAGATAGATAGATAGATAGACAGACAGACAGACAGACAGACAGATAGATATGTCACCAAGATACTCTCAATCTTACACGGGAAAAGACCCGAACACGCCAGGACCTGCATACCTGTACCCGTGAAAAATCTACGAATATATATGTGTGTGTGTGTGTGTGTGTTTGTGTGTGTGTGTGTGTATGGTATTCAGCTTTGTTCGGGTATTTTCCCACATCATTTAAAAGCACAACTATAATGACGTGGGAATATACCCGAACAAAGCTGAATACCATACATACATACATACAGACATACATACAGACATACATACAGACAGACAGACACACACACACATATACACACACACACATACATATATGTGTGTGTGTGTGTATGTATGTATGTATGTATATTTTAGATTTATAAGATGTTAAGGACATTCCACTAATACCTGAGCTGTGAACAACAGACAACAGGATTGATGTCATCTGAACTCAGTCAACTTCTATCTGGTTTTATTGGCAAATAATTCAGAAGGGTGGATCGTTTCTCTCCTCCTTTAGGTCTCTGGAATGGTTTTGGTTTCCACAAACTTCTTGAAAGCTGTAACCAGCCTCTTTTGTAAATCCAATCTAGGAAATTATCTAATTCATTCTCTTGGTTTGTTATTTGTACATCCCTTTCAATTATTAAGCTATCAGCCAATTTCTGCTTTTATGTAAGAACATCGTTCTTACAGCTTGTCATTTTTAAGTTTGTTTTCAGATCAATCTCAGTCTTTGTTCCTCTTCCATATCTTATTGGACACAATTTTTTTACCCAGAGAAGCAGTCCCACTTAAAATTAACTCCTGAGTCCTTTGTTCAAAAATTTGTCCTTCAAAATATCACGTTAAAATATTTTGTTCTTATTCTGTATTTTTAAAATGTCAAATTTTTAAAACTGTTTTTTTTCCTTCAACTGTTTCTTTAAAAATAATAATAATAAAAACAAAATTATTTTCCTATGTGAAGGAGTCTTGTAATTCTCAAATCTTATTTCAAATTTACCTGGACACTTAGTTAATTTGTGACTTTCTAAAATCAATGTTTTAATCATACTTTGGTTGTTTAGTTCAGGAAAAAAAAAGTCCTTAACATTGTATTTCAAACTCCTTTTGCTAAGGCCTGATAGAAGCTCCCCAGGTGTTGTAAAAATCTGCCAATCGAAGCAGGTTTTAATAGCTCAAAAGTAAGTTAACAAGCAATTTCCAAAAGCGATTAGAAAAGTATGTGAACTGAGTGTCCTTAAAGGCAGCAAAAGTGAGTTTATCCCCTTGTCTCCCAGAGCTCTAAACCCACCAGAGATCACTATCTTATGGTCTCCTTGGAAGAAGCAGCTGTTTGGGGCACTTATGGGCGATCTCAAGACCCATCTTTATCCAGAGAGGAATTATCAAAGAGCCAATCTATTTTCTGGCTTTCATTCTGCTTCCGTCCGTCAGATTACCTTTGAGTGGAGATGTCTTCCGTTTGCCTTTTCTGGAAAATTGGGACTATGGATTCAGGGAAGCAATACTATTGCTATTGATTGCCTGTGGGTTTCACTTCCTTGAGTGAAGACACCATACTTCTCCCCAGCTTCCAACCTGTCAATCAATTTTATCGACAGGCAAAGAAGCAATTGCAAAATCACAGCAGTCCTGGCTGTAGTAGAGTCCCAAGAGGCAGCAGCAGCCTTAATTTGCCTTTACGTGACCTAATAAAACCTGAACACCACCAGTGCTGGGATCATCTAATACAAGGGTCTTCAAACTTGGCAAATTTAAGGCTTGTGGACTTCAGTTCCCAGAATTCCCAAGCTAACATGACTGGAGGAGGAATTCTGGGAGCTGAAGTTTACAAATCTTAAAGCTGTCAAGTTTGAAGACCCCTGATCTCATAGTTCAGCTAAATTATGTGATGGCTCGTATAGTAATGGAAGAGAACACCAGTCTTCTATTAAATGGGCTGAGGGAAGAGCAAGAGTTTTAGCTTCCAGTTTCTATTTTGGAAAGTTGATTGCACAGGTGAAGGAAAGTATGCAATGATGGAATTGCATAATTGTAGAAACCACCCAGGAGAGTCAAGGTTTGCAACACCTTGATTGTCATGTAGATGCTAGAGAGAGGATGTCAAGGGGAAGGTGTCAACATCCAAGAAAGTAAGGGTAGACCATATCATGAACTGGCCATTCGGCACTTACCAAATACAGAGACACAGACCAGTATAAGAACATGTTTTGTTAGGATTCAGGAGCAACAGGCAGGATAATTGAATTCTTTATTGGCCCAGTGTGATTAGACAAACAAGGAATTTGTCTTGGTGCATATGCAAGACAAAAATAAAAGATTCGTTCGTCAACAATCATGCGGTACAACACTTAAAATAGTCACAGAGTACAAATAGACAATTAAATCATACTAGGAAACAGTCAATAAAAATCGTAAGGATACAAGTGACAACATTACAGTCATAATGGGAGGTGATGGTGATAAGGAGTGATGAGAAGATTAAAATTAAGAGTAGTGCAGACTCTAAATAGTTGGACAGTGTTGAGGGAATTATTTCTTTACAGAGTGATGGCGTTTGGGGAAAAACCTGTCCTTGTGTCTAGTTGTTCTGGTGTGCAGTGCTCTATGGCATCGTTTTGAGGGAAGGAGTTGAAACAGTTTATGTCCGGGATGTGAGGGGTCTGTAGACATTTTCACAGCTCTCTTTTTGACTCGTGCAGTATACAGGTCCTTGATAGAAGTCAGGTTGGTAGTAATTGTTTTTTCTGCAGTCCTAATTATCCCCTGAAGTCTGTGTCTGTCTTGTTGGGTTGCAGAACCAGACCAGACAGTTGTAGAGATGCAGACGACAGACTCAATCATTCCTCTGTATCAGCAGCTCTTTGGGCAGTTCGAGCTTGCTGAGTTGGCGCAGAAAGAACATTCTTTGCTGTGCTTTTTTGATGACGTTTTTGATGTTAGGTGTCTATTTTATTGATTAATTGATCCTGACATTAGTAACGCATTACCAACATCATGACGACAAGCATGAAATCACTCTAATATTACAACTGAGAAAGATTTAGAAAGCCAAAAAGAGGCAGGGAGGCATCCAAACCTTCCAATGGTTTCAGATTCAGGGTTTATCGTTCCCTGTGGCTTTTGATGAGTCACCTGACCAGCTTTAATTGGGTACAAAGCTTCGTCATTTACACTTAGCATATCTCCTTGTTTATTCATATGTACTGAAGGATTAAACTTTCTGCATGCATGAAAACATTGGTTTATCTATGTTGAAGTGAAAGTTAGCCGGTAGAAAAACAGGTCTGGCAGTGTCCTTCCCAGGAAAGTATAATTCTTTTTTTTTTTTTCCTGCTTTCTACTTTCACATAAGAAAGTGCTCTTAGGAGCACAACACAGAGCCCCTTTCTATGATATTCTTGAATCTTACTCCAGAATAAGGATAACTTTATACCATTTGTGCTCATGGAATGGTAATGCACTGGACTGAAAAATTACAAGTTGTGCATGCATGTAGGTAAATTTTATCCTGACATGGATCTTACTAAACCATGAAAGAAATTGAGAGGACTTCAAAAATTGTTCTGAGTTCTAAATCACAAGGATTCTTACAGCTCTGGAATCATTATTTCAAATAAGGCCAACATTTGTTCTCTCTATGCCCTTTTAAAAAGACAAATACTATATGGCAAATACTAATAACATTCATTTAAAGGAAGAAAAACAAGTCTGATCTTACAAACATCTCAACAACATAAAAAAAAATTACAGTACAATCTTTCTCTTAACTATTGAGCTTGTTTTTTTTATTGGATTTATTCCCTTCTCTCTTTTATTTTACACAACACAAAAGGGAGTACACAATGTTCCCTCTTCCTCCTAAAACAACAGTTCCACCAGTTGGATTGCCCTGGCAGAGAATGTCCAAATTTACTTAGCTTTTATGCCTAAGAAAGGATTTGAATGCACATGACCGAATCCCATTTGCAGCCTAAATTCTACAGCCTGCTGTTACCTCACGATGTGAATTTAAACTGAAATAACTGAAAACGTGCCCTGCCTTTAGACAAATGTGCTTTGGGTTTCTAATCCGTGGTCAGTTGTGACAAATATTTAAAACAAAAACTTGTTGATTTTGTTCCTATATTTGAATTTATGGTTCAGCCAGAGGTTCAGACTGGATTTGGCATTTTTGTCCACTTATCAAGTCCTTCTCAAAGACCTAGACTAGGCAGATGTTGATGTTTGATGCTGTTAAAAGTGTCTGAATTATTATGGTGGTTAATCCTTGGTGAGATTCACAACCTTTGGGGCTGGTCGGTAGCTCAACAGCTCAAGTCCTAACCAAGGACCTAGGAACTGTTCAGGTAGCTTCGGAGGATATAAGCTGTTCCAAGTAGAGTGGTTTTTTGTAGAATCAGGGTATTCAAGTCTGATAAATTCAGAATTTCCAAATAGCGAGGTAGCCCTTTAGGTATTGCTCCAAAGGCTCCAATTACAATTGGGATAACACATGATTTCTTTTTCCAAAGTCGCTCAACTTCAATTTGTAATTCCTGGTACTTTGTGATTTTTTTTTCTTGCTGCGTGTCTACAATTCGTGCATCACCAGGTATTGCAATGTCAATAAGGCAAACTTTTTTCAACTACTGTTATGTCAGGGGTGTGTGTGGTTTTTTTTTTTAACAACAAACATAAACAAGCACAAACATAAAACAACAAATAAATCATCTTTCCATTGTACAGTGTGTCGGTTGGTACATATCCTTTGTGCACAATATCAGCCTTCTACCTTTAAATTATAATTCATATTATATGTATATATCAACTATACCTATTACATTATATTGTTATTAACATCTTATCAGACTTTAATTATACATTCACATAATTCTTTTCGAGCAAATCTCACCTATTATATGACCTAATATGTAATATCATTCATTTCATTATAATCAATTATAACTATCATTACCTTATCTTATCATTACTATCATGTTATAATTATATTTTATTTTATTTCCCTATTTTCTTATCTAGCCATTGATAAAATAAATCCCAAATTTTATAATATTCTTTGTCTTCTTGCTCTCTAATTGCTAATGTCAATTTACTCATTTCTGCACATTCCATTATTTTCTTAATCATCTCCTCTTCTATCGGAATTTTTTTCACTTTTCCAATTTTTGCCAATACAATTCTACTATTATTGTTATTATTATTATTTGACAGTATACACAGCAAATGAGATAACTATGCTAGGTTTCATATCACAAATCACTAGTCGAACACTTCCCAAGCATTTAGGACTGCGTGATGTATCGGCGGATTATGCGAGCAGATCCCAGTAAGGTGGCCTTCTGCAGCTGACCAAGGGTGATCTTGTCAGCACCAGTTGTTTTTAAGTGCTTGCTCAGGTCTTTAGGCAGAGCACCCAGTGTGCCAAGTACCAGTGGAACCACCTGCACTGGTTTATACCAGAGTCTCTGCTGTTCGATTCTCAAGTCCTGATATCTGGTAACTTTTTAAAAGTTGTTTCTCGTCGATTCTGCTGTCAGCAGGTATGGCAATGTCGACAATCCACACTTTTTTCTTCTCCACAATCATGATATCCTGGGTATTGTGTTCCAGAACTTTGTCAGTCTGTCAATTTTTTATTTTTATTATTATTATTGTCATTGTTATTGTTGTTATTGTTATTATTATTGTCATTATCATTGCTGTTGTTGTTGTTATTATTATTTCAATTGGAAACCTTTGTCAAAATTGCTACTTCGATTTCTTTCTTATATGATGAAATAATAGCTATCCACAGCCAAGGCTCACAGGAGATGAGAAGAAATTAGGTACTGGAGGGGCACTGCCGTTAATTCCTGTACATTGATTAAAATAAGCAAGCCAATAAAAATTAGAAAAAGAAGAGAAGCAATGCAGGTTTTCAAGAGAAGATGGGACAACGTGTGTACAAGATAATATAAGGGGAAGGAAGTGGACTAGAAGACCTCCAGGGTCCCTTCCAGCCCTGTGATTGTATGATTCTGTGATGACAGGTAGTTCCTTGACTTAAAACAGTTCACTTAGTGACCATTTAAAGTTACAGCATCACTGAAAACATTGACCAACAACTTACGTTTTTCACACTTGGGACTGTTGCCACATCCCCATGTTGACATGATCAAAATTCAGACGCTGGGCAACTGACTCATACTTATGATGGTTGCAGCATCCCAAAGGGTCATGGAACTCTCTTTTGCCACATTCTGATGAGCGTTGTGTCCATAGGGAAGCCAATTTCACTTAACAGCCGAGCTACTAACTTGTTAACTGCAGGGATTCCCTGAACGACCGCAACGAAAAATATATATCGCAAAATAAGAGCGAAACTCAACAAATGTCTCCCTTACCAGTATAAACGTCAGGCTCAATTGTGGCAGTTACTTGTATTTACCCTGTTTCCCCGAAAATACGACCTACCCTGAAAGTAAGTCCTAGCCTGATTTTACATGTGTGCCCAATATAAGCCCTACTCCCAAAATAAGCCCTAATTAAGACCCCACCCACTCCAGAGTTCACGGGTAAAAATTAAGCTAGGTGGGGATGAGTGGGTGGTGGAGCTCCCTTACTATTTACCTTTGGACAGTTGTAGCCAGGCCTCGCACCCCCCGACACCTGCCTTGCCAGCCCATTTTTTCTGCAGCTGGCAAGGCTGGCAAGGCTTTCCTGAAGGCCTCTGTAGCTGATTACAAAGCTCTGGATCGATCCTGAGGTCTGTTATCGGCTGCAGAGGCCTTCAGGAAAACCTTGCCGGCAGCAGCAGAAGAAATTCCTGAAGGCCTCTGACAGTGAAAAGGAGGCTGGGGACGATGCACGCAAGTGAGATTAGACATTGGATGACATCCCCTGAAAATAAGACCTGGTGCCTTTTTTGGTGGCAAAATATATGTATGAGACAGGTCTTATTTGGGGGGGAAACATGATACATGCCTACAAATACTTGCAAATAGGAGTGAGTGCTCAAATGAAACAAAAGATGAGCCCTTTTCATATTTTGCCTTAGGGAAAGAACAGGCCTTCGGAGTCTAAAGAGAAGACAAAGGAAGGATTAAGTGTGCTGCCACTCGGTTAGATTCTTTTTTCTTTTTTGCTTGGCAGAACCAGTTCTTTTTTCCTGAGCCCATAGAATTTGCACAGAGTGTGTAATTTGGCCCCAGGTCTTATCATTCATAGCTTGCCAGGAGTTGCAGAGATCCTGTTTCAAAACCGCAGTACTTACGTCTGAGTGATTAATAAAGGAGAGAATCTCTCCATGTATGCACAGAGGCAATGCACATTTGCTACCCTGTTTTCCCGAAAATACAACCTATCCTGAAAGTAAGTCCTAGTTTGATTTTTGCATGTGCGCCTAATATAAGCCCTAATTAAGATCCGGCCCACTCCAGAGTGGATGGTTAAAAATTAAGCTAGGGTGGGGATGGGGGTGGGTGGAGCTGGCCGACTACTTACCTTTGGACAGTTGTAGCCAGGCCTCACACACCTCGACACCTGCCTCGCTGGCTCATTTCTTCTGCAGCCGACAAGGCTTTCCTAAAGGCCTCTGTAGCTGATAACAAAGCTCTGGATCAATCCAGAGCTCTTTTATCAGCTGCAGAGGCCTTCAGGAAGGCCTTGCTGGCCACACAAGAAGTTCCTGAAGGTCTCTGACAGCAAAAAGGAGGCCAGGAGCGATGCACACAAGTGAGGTTAGTCAGTGGATGACATCCCCCGAAAATAAGACCTGATGCCTTTTTTGGTGGCAAAAAAAAGACAGGGTCTTATTTTCAGGGAAACACATATCTATCCATCCATCTATCTTTTCATGCATCTATGGTATTTGGTAGATAGATGATAGATAGATAGATAGATATACAGATAGATAGAGATACAGATACAGATATAGATAAAAAGATGAACAGATCTATGGCACAGTTCTCTTGCCCTACATAAGAGGTACTACACACAAAATCAGTAAGATACTACACAGGCATCACATCAAGACTGCCTTCAAAATAGACAGAAAAATGGCAGCCATCCTAAGAAACCCCAAAGATAAAACTGACTTGGAAAACCACGCTATATATGAAGTCCCCTGTGCACCATGCCCTACCACATACATCAGACAGACCAATAGAAGAATAAGTACCCACCTGGATGAACACAAAAATGCAGTAAAAAAGCTGGAACATACTTCCTCACTAGTCCAACACATGAAAGCCACAGGTCATAGCATCGACTTCAATGGCACCCAAACCCTAGCCACTATAGAAAACCTCAGCTACAGAATTATCAGAGAAGCCATAGAGATTGAAAAAAGACCTGAAAGCATGAATAGAATAGTTGACTCCACCAGACTGTCAATTATTTGGAAGCCTGCACTCACAAACAAAAAAATCTCCACACCACAAGCCAGGCAAACACCTGGGCACAAACAGATACCCCCCCTCCCCGATACCTCCAGCTCAAACACACCCCAACCAGGCACCCAGATGAAACCTAGCTTCCTAATAAATGATAGCCATCTGTTTACTTGGAGCCAAGCCACATTAAAAGCCTCCAATACAGGAAACACAATGTTGCCAGCCAATCAAGATAAAAAAAATGCTACAAAACAGACAGAAGATATTAGAAACACCAGTCAAGCAGAACACAGCAAACTCCAAGACCAATAAACGCAGACCAAGACTCCCAACCAATCAGCATGAAGAAAAAACCATTCTAACACAGCAGTAGGCTAGCACCAAATTTAAAACAGAAACGGCTGTGAAAGTCTGACTCACAGACGAACACTATACAGAAGCCTGATGATGGCAGATGAAATTCTGCTGAAACATCGCTACAACTTTAAAAGCGCAACTATAATGACATGAGAAAATACCCGAACAAAGCTGAATACTTAAGAAAACAGATAAAATAGATATAGATAGATAGATAGATAGATAGATAGATAGATAGATAGATAGATAGATAGATAGAGATAGAGATATATAGATAGAGGTAGATAGAGATAGATAAATAGAGATATACAGAGATAGATAGATAGATAGATAGATAGATAGATAGATAGATAGATAGATAGAGATAGAGATAGAGATAGAGTGATAGATATATTCTAAAGACCACCCCAGAACTTCAGAAGGCATGATCTCCTGCAAAATTAAGATTACACAAAATTACACATATACATCAGAGGTGGATATTCTGCAGGTTCTGACCAGTTCTGGAGAACCGGTACCAGAAATGTTGAGTAGTTCGGAGAACTGGACAATCCCACCTCTGACTGGAGATTTTGCAGTATCCTTCCCCTGCCACACCCACCAAGCCACGCCCACTGAACTGGTAGAAAAAAAAAAATTGAATCCCACCACTGATATACATACATACACAGACACATACACACGCACATCAGGTATTTATTTAGCCTCTGTGACCCACTCAGGGCATTAAGTGACTCAATGATGTTGTGCAGTCTCTTGCTCTCTGGTTCAATTTTATGATCTAAACCAGGACAATTTATAGACTTATGGACTTGTGGACTCCCAGAGTTGATTCTCAAGCAAAGATTGGACCACCATTTGTCCAGGATAATAATAAGGTCTGCCTTGAGCAGGGGGGTCCCTTCCAGCTCTATGGTTCTAAGTCCTATTATTTCCCCCACCCAGCTTAAATGTTGCTGAAGTCGAGCAATACTGCCCAAGGCACTGAATTGGAGCAAAAACCAATGTTTCGCGTATCGATTGTGTATATTTTGTGAAGAGGCACACAGCATGTCATTCTTTTATGGCACTTAATATTTTTTTTAGGAACTGTCAGGAGAGCGAAAGATCCAAGAGATCCAGCTGACGGGATCATTCAGGATAGAAAAGGCAGGTTGAAGGAAGTTTTTGTCTTCCAAAGGATTCCAAGGGCGGAGCCCTTTGCAGGTTTAGAAAGGCTCATTTTGCCCCTGGATCGTAAACTCTCCCGGAGGTGCATTTTAAAGAGAAAGATTTCAATTTTTTTTTTTCAGGAAAAAACTATCTTGCAATCTGCAACTACTACATTGCAAAAACATATGGACTACACAACTGGATCAGGGCAAAGCAATAGACACAGTCCACATAGACTTCTGTAAAGCCTTTGATTCAGTGATACACGACAAACTACTCCTAAAACTAAAATCTTACGGTATCTCTGGACACCTGCATAACTGGATAGAAGCATTCTTGTCAAACAGACAACAAATGGTCAAAATTGGGAGCGTCCTATCAAAGTCTGTACCTGTCAACAGTGGTGTCCTCCAAGGCAGAGTACTAGGGCCAACTCTTTTCATACTCTCCATAAATGACCTCTGTGATCATATCAAGAGCAACTGCGTTCTCTTCGCTGATGATGTAAAGCTATTCAACACTACAGACAATACTGCTACCCTTCAAAAATTCCTCGAATGGTCAAACAAATGGCAACTTTAAATCTCATCAAATAAATGCTCTGTCCTACATATTGGCAAAAAAAAAATCAGAAAATAAAATACAGGCCGAATAGTCAAGATCTTGTTGATGATCCAAACTCTGTCAAGGATCTTGGAGTACTCATCTCAAATAATCTAAGTGGTCTAGCTGTAACTACATAGCCAAAAAGGCATTAAGAGTTGTTAATCTAATCCTATGTAGCCTTTTCTCTGGTAATATTACACTACTAACTAGAGCATACAAAACATTTGTTAGACCAATACTCGAATACAGCTCATCAGTCTGGAACCCACATTATGTATCTGATATTAACACAGTTGAGAAAGTCCAGAAATATTTCACAAGAAGAATTATCCACTTCTCTACTTGTTGCAGAATGAATACCTTATGCCACCAGACTTGAAATTCTAGATCTAGAAAAACTAGAACTACGGTGCCTCTGGTCCAATCTAAGTATAATATATAAAATCATACATTGCAATGACTTAACCTGTCAATGAATACTTCAGCTTCAACCATAACAATACAAGAGCAAACAATAGATACAAACTCAAGGTTAATCGCACCAAACTTGATTGCAGGAAATACAACTTCTGCAACAGAGTGGTCAATGTCTGGAACACTCTACCTGACACTCTACCTGACTTTGTGGTTTCTTCCCCAAACCCCCAAAACTTTAACCTTAGACTGTCTACTATTGACCTCGCCCCATTCATAAGAGGGGCATGCATAAGCGCACCAACGTGCCTACCGTCCCTGTCCTATTGTTTCTTTTATATTTTTCTTATATGTATCCATGTATTTATAACTATATTTTTACTTATACCTATCATCTTGTAAGCAATTGGCAAAAATAATTAAAAAAATAATAAATAAATAAAATGCAGGTGCATTACTGGGGAAACCGAACCCTTTGAGCAAGGAACGGGCAAGGCAGAGCTCCGGCTTGCCCAACCCAAATGCAAATCCCACTTCCCTACCATGGTCTCCCCAGGTTCGTCTTTGACTTATGACTACAACAGAGCCTCAAAATTTTTATGCCTGAAGGTTATAATAGAGAGATAACATGTATTAACAGCAGCTAGAATTGTATTTGCATAAAATTGGAAAAATGAGAAAATTCCGACAGAGGAAACAATTAAGAAACTAATGGAATGTGTGGAAATGAATAGACTTACAATGACAATTAGAGAACAGGAGAAAAAAAGAGTGCTATAAGATTTGAGATTTATTTTATGAATGGTTAGATAGAAGAATAAGAAACTGAAATATGTGGTGATAGTAATAATATACTATAAATGATTAATCTTGAATGAGTAAGAGAATGAATATAATTTAGCTACCACGCTCTCCTCAGTTAGTCCTCGACTTACGACTTCAACCGAGCCTCAAAATTTTCTGTTGTTAAGTGAGACATTCGTGAAGTGAAACATTTGTGAGGCGACTTCTGCCCTGTTTTACGACCTTTACAAATGTCGCTAATCCCTACGGCGGATAAGTTAGAAAACATGGCTGTTAAGCAAATTGGGCTTTCCCCATTGATTTCGCTTGTTCAAACATTGCAAAAGGAGGAATCCTACGATCTTGGGACACAGCAATGGTTGTAAGTATAAACCAGGCTCCCAGTATCTGAATTTTGATCACATGATCCTAGGACTCTAGAAAGAGGGCAGAGAAGAGCAACCAGGATGATGAAGGGGCCTGGAGGCTAAAACATATGAAGAATGGTTGCAGGAACTGGGACTGGCTAGTCTAGTGAAGAGAAGAACCAGGGGAGACAGGATAGCGGTTGTCCAATATTTGAGGAGCTGCCACAGAGAGGAGGAAGGGGTCAAGCTGTTTTCCAAGGTACCCGAAGGCCAGACAAGGAATAATGGGTGGAAACTGAACAAGGAGAGATTCAACTTGGAAATAAGGAGAAATTTTCTGACAGTGAGAACAACCAATGGAACAGAAGTTGCCTTCAGAAGTTGTGGGAGCTTCATCACTTGAAACTTTCAAGAAGAGATTGGACTGCCATCTGTCAAAAATGATGTAGGGTCACTTTTAGTTTAACTTTTAGATTAAATAAGACAGAAGGATGTCACACAAATCAATGCAACAAAACATGGCAAAACAAAAAAACAAAACAGGGCAAAGCAATAGACGCAATCTACATAGACTTCTGTAAAGCCTTTGATTCAGTGGTACACGACAAACTACTCCTAAAACTAAAATCTTACGGTATCTCTGGAAACCTGCATTATTAGATAGAAGCATTCCTGTCAAACAGACAACAAATGGTCAAAATTGGGAGCGTCCTATCCAATTCTGTGCCTGTCAACAGTGGTGTCCCCCAAGGCAGTGTTCTAGGACCAACTCTTTTCATATTCAACATAAATGACCTCTGTGATCATATCAAGAGCAACTGCATTCTCTTCGCTGATGATGTAAAGCTATTCATCACCACAGACAATACTGCTACCCTTCAAAAAGTCCTCGAATGGTCAAACAAATGGCAACTTCAAATCTCATCAAATAAATGCTCTGTCTTACATATTGGCAAAAAAAAAATCAGAAAATAAAATACAGGCTGAATAGTGAAGACCTTGTTGATGATCCAAACTCTGTCAAGGATCTTGGAGTACTCATCTCAAATGACCTAAGTGCTAGAGTCCACTGTAACTACATAGCCGAAAAGGCATTAAGAGTTGTTAACCTAATCCTATGTAGCTTTTTCTCTGGTAATATCACACCACTAACTAGGGCATACAAAACATTTGCTGGACCAATACTCAAATACAGCTCATCAGTCTGGAACCCACATTACGTATCTGATATTAACACATTTGAGAAAGTCCAGAAATATTTTACAAGAAGAGTTCTTCGCTCCTCTACTCATTGTAGAATACCTTATGCCACCAGACTTAGAAAAGCTAGAACTACACCATCTTTGGTCCAATCTAAGTATAGTATATAAAATCATACATTGCAATGTCCTACCTGTCAATGAATACTTCAGCTTCAACCATAACAATACAAGAGCAAACAATAGATACAAACTCAAGGTTAATCGCACCAAACTTGATTGCAGGAAATACGACTTCAGCAACAGAGTGGTCAATGTCTGGAACACTCTACCTGACTCTGTGGTTTCTTCCCCAAACCCCCAAAAACTTTAACCTGAGACTGTCTACTATTGACCTCACGTCTTTCCTAAGAGGTCTGTAGGGAGTGTGCATAAGCGCACCAACGTGCCTACCGTCCCTGTCCTATTGTTACTTTTATTTTTCTTATATGTACCCATTTCATGTATTCATACCTATGTTTATACTTATACCTGTTATCTTATAATCGCTTGACAAAATAAAAAAATAAAAAAAATAAATCCTTTTCGGATGAAAGGAAAGATGGAATTTCCTTTCCACATCAAAGTGAAGTCAAATCAGATTTGAAAGACTTAATTTTTCCTCCTTTGAGACTATTTTTCTCTGGCTCTCAAACGTGACCAAGCCAAGAGAAGAAATTTAAATTGCTATAGAAGCATGGATATTATGGAATACAAAATAACAAGAGGTGGAAGGGACCTTGTAGGTCATCTAGCCCAACCTCCTCTGCCCAAGCAGGAGATTCTTCTACACCATTTCTTGACAGATGGCAGTCCAGCCTCTTCTTGAAAAGCATCCAGTGTCTGAGTGCATTTCTCGAGTTGGGATACTATAGAAAGTATAGTCTCTGCTTGGGGAGGGTGGGTTGGGCTAGATGACCTACAAGGTCCCTTCCAACTCGGTCAATCTGTAACACTACAGTAATGTGTAACGTGTCAAAATCTATCATGTGTGGAATTTTTTTGTTCCATTTTTTTTCAGGGCCGCTGTAACTTTGAACAGCTCCTAACCGTCGTAAATCGAGGTCTAACTCCCCCCCCCCCTCCTCCCCACAGCAGTTCAGGATCAGAGCGCTGACGCGTGGGAGGGAAGAGAGAGGCAAGGTTTGGGCGTCATGGCCCTCGTCTGCGCATGCTCGCCGGGGATGCGGCTGTGGCTGTGGGGGGGGGGAGGAGGAGAAGGACACTCCGGGCGCCTGCGCGTAGCCCGGCCTCGAGCGGCAGCGCGAGCAGCAGCAGCAGCAGCAGCAACGGCCACGGCCGTCGGGTGGGCGGGGCGAGGCGGTGGGCGGGGCGCGGTGGCTGGCTCGCGGGCTCCGCCGGGAGGGCGCCCATTGCGGAGCTGGAGGGTGCCGGCTCCGCCGCCCCGATGCGCTTCACCGGCTCCCCGGCACCCGCGGGCGACGGCGGCGGAGGCCGCCGGTCCAGGCAGCTCCTTCGGCTGTCGCCGCCGCCGCCGTTGCTGCTCTTCCTGCTGCTGCTCCTCCTGCCGCTGCCGCCGGCGTCCCAAGCGGATGCCGTCTTGCCCGTCCCGGTCACGCCGTCCGGACGCTGCCCGTCGTCGGGGGACAACAAGCGAAGCAGCCCGGCCAAGGCTTCCTCCGCCGAGAGGCGCCCGCCGGGAACTGGTAAGCTAAGGAAGCCGCGGGCGGGCGGGCGAGCGGGCGGAGACACGTGTCAAGGCCGACGTGTGCACCGGACGCGGCTGCCACGTCATGCGGGGGCCCGGACGGGGCGGGCAGGCGGAGATGCGGATATGTTTTGTGTGCGTGTGTGTGTGTGTGTGTGTGTGTGTAGGGTGAGGAAAAGGTGCCTCGGGGCAGTTCTCGCTGGTCTTTGTCCCCCCCCCTCCGCCCCACGAGGGATGGACGGACACGGGGGGGGAGGTGTTGCGTGTCCGCGTGGGTGGGTGGGTGGGTTGCGGGATGGGCGACCCAGGCGGGCAGGAGGGACGGGAACGGGAAGCGGATGATGATGGTGTTCGGAAGAAAGCCGGTTCCTTTCAGAGCGAGCGAGAGAGAAAGAGAAAGAGAAAGAGAGAGAAAGAGAAAAAGAGAGAGAGAGAGATTGGAGATGACAGACAGAGGTATTGGAGAAGATAAACAGAGAACTAGAGAAACATTGGAGATGAGAGATAGATAGATAGATAGATAGATAGATAGATAAATAGATAGATAGATAGATAGATAGATAGATAGATAGATAGATAGATAGATAGATAGATAGATAGATAGATAGATAGATATGGTAGCTAGCTAGCTAGCTAGACAGACAGTCAGTCAGTCAGACAGGTATTGGAGAAGATAAAGAAACAGATGTAGAGAAACATTGGAGATGAGAGATAGATAGATAGATAGATAGATAGATAGATAGATAGATAGATAGATATGATAGATAGATAGATATGATAGCTAGACAGACAGACAGTCAGACAGGTATTGGAGAAGATGAAGAAACAGCTCTAGAGAAACATTGGAAATGATGGCTGGGTGGGTGGGTAGGTAGATGATAGATAGATGCGATAGCTAGACAGACAGACAGGCATGATAGCTAGCTAGCTAGACAGTCAGACAGGTATTGGAGAAGATAAAGAAACAGATGTAGGGAAACATTGGAGATGAGAGATAGATAGATAGATAGATAGATAGATAGATAGATAGATACAATAGCTAGCTAGACAGTCAGTCAGTCAGTCAGACAGATATTGGAGAAGATAAAGAAACAGATCTAGAGAATCTGGATTCTCTGGAGATGAGAGATAGATGGATAGATAGGTAAATATAGATGATAGCTAGACAGACGGGTATTGAAGAAGATAAAGAAATCGAGATCTAGGGAATCATCGGAAATGATGGATGGATAGATAGAGATTGATAGATGATAGCTAGCTAGCTAGACAGACAGGTATTGGAGAAGATAAACAGATCTAGAGAAACATTGGAGAAAGATCAGATAGATAGATATGATAGCTAAGCTAGCTAGACAGACAGGCAGACAGGTATTGGAGAAGAAGATAGATATGGATAGAGGATGGATGAATGGATAGATAGACAAGTAGTGAAGAAGATAGAGGCATAGAGAAACATTGGAGATGATAGCTAGCTAGCTAGATGATATCTTAACTAGATGATAGATAGGCAGGCAGGCAGACAGACAGGTATTGGAGAAGATAAAGAAATAGAGATATAGAGAAACATTGATGACAGACAGACAGACAGACACATGCATACATATATACAAACATGCATTTTATGGATGGATATGATGGATGGGGTGTTGGGGGTGGTGACAATCCCTTGGTGTTGTCTGAAAGATCCTTTGCAGGGCTGGCAGTGCCTCTTGTGGGTTTCCCCATTGCAATGACTGCTCCGGTGAAAATGGGGTCTTTCAAGACTCCTGGTCGGACCCCCTCCCTCTTTTCCCTCTAGCAGTGCTGCTGCTTTTGCCTTTCCCTGCCAGCCCCCTGACTTCTGCCCGGGTTTTGATCCTGGTTCCTTTTTGGGGGTGGGTGGGGGAAAAACCCCGTGCAGTTGGGAGGTGTGTGTGTGTGTGTGTGTTGGGGTGTGTGTGTTCAACAGCGACAGCAGCAGCAACCCCAGCAACAGCAATGCGCAACTGAAGCTTTCTCCTTCAAGGCGCCTGAACCCGGCTCCCACTTGCTAGGAGCATCTTTACAAGATGTTCCTAGACAGGAATGTATTTTTTGGGGAGGGTGGGGTGGTGGGGAGAGAGGGAGGGAAGCGAAGGAGGGGCGATGAGCCTCAGCACCTGCAGCCCCCATTGGTGGGTGGTTCAGCACAAGGGAAGGCACAACAACACACCAGGCACCGCTGGGCATCTTTGCTTTGGCATCTTGGCGGAGTCTTTCTCCAGCAAAGTTGGAATGAGACACACAGTCCCTGCGAAGGGTTTGTCTTCCTTGATCAACAGGAAGACTCCCTGGAAGGTGGTGGAATTCAACCCCAGGAAATGGATTGCCTGTTCTCTCTGTGTGTGTGTGTGTGTGTGTGTGTGTGTGTGGCCAATGTGAAGCTGGAATGCAGATTGTTTTTGTAGAAAATTTGCCAGGATGGTTGGAGATGAAGTTTGAGCCCCAGGCTGTGGGACCACCATGGACTTCAGACATTTTTTTGGAGGGAAGGGACACCGAGCGTCCTGCGAGTTAAGCTCGATTCCTGGGATCCATCCATCCCAAACAGGGAAGCTGTTTTCAAATGCCTTCTTTGTGTGTGTGTGTACGTGTATGTGTGTATGTGTGTACGTGTAAAAACAGCTTGTTATGCCTGTGTACCTGGCCTTTCCTGGTGGTCTCCTTTCCACATATTAAGCAGCTTCAACCCTGTTTATTTATTTATGTTTGAGATCAGGCAAGGTAGACTAAGTGCTGCCACCTGCTGTTAGGAGATAGATAGATAGATAGATAGATAGATAGATAGATAGATAGATAGATAGATAGATAGATAGAAAGAAAAATGTTTTTTTGTATTTATTTTGTTTCTTCAAATGATTGAGGTTGTGCTTAAAGGTATTCCTGCGGCATCCAGTGTTGGATATGAATTTTGCATTGAAAGCTGCCCAGAAAGTTGTGTTAAGCTGAGAGTGAATACGGGTGAGAGTGCAAACGAAGAAAGGGATTAATAACTTTCAATTTTTAAGTATGTAAATAAATCAGAAGATATAAATATGAATAAAAAAACACCTGCTGGGCTAGAACCATTTTAGGGTTTTTTTTTGTTCCCTAAGTGAAAAAAGCTTCAGTTTTGTCAGTCTGTTACAAAAGATAGTTGCAACAAAAAATTAGTAGCTTTATGGTACTTAGACGTAGCTTAAACTCTTTTGGAGTACAATTTGATGAAGTTAGATTATCGCCAGTAAGCACCACAATATGCTTTTTTTGTTTAGCTTGGATAATTTTGCCTTTATTTTCTGCCCCTTTTTAAACTTTTCAAAATCACTTTTGAGATGTGGTAGATTTATGTATGTATGCATGCCCTGGTGTCTCATCATTTTAAAATCAGCCACTATTTGCTTAGATCATATCAGCATGCATAGGAACCTAAATTCTTTTTACCCAAAATACATCACTTTGCATTGATTTACATGTTCATTCTCTCACATCAGACATGTCTTATAGACCCACCCACCTACCTACCTACCTTCCTTCCTTCCTTCCTTCCTTCCTTCCTTCCTTCCTTCCTTCCTTCCTTCTTATCCCTTTATTCCTAATTGATTTCTTATTCTTTAATCAGTTACCAAGTAACACAATAATGTTCTTTTTGTTCCATCATTGTTACGTTTTCTGGGAGATATTCATGAAAAGCCCTTAAAAGCCACATAAACATAGTTGATTGGATCATTGTGTCCAGAGGCTCTCATCAACACAGACAGAGAACTCTAAGAAATTATTTTTGGTTGGTTTTTGTGTATGTTTATCCTGACACTTTGTTATATAATGGTTTTACCAATTTAGAGGAGTGAACATTAAGATAAGAAACCAGTAATTTCCTGCATCCTCCCTTGATCCCTTAAAAAAAAAAGATGTTAACATTGGCTGCTGTCCAGTCCTCTGGTATAACAGCTGATCTTCAAGATACGCCACATGTTTTTGTTAAAAGATAAGTAATTTCACATCTGCATTCTTTTACAATTGCTGGGTGAGTTCAATTTGGACCTAGGAACATGTCCGCTTTTGATTTTTCAGCAAACTTCAGCTGCCTCTTGTTTTCACTCAAACACCCTTTCTAAAATCCCCAATTTAGAAACTGGCAACAAATAAAGTAGTTGATTTTGGTATATTTTCCTTGCCTATTTTAAAACTCTTCTTGTTTTCTTGTCATCCATTGGTCTAAGCACCTTAGCTGGATTCCTATTTTTGGTATATATTTAATTTGTTTTCATTTAAGCTCTTGACTTAAATCCTTAATTTTTTTTAAAAAATTTTTTTTGGCATTCTCATTCCTTTTCCTCAAGTTTTCATTCCTTGGTTTTTTTCTTGATCATATTAGGGCAAGAGTCTTATTTTTTGACAGTAGCTATATGTTACTTCATGACTGGGCTTGTGATTGGACCTTAATTGTTTTGCGATATGCAGTGATACAGTTCTTGACCTTTGTTTAGTACACATATGCATGGATGTACATCATACCCACCCATCAAGAGTCAAATCACAGTGATCAATGTCATGTCTTTTCAGCGTAGCAAGTGTAACAGTTTTGGGCCCCTTTGTACATTTGCCATGCTTTGCGTTTACTCCTGCCTCTTGCAGGATGTGGACAGCAGGGATAAAACCTGCTTTCTTCATTGTCAGGATATCTACAATATATATTTTAAAATTAGGGAGATGGAGGGGCATGCTCTTCAGAACAGAAAGCCTCTCTGTCAGTAGAAATAGAAATAGAGTAGACTAGACTAGACTAGACTAGAATAGCAGAGTTGGAAGGTACTTTGGAGGCCATCTAGTTCAACCCTCTGCTTAGGCAGGAAACCCTATACCATTTCAGAGAAATGGTTTTCCAATCTCTTCTTAAAAACTTCCAGTGTTGGAGCATTCAGAACTTCTGGAGGCAAGTTGTTCCGCGGATTAATTCTTCTAACTGTCAGAAATTTCTCCTTAGTTTTACTTTTCTTCTTTCCTTAGTTCGTTTTCAGCCATTGCTTCTTGTCCTGCCTTCAGGTGCTTTGGAGAATAACTTTGACTCCCTCTTCTTTGTGGCAATCCCCGAGATATTGGAACAGAGCTATCAAGTCACCTGTAGCCCTTCTTTTCATTAAACTAGACATACCCAATTCCAGCAACCATTCTTTATATGTTTTAGCCTCCAGTCCCCTAATCATCGTGGTTGCTCTTCTCTGCACTCTTTCTCAGTCTCAACATCTTTTTTACATCGTGGTGACCAAAACTGGATGCAGGATTCCAAGTGTGGCCTTAACCAAGGCATTATAAAAAGGTATTAACACTTCATGTGATCTTAATTCTATCCCTCTCTTAATACAGCCTAGAACTGTGTTGGCTTTTGTTGGCAGCTGTAGCACACTGCTAGCTCATATTTAAGTGATTGTCCACTAGGACTCCAAGATGCCTCTCACAGTTACTACTATTGAACCAGGTACCACCTATACTGTACCTGTGTATTTTGTTTTTCTTGCCTAAATGTAGAACCTTACTTTTTTCACCACTGAATTTCATTTTGTTCAATAAGCACCCAACGTTCAAGTCTGTCAAGATCCTTCTGTCTGTCTTCTGGAATGTTGACTATTCCTGCCAGCTTGGTGTCGCCTGCAAATTTAATGAGTTCCCCACCTATCCCCTCATCCAAATCATTGATGGACATGTTGAAGAATACTGGGCCTAAAACAGAGCCATGGGGCACCCCCACTGCATGTAGATGCAGTTCCATTGAAGGCTAATGGAATCGTGCTCTGTTAAATGAATCAATACTAGTTGTCATTTTTTACAGTATGCCTTAGGATCATTTGGACTGGCACCAAAGTTGGTTAATAGAAAAATATCACTCAATGAAGTGATTTAAGTGATGCTCATGGAGACCAATCTTCTGGCTTTTTTGATTGACTTTTATCCAGAAGACAGGGCAGCCTTCAGCAGCAAAGCACTGTTTAGATCAATCTATACATATTAATATGTGCTAATGATGAAATGGTCAAATACTTGTGCTTCTCTCCCTTCCAGAATAATTTGGACTTCTGGCAGAAATATAAAAGTAAGACCCCTACTGAATAATGTCAACCTTTTTTCTCGATATGTGCCCTTCGTTTTCATAATTTTTATAACTAGGGTAATTTTAAACAGGGCTTGATTTTGAGTGTCATTGTTTAATGCAGCTAATAACGAGTAGAAATGAGGAGGTCTTAATTTGCATGCTTCTTTTTATGAGGCTTAGCGTATTTTTATGTCTGTTTATGCCAACTTCCCAGGTAATTATGGACCAAAAACTGTGGTTGATATTAATGTTAGTTTAAAGTACGCCAAGTTTGGAAACTTACATTTTGCAAAATTCCCTGGGTGTCCTCCAAGTCTGTGGGACATAACTGGAATAAGTCAGAGTGAATAAATCACCGTGTTGTGTTTATAAAAATGTGATGCTGATATCAAAGAAACTATGCTACAGCTTGGTTTAATAGCTGTACAAAAAGCAACAGTGTATGAATCCAACAAAGATCATTCTAAAGGAGAAGACAGATAAGTTATGGGAAACTTAAAAACTTCCAAACTCATTGTAACCAATGAGTTTGGAAAGAACAACTTGAGAGAGACAGAGTCTCTCTGTGAAATTACTAGTTGTGTTTTAATGTAAATATTAAATTAGAATTTTAAATCTAGTTCAGCCCATGGATTAGCTTCTTTCAGACCCACCCATGCACACACCCTGTGTTCCTAAGGAATATGATAGTTTTTCTATTTTTTTTCACGCAACTTGCTTTTTACTTACTACAACATGTGACGGCTTTAAGCAGGGATGGAATAATTTAATGGAGGACAAGTCCTCAAGATCTGTAAATATTCAGTAAATTGAGGGCAGCATATCTACAAACCCCAGTTTTAGAGTAGAAATGGTGAAAGTGGGTTTGGTTCTATTCTATTGCTGGACTAACAGAATTTCACAAAATTAGAAGATCACAGTCTGTTAGAATTGTATTAAACAGAAGTTTGGGTCTTGATCTGATCCGTCAAGGCTCTTTTGTTTATATATTTATAAAAAGAGGAAAATCCAACCCACCTCATTGTTGACCAAATAGTTCTTGGAAAACCAAATAGTTGAATTAGCATTTGAATTAGAAGCTCCTTGATTCGGCAGGAAATTACTCTCTTGATTAGCACGCAAGATCCGCGGTGTTTAATTTCATAGGAGTTCTTAAGATGCCAGCTTCTAAACATTCCATTTTGCAGTGTTTAAATTAGAATTAAAACTCTTTTTTTTATTATTATTATTCAATGTCAGCCGAAAGCTATGCAGATTGCTGGAGAAGCCTAGCATAGAATGACAACACAGGTAGTCCTCGACTTACAACGGTTACAACAGCACTGAGAAAAGGGACTTATTTTTCACACTTAACGACAGTTGCAGCATCCCCATGGTCACGTGATTTGCATTCGTATGCTTGGCAGCCGATTCATGCTTACGATGGCTGCGGTATCCTGGGGCCCTTTTGCAGCCCTTTTGCAACCACCTGACAAGCAAAGTTAATGGGGAAACCAGCTGCAGTGATTCACTTAACAACGGTGGCAAGAAAAGTTGTAAAATGGGGCAAAACTCACACAACACACACCTCTCACTTAGGAGCATCAATGTTGGGCTCAGTTGGGGTCAAGAGTCTACTGCTTCATTAAGTTATAAAGTAATTCCTACTAGCGTCAACCTGCAAATATTATATAACTATAAATCTGGCATTATATCAATGCTGGGAAGGAGTAAAACATGACTATACTGAGGGCCTGATTCTGCGCTAACCTAATTTTTAATGCCTATAAATTGATGTTCCTATTTTTTGTGGCGCCCTACATTGGGTGCTCTAGCACAGTCATCAAGGATGGATCAGTGTCTATACGCCGGTTTCCATGTCATTTTTGGTTTCTACTTGCTGTTTCCATAGTGGTCAGGTCTGGACAGAGTAGAGTTGCTAGCCCTCTGCCTTCTAACCCTCCTCCTTTATCTGGGCTTGGGACCAGCAATGGAGGCTGTTGAACTACTCAATCCACCCAGGTGCCCACCGTAGGCGGAGTGATCTTGCTGCTTGCTTCCCCAATGCGTTTCCACACCAAAGGAATCAATGATGACAACGATAATGATAAATCAGAATAGGACAGAATGAGAGAGTTGGAAGGGACCTTGTAGGTCTTCTAGTCCAACCCCCTGCTTAGGCAGGAAACCCTGTACCATTTCAGGCAAATGGTTGTCCAATCTCTTCTTAAAAACTTCCAGTGTTGGAGCATCCGCAACTTCTGGAGGCAAGTTGTTCCACTGTCAGGAAATTTCTCCTTAATTTTAGGTTGTTTCTCTCCTTGATGAGTTTCCACCCATTGCTTCTTGTCCTGTCCACAGATGCTTTGGAGAAGAGCTTGACTCCCTCTTCTTTGTGGCAACCCCCGAGATATTGGAACATTGCTGTCATGTTATCCCAATCCCAGTCTAGTTTCATTAAACTAGACATACCCAATTCTAGCAACCATTTTTTATATGTTTTAGCCTCCAGTCTCCTAATCATCTTCGTTGCTCTTCTCTGCACTCTTTCTTCAGTCTCAGCATCTTTTTTACATCGTGGCGACCAAAACTGGATGCAGGATTCCACGTGTGGCCTTCCCAAGGCATTATAAAGCGGTATTAACACTTCATGTGATCTTGATCGTATCCTTCTGTTTATGCAGCCTAGAATTGATGGATAGAACCATCTTACAGGATGCATGCATGATCCATGCCCCTAACTGGTCAAAGGAATTGAGTTATGAGGTTTGGGCCTGTTCAGTGAAATTATTTATTAATTAGCTCTATACCCGTGCTTCTCTACGAAACTATGTGGTCGGGCTTGGTTTTTGAGGAGGAAAATAAGGGGAAAAAATTGTGCCTCTGCCTACCAGCATCCATTGGTAATCATCTGGCTAGCGTCCTGTCACTGTGTGAGAGAGTTGAGGGCTGTTTGGAAACTGAAACAGTATTTGTTATGTGAGTAAGAAGGAGACAGCAAGGAGCCTGAGCGTGACTCAGCTCAACTGTTCTGTACTAAAGCTGCTTGGTACTCTGAAATTGAAATTCCTCTCCTCTGCTTGTGTTTTGCATTTGGAACAGATTTATCTTCAGGTGGGAAGTGGGTGTAGAACTCTTTAGCATCAGAGCATGTTAATAATAATATAGGGAATACTAATGCTCTGATGGTCATTTCAAAAAACCCTTTCTTAGTGAGCACCTAGAAGCCAAGAGGAACATACGTGCCAAATTTGAAATTTGTAGGCTTTACGGTTCTGGAGATTTTGGGATGATGCATGGGTGGAATTTCACTTTTATATATATATGGATTGTCCAAAGTTGAAGGTCCTGGTCTTAACAAGTCAATTAAAAACAAAGGGGCAAATAATGGAAATTCTTGATTAAGCCTTGATAAATATTTGAGCTGACACTCATGGTTTGGGATTATAGAACATTTAGCTAGGAGGACTTAGAGGAATGGGGTTGTCATTTCAGATTTTCAAGTCTAGACGTGACCTTTTGCAGTCTTGTTGCTCTATCCCAGGGATCTTCAAACTTGGTAACTTTAAGACTTGTGAACTTCAATTCCCAGAATTCTCCAGCCAGCATAGCTATATGCATATCGCTATGCATATCGCTGTGCATATAGCTATGCTGGCTGGAGAATTCTGGGAGTTGAAGTCCACAAGTCTTAAAGTTGCCAAGTTTGAAGACCTCTGTTCTATCCAAAGAGCCCAGCTGTTTTGAGGATCAGAGATCTGTGCCTATCAAATTTGGGGCAGCACCGAAAGCAGTGGTTCCCGTTTTTGAAAAGTTTATTTGCATTAATACCTAAGAGTCTGAGATGGTTACAACTGAGATTGAAACTTGTATCTGGTTTTGTAATTAATGACGTAGTCCTTTAACTTTGCTGGTCTGCCTACAAACTGTCTGGAAGGGATCACTGAAGAAAACAAAAGCTTTAGTCATGCAGGCGGTAATAAAGCTTTAGTCATGAAAGGTAGTCTTTCACTTACAACAGCTTGTTTAGCGACCGTTTGAAGTTACAGTGGCTCTGAAAACAGTGATTTATAACTGCTTTTCACACTTTAGGACCGTTGTAGCCCTCCCCGTGGTCACGTGACCAAAATTTGGCCGCTTGGCAACTTGACTCATATTTATGACGGTTGCCGTGTTCTCGGGTCACGTGATCCCCTTTTTGCGACTTCCTGACAAGCAGAGTCAACGGGGAAGCCGGATTCCCTGAACAGCCGTTGTTGCTCCCTTAACAATTGCAGTGATTAACTGTGGCAAGAAAGGTGTCCGCTTTGGAAGCCATTTTGAGACCAAACGCTTCCACACTACCACATTTTGAGCCTGGGAAAACAGGAGGGGGAAATTGCTTGGAGTGTATGTAGTTAGATATAATAATATTCTTTTTTCTAAGTCAAGGTCATGTTGTTCTGCCCTTAAGTGAGGGGAGGTCTCAAGTTGGGACGGATGGTGATTGAGGCACGTGATGTGATGATTGGTGCAGGGGATGGATTTGTAGTTTTTACTTATTGCAAGGAAGCCCGGAAGTTTCAGATTCCCTTAATAACCGGTGCCAAGAAAGATTGTGAAAAGGGGAGAAAACTCACTTAGCCACTGTCTTAATTAGCAACGGAAATCTTGGACCCATTTTCATAAACCGAGGACTTATTCGGTTTCATTGGCATTTTTTAGAGTGGTACTTCCTTTTTCCTTCCAGACACCATGGAAGAATTACAAAGGGAAGCGAGTGAGTTCCAATTGTCTTAGTCTCAGAGGAGGCTAGGAATAATAATCCACCCTTCCCATTCTTAGATTCTTTGAATCTTCAAAGGGCCTTGTTGAAGACCGATTGAGACAGAAAAAGGACCAGTTGCCATGGCTCAATTTCCAGATGCAAGGAACTGCAAAATCAGACATACTCACATGTGTCTGGTTGGCCTCAGTTAGTGTGGAAGAATGACACTGCACCATGAACCGTTATACTTCAGAATCACAACCGGGCTGTTGTGCTAGAATTCAAATAAACGGTGCAGTCCGAAAACAGCATGTTCCATGCAAAAGAGAAAAAAATAAATAAATGTAACAGAAAACTAGGGATGAAGCAAGTCAAGCAGGCGCATCTTTAGGGACAGGTCGTGAAGCTTCTTGTGAAACAGGGAATGGGTAGGTGGGCTCAAAGGTTCTGCAGAATTTTCGAGCATCGATCAAATGAACTGCAGGGAAATACAGTATTTCTGCACTGAGAAAAAAGGACCATTCTGCAACAGCAGCAGAAATCACCTTATTTAAAAACACAGGAGCCACGTTTTCCTGAGCCCAAAATTGCTTGGCGGGCTGCTCTGATGTGTTAAATATTTATTAGCGCTATTCTCCTGCAACCATAGCAATAGCACTTAGTCTTATATACCGCTTCACAGTGCTTTTACAGTCCTCTCTAAGCAGTTTTACAGAGTCAGCCTTTTGCCCCCAACAATCTGGCTCCTCATTTTACCCACCTTGGAAGGATGGAAAGCTGAGTCAACCTTGAGCCTGCTGAGATTTGATCTGCCAAATTGCAGGCAGCCGGCAGTTAGCAGAAGTGGCCTGCAGTACTGCATTCTGACCACTGCGCCACCGTGGCTCATATAAGGATATTAAAAACAAAACACAGAGACAGACAGCATAAAATCAGCACACTCTTAAGAGAAAGAGAACAAACTGAGAGAAAGCCAGTTGGGGAGACTGAGTCACTCACTGACAAGGCATAAAAACAATAGCCCAAAACCTGGCAACTTCTTCAGAAATTGCCAAAAGCTAATCTAATAGGGAAAAAAGGTTAATTAAATCATAGCAGTCCTGCCTGGCATAAAATATATGTAACACTGACTAAGCCAGAGACACAGCCAATAGAGAAAAATGCATCTCTCTCTCTCTCTCTCTCTCTCTCTCTCTCTCTCTCTCTCTCTCTCTCTCTCTCTCTCTCTCCCTCCCTCCCTCCCTCCCTCCCTCCCTCCCTCCCTCCCTCCCTTCCTTCCTTCCTTCCTTCCTTCCTTCCTTCCTTCCTTCCTTCCT
>NW_020769320.1:15597701-15610354 GCF_900518735.1 Pseudonaja textilis | reverse complement strand
CCTTCCTTCCTTCCTTCCTTCCTTCCTTCCTTCCTTCCTTCCTTCCTTCCGCAAAAGAAGTCCAGTTCCTGTGACTCAACTTCCAGGCAACTACCTGATTCTAATGAGAATCTTCATTGACAGTTCTTTCCATCATTTCATGGCACAGACTTTACATAACACGGGATCCTTCAGCAATGACTGGGAACGACCCAACACAAACTGGCACCTGCCTGGCTCTTATTATGTGCTTTTTGGTTAGTGTAAGCACACTTTGCCCCCTCCAGTTCCTCTTGACTTCCCTCCCTGGCGATTTTGGGTTGGGTTGATGGACCGCCGTGATGCCATGGGAGAATCCCCCCCACCCCCAAAGCTAGTGGAGAA
Source organism: Pseudonaja textilis (assembly GCF_900518735.1). The sequence goes on along the minus strand of NW_020769320.1, from coordinate 15,609,991 downwards.
AGCTGTGGACCAGAACTTCTCTTCAATGATAAACCAGGCCTTCCCTGCCCACCTATACCCGTAGAGAAGGTAGCAGGGTGCTTCTAAAGTGAAGGGTAAACGTTTTGAGGCCTTCTGCTGAACCTTTCGCTTCAGCCGCTGTCCATACTGCTGGTCCTCCTTCAAGACCAGCTTATGTTAGAAGGTATGATCAGGAAATGTTTCCCTCTCCAACTATGATATCCCCAAGAGCTGAGGTGGCACAGTGGTTAGAGTGCAGGACTGTAGGCTACTTCTGTTGATTGCCAACTGCCTGCAATTTGACAGTTCGATTCTCACCAGGCTCAAGGTTGACTCAGCCTTCCATTCTTCCAAGGTTGGTAAGATGAGGACCCAGGTGGTTGGGGGCAAAAGGCTGACTCTGTAAACCGCTTAGAGAGGGCTGTAGAAACACTGTGAAGAGGAATATAAGTCTAAGTGTTATTGCTATTTGCACCTCCACTTGTCTCAGAGCAAACCATATTCAAGAGGCTGCAGGGACTGTACTGAAGGCTGTGCCAGTGCTTCTTTTAACTGGTTTAGGGGATTTTTTTTAAGCATCAGAGGGGTAGTGTTCAGTTCATCACTTTTTTTTTTTCATTTTAATTAATTCACAAGTAAGATTTGCTATACAAATCTTGTGGGTCTAGCACGTTTTTCTATGCCATTTTGCTTTTTTTTTTTTTTGAAAATTCTCTTTGGAATGCGATCTCTTTCTTTGAAATGAGTTCTGACAAATCAGCATGTTGTGATACTAAAGTATAATTTTTCATGATGGAGCAAGGTAGACTTGTTTGCTAGCTGTTAATATTTAACGCCCCCCCCCCCCCAAAAAAAAAGAACCTAGATTAAGAAGAAATAGAGATAAATTCCCTCTCCCTCAAACCTAAAACTTAGTTGTGTTTGAAATTATATTTATTCACATAAAGAGCCCTCCAGTTTGAGGTTTGGAATGAAAGTTGCAATCTTATTTTTTAATCCATGTTATTATGGATAAGGATATCATTACATGCAAGGCACATGTTTGGTGAAATTAATGACTACTAGCTGGTTGTCATTTTCTGCATGATTTTACTGGTCATGGGGTGAAATGGGAGGGGAGAGCTGCTTATTTTGCATGAATTTATGATGTTCCTAGATTAAAACAATGTGTAAGCAAACAGATTTTTTTTTAAAAAAAACCCTTAATGTAGCTTAAAAGTGCTATGTTCCCAGACATTCAAACCTTTGTACTTCTTAGTTCCAAATTAACGGTTGACTAGCCTTAAACAACCTGCATTTTCCTCATCATTCTCCTGCACTAGGCCAAGATGCATTGAATTTTATATGTATAAATGTATATGTATAAATAAATAAATAAAGTCCTTGGTAGGTTATGCTTTTTGAATAAGTGATTGGCTTGTGGATGAGTCAAGGACTTATCCAGAGGACAAGTTTCATCAGTTTAGCACTTCCCAGCTACTTTGTTACTGAAGAACTCTTACGGCAAGGATGTCTAAAACTTGCGCACTTCAACGCCCAGAATGGCTGCTGGGGAATTCTGGGAATTGAAATCCATAGGTCTTAAAGTCACCAAGGTTGGACCCCTCCGCCTTATGGCCCTTACATTGCATGAATTTCTATCTCTGATGCTTCCAGCTTCCCCTTTGAATCAACTACACATTTATGAACAGATGCTAAATTTGATCGTTATTATAGCTACTCTGAGTCAGGGGCAGGTGTTCATTTCCTCATAGGTCAACTTGATGTCTGTGTCAGCCCAGTATTTGTGTATATTGGAGTGTGTGTTGTGTGTGTATGTATTCTTCATAAGCAATTAGTATCTAGCTAAGAATATTGGTCTCCTGTGTTTATTGTTGGTTCCAGCTGGAGATTAAATGTGTTTTAACCGGATAATGATGTCAGTGATCAGAACAGTAGAATGAACACAAGGTGCCTTAACTCTAGCCTCAATCTTTCCTTTGAAGAAAAACCAAAAACTGAAAACAGCTGAAGCAGAAGTAATGGTTTTATGTGAATTGCTCTCCTGCTTATAAAACTTCTAATCTGAGAATCTGAGTCAAGCAGCCCTTAATAAAAAATTGGAGCTCTTCGTGGTACGGTGTCCCGCTCTGAAAGTTGGGGAGCCAGTTTTGCAAATGGTGGAATTCCATCTGATATATAATGACAATTTAAAAAAAAAATCTGAAAGGTTGGTTGTTGTAGAAAGAGCACTATGTGATACCCACAGTGGTTGGTGAGAGAGAGAGAGAGAGAGAGAGAGAGAGAGAAATGTGAGTGAGACAGAAAGACAGATACGGAGAGAGAGATTGAGAAGAGGGTGGGGAGAGAGAGAGAGAGACAGAGATACACACAGAGAGACAGACAGACAAACAAAGAGAGAGATATGAGAGAGAAAGAGATACGGAGAGAGATGAGAGAGAAAAGAGAGATGAGAGAGACAGCGAGAGAGACAGACAGACAAAGAGAGATGAGAGAGAAATATGGAGAGATGAGAGAAAGAGAGATACAGAGAGAGAAAGATGAGAGATTGCATAACATTTGTATCCTTTCAGATAATTAACTATGCATTTGTGTCACCCATAGACAATTAAAAAAAGAATAAAATTAAGAAGAGGGGTTTCCCGAAAGCCAGCAAATTGCCGCACAGGCATGTGTTTCAGATTATTGCATAAGGCTCTGTTGTTTGCCTGCAAGCATTTTAATGCCTTGCTTGTCTTAAGAGAGATTTCCATAGTAACAGGAACTTTGGCTGGGAAGATGCAGGGGAGTCCAAAGCAGAAATCTTAACTTTTAGTTTCTCTGCATGTCTTTGCATCTGTTGTTGTGCGTTTGCCAAGAAACTCGGCAGGGTTTTCATTTGCATGGAGTTCTTTGATACTGAAGAATGACGATCGTGATTCGTTTTGTCCTGGAATTTTCCATAAAAATGTGTGACTCTGGAAAACACATTTATGATTTTGCTTCTGGTACCATGACAGACAGGGAGTTCTCCAAGCCTTATGTTTGAAGTGTTGCAATAAAGATTGGTCTGATGTAAAGTAATAAGGCAGCCATTCCTCACTTTGCCATAGTACATGAGATAACTCTGGAAACAGTTGCCTTATAGCTTTTTTTTTTTTTTCAATTTCTAGAAACAAAAATTCGTCTTTTCCTTTTTAGCCTTGTTTTCTTTTCTGGGTCATAACTTGGCTCCAGTTCCTGCGTCACAGCTTGTTTTGAGTTTTCAGTCACGTTCATGAGTCTGTTTAGTGTTCTTTTATAAGCCTTTTGAAAAGCAAAAAGGCCCCCACAATGAGAGGCAAGGGGGATCTTTTTTAATTCCTTGGAAACACCACAAGTTTCAGCTTTTGTAACCAAAGCTGAAAATATTTTAAAACAAGCTCCGTTGATACATGGCTAATCCTTGAAAAATAAACTGCCTTTTTTTTTTTTTTTTGCTTGTATATATTTAGGAACGTAACACCGTGACTTACATATCTTTCCATTTTCCCCAAATTCAATTTTTATAAAGTCCTCCCCCCCCTCTTTAAAATTGCTGGATGGTTTATATCTTTTGGGAAATATAGGTTAGTCCTCGACCTAGAACAGTTCATTTAGTGACCATTTGAAGTTCCATTACTGAAAAAAAATGTGATGATTGTTTTTCATACTAGCCACCACGGCAGCATCCCCATGGTCATGGGATCAAAATCGAGATGTTTGACAAGTGACTCATCTTGATGATGGTTGCAGTCCCCCAAGGACCTTTTGCGATGTTTTAATGAGCAGAGTCAAGGGGAAAGCCTGGACAACCATCTCACTTGCTGTTCTGACCCAGGCTTCGTCAAACGTACTTAAACACAAACTTGTTTTAAAAGCAAAAACTATTTTATTGCAACACTGGGAATTGCTTGCATTCCCAGCCAGAACTAATTATAAACAGTTCCCCAAGATAAGCACACACCTTTCAGTGCTGTGGAATGCTGCCAAAAACAGAACTATCCAATTATAACAGAAACCAACCGAAGTACTAGAGAAAATCAACCAGAGCTTCAAAGAGGACTCAGAATCTATTGAACTACTTTGCTTCCTGCAAAGCTTTTCGTCATTGAGGTCTGACTTTTATCCCTTATGGGAGGGGCGATCACCTCCCAGCCTTACTCCTGAATCGCCCCTTCTGTTTCAGCTGCTCTTACCTTCTAGCAGCTCTGTGCAAACGTGCACTGTGAACAGGCTCCCCTTGTTCCTCTCCCTCTCTGCTGCCAGACTTCAAAGGCTCCAAAGGCAGAACCCCACTCCCAGATGGTCCTGGCCCCATCCCTGCATCGGACGCAGGACCCTCGTCCAAGTCTTCTCCAGACTCCCTGACTGGTCCCCTTTCTTCCTCACTGTCTGACTCCACTGCTGTCTGCACTGGCTCCCGGTGAAGCACAACACTTACCAACAGCAAGTTGGTAAGTGGACGACTTCCTGCACAGGAGTCTTAAAACCTGGTTTATATCTTTTGGTAGACCTGTTCGCAAATATCGCTTGCATATTGCTGCAAGGGCTTTATTTGCCCTCTGTTCTTCTCTGCAGTCTTTCAAACCCAATCGTTATTTTCTCCAACTGACTTTTTCTGCAATCCTGGCATGGCACCTTTTAAGAGTCTGAGCCATTTTATTCTAGCCAGGGATGGGGGAATCCAGAGACCCTCCCCGCAACACATTGGGGGGGGACCGATTCCATGGAGAGAGTTTTTTTCGTGTTCCAGAAAGAACATGGATTTCACCTGCTTCCTGTACCCCGCAAAAGAGACTTCTCTTCTTTGTGTGGCCCCGTTTCTGGCATGCCACGGGCACCGGTACTGGTCCACAAACCAGGGGATCCCTGGGGTAATCGATACTTTCATCCTTCATTTTCCACAATTGGCATTTGACATTGTCGGGAATAACGTTTTGTTTTGGTTTTGGTGGCATCATTTTGCAGGGCTAATTCTTCTTGAGCTTCCACGGCTCCTTAGGTCTTTGTTCTTTTGTAAAAAAAAGTGTTCTAGGGTTCAACTAAAATTCAGTTAAATTTTAATCTGCTTTTCCTTCAGTATTGTGCTCAAAGCGGCTTTGCTTTGCTTGGATCCATCTAGCTTTGAATTACTTCCTCGTATACCAACAGAGGTAGCATTTGACTTGCAACCATTCATTTACCAAGTTACGACAGCACTGAAAAAAAGTGACTTATGACTCAGACTGAAGTCCATCACAGCATCCCCATGGTCAAAACGTTCCAAAATTCAGGCCCTTGGCAACTAGCATGCACTTCTGATGCAGTATCCTGGAGTCATTTGCAACCTTTCCACTTCTGGCAAGCAAAGCCCGGGGAGAAGCCACATTGACTTAATGAACTGCAGTGATTCGCTTAAGAATTGTGGCAGAAAAGGCCATAAAATTGGGTGCGACGCACTGAACAACTGCCTTTCTCGGCAACAGAACTTCTGGCTCGCAATTATGAGTCAAGTTTTAATGCCGTTTCCTGAAAGGATCTCTCCTTGCTTGGCCAAAAACTGAGGACTGCCCATCTACTATTTTTTGTTCTTTTGTTCTTGTTTTATAGACTTTTCCTTGTAAACTCAAGTGGGTTTTTCTACGTGTGCTTGATGCAGTAATTCAGACTTTTGTTTTATTGCTTGCAATGATCTTCCATTATATTTAATCTGTTGCTGACGTACACAACGGATGATAATTAGTTTCTTTGTATTCTAATCAATATTGACCAATTAGACTTGAGTCCAGCCAATTATCTCTTGCCCAGTATATTTAATTTAGAGACTGCCAAATAGGTTGTTCCACTAATAATATTTCTGTCATTTAAATTTAAATTTTATATTAGTTGTCTTTTTAACTTGGTCAATCAATAAATTGACTACGCTCAGCATGTTGCCGTCAGTGGAATTTCATCTGCTACCTATGTTTGCCCAAAAATAAGACCTGGTCTTTTTTTTTTGCCACCAAAAAGGCACCAGGGCTTATTTTGGGGGGCGGGGTTGTCTTCCACTAACTTGCAGCGGTGGCACCAACAGCCCCGCCCAGGAGGAGCCCTCTGCCAGACCACTTTGGTTGCTTGCTGCCGCTTGCGTGCATCGTCCTCCCCCCAGTCCCCGTTTCGCTGTCAGAGGCCTTCCGGAAAGGCCTCTGCAGCTGAGAAACGAGGTCCGGATTGACGTGTGTTGGCCTGGCCTCTGTTTCGCTGTCAGACTCCTTCAGGCCTCTGCAGCCGATAACAGAGCTCTGGATTGATCCCAAGTTCTGTTATCTTCTGCAGAGGCCTCTTCTGAAGAGCCTCTGATGGCGAAGTGGAGGCTGGGGGGCGGGGTGATGCATGCAAGTGGTGGCAAGCGGGTGCAGAAGAAGTGGGCTGGCAAGCCAAGGCAGGTATCTGAGTGTGCGAGGCCTGGTAAGTAGGTCAGCTCCATATCCCCATCCGCAGTCTAGCTTAATTTTTACCTGTGTGCCTCACTCCACCCCCTGCATCCTGGAGTAGGTAGGTTCTTAATTAGGGCTTATTTTGGGAATAGGGTTTATATTGGGCCACATGTGTAAAAATCAAGCTAGGACTTACTTTCAGGTTAGGTCGTATTTTGGGGGAAACGGTACATGGAGAGAAACCTGTGATGGGATAATCTTGAGCGTATATACCACCATAGCAATAAAGTGACTGATACAACAATGTGAAAAGAAACAGACCACCAAATGGTATTCTCCTAGATTTTGTTGCTATAGGTAGTGCTGGACTTGCAACCGTTCATTTAATGACCTTTTGATGTTACAGTGGCACTGAAAAAAAGTGACTTATGACCCTTTTTCACGCTAAGGACCATTGTAGCCTCCCTGGGGGAAAAAGAAAAGTTGATACTCAGTGAAAAAGAGCAACCAGGGTCAAAGCAATAATCACAATGGAAAACAATGCAAAACATTTAGATACATTTTCTAATCTATATGGCGGAGCTGCAAGTGTTTTTTGTAACTCCTACAGTAACATTTCTTGTTAACAAACAGTTTGTTAACAAAAGGTACATAGCAAGCAGAGATCCTTCCAGGAAACGGCATTAAAACATGACTCACAGACTTTAATACCATGTGGAGAAATTATGCTATTTCATATCCACTGGGACAAAGATGACGGCTGTTTGAAGTGCTCTGAAATCAGCCAAAAATTAATTCAGAGGGAAAGAAAAATACATATTTTGGGGGAGGGAGAGTGGGACAATGTGGGGCGAGATCATTGAGGCAATGGGTGCACAATATGTTGCTACAAGCCTGGCCAAGGGAAACTGAGGCATACGTACTGTACTGCATGTCCTACAGGTCAGTATAAAAATAGGCAAAACTTGGACAAATATTTGTAAAGGCACTTTAAAATTGGACATAATTATAATTATATTTGTGTACCTGAAAAACCTTATTTACTTCAAGAAACATGGAAAACAAATGTTCCATTTGGCTCAGATGAAATTTCAATTACATTTTTTTTCCTTTCCATAGTAGCCAATTTTATTTATTTCATTATTCTAGCTGTTGTCTAACTATTACAGGATGGAGGCCTCTTCCGCATATTTCCAACCTATACAAGTTTTCTCTCGCCAATTCAGCATGAAATACTTGTTGATGTGGTCGATCAATCTTGTTTTAGGTCTCTTTTGTAGAGGCTTTTGATCAAGTGGGATCCATTCTGTGACCGCCTTGGTCCACCTGCCGTCAGTTCTCCTTGCTATGTGACCATTTCCGTTTCAATTCATTCACTCTCTTAATGATATTAGTTTAGTTTACTTTATTGTCATTGCACCTCGTACAACGAAATCAAACACCATCTTCAGTGCACATCATGACCATGAAAAACACACATTCTTCACACTCCACACATTGAATTGAAAATCCCCGACACTGCACCAAAACTGCACTATACAGTAGAATTCAACAGAGCTACTGCCCTGGGATAGAAGCTGTTTTTCAGTCTATTTTTCATTGTTTTTATTATTTTGTACCATCTGTCAGATGGTAATAGTTCAAAAAAAGGGTGCCCAGGATGAGAGGGATCTTTGAGAATATTTTGAACTTTCTCAGCGGGAGCTATACAGCTCTTCCAAAGACGGGAGAGGACAACCAATGATCCTCCGGGTAGTGAAGTTAACCCTCTGGGACTGTTGTCCTATCTGCCACTGTGCAATTGGCAAACCATACAGAGGTGCAGTAATGCAGCGGTAGAAGGTCACCAGCAGTTTTTCGTTCAGTTGTTGTTTTCTGAGAAGTCTCAGGGTCATATAATCTCTGCTGGGCCCTTTTGACCAGGGCTGCAATATGAGCATCCCAGGTCAGGTCCTCTTTTATGGAAACTCCCAGAAACTTAAAATTGGCTACTTTCTCCACTCAGTCTCCATTGATAAGCAAGGGCTGGTTGTCTGATCTGTTCTTTCTGTAGTCCACTATAAGCTTCTTGGTCTTGTTGGTGTTGAGGACCAAGTTATTGTCTCCATTCCACAAAAGCAACCGGTTCACCTCATCTCGGTAGGCAGACTCATTCCCGCATCAGAGATGAGTCCCACCACTGTTGTATCATCTGCGAATATTGTATACTTTGGTTTGTTCTCTAATCTACGTGCAGGTCTTTCTAACTTGTCTTGTGATGCCGAGCGTGTAATTTTCCATGGCTCTTTGTGCCACCTGTAGCTTTTGTGTCGATTATGAGGTTAGCGTCCAGGGGTGGGATTCAACCGGTGTAACAACTGGTTCGGTGAGCATGCCCTTCGCTTTGCAACTCACCTTCTGCTGCAAGTCCTGTGTGTAAAACAGCTGACGTGAGGCAATCCACTGTGCCGCGCGAATCAGCTGAGCTGGAAACCCCAGAAATAAAGAACAGACTCGAGCCGAGGCAGGTGCATGGGTCCAACAGCTGATTGTCAGAGTGAAACAGTTCATTCACAGCTGAACTTTGGAGATACCAATTTGCCCGAACAGGCCTGAACCGGTAGAATCCCACCTTTGTTAGTGTCTGTGTTTCACTGCTATATGTTAGAGCAAGTAACACACTGATCAGAAACTTTTCAGGCATAGGCTGAGGTTGTTCTTGAAAATGTATTTATTTATGCAGGCACAATGTCTCACTGACTTGATTACACCTGCTTAATTTTGTGCCTATATAATTTCTTCATTGGTTTCGGACTTAAAAGTAGGTCTTAAATTGATTTTACTCCCCAAAAATGTTTATTTGCATTTTTATTTTTCCGGTGTGCACCTTGTAGAAAAACGAATCGCTTTAGGATTAGATTGGCTGCATTTGTCTCTGGATTTAGAGTCCCACAACTAATTTATGTCTGTATCATAAGTGAGAATTGATAGCGATGCTGAATTTATTCCTTTTAATTCAGGAGCAAGTCAGAATTTTCAACTTGCTTGAGTATGTTGAATTAGCTCGGAAGGCAGCATGAATATAAGGAAGACTTGCTGCTCATGTTGGCTGCGTTGGGTGAACCAGAGCCAGCTTGGTCTAGTGCAGAGGTCTCCAAACTTAGCAACTTTAAGACTTGTGGACTTCATCTCCCAGAATTCTCCAGCATGCTGGCTGGAGAATTCTGGGAGTCGAAGTCCACAAGTCTTAAAGTTGCCAAGTTTGGGGACCCGTGGTCTAGTGGCTAAGGCACCAGTCTAGAAATTGGGAGACCATAAAAGCTGGCTGAGTAACTTTGGGCTAATCACCAGGAGACGGTGAGTTCTGGTCCTGCCTTATCCATGAAAGCTGGCAGGGTGACTATTGTAGATTAATCCCTGTCTCTCAGCCCATCTCACGGGCTTGTTGTAGGGGGAATAAAAGGAGAAAGGAATATTATGTATGTATCTTTGCCTTAAATTACTTTTTAATCTAATAAATAAACTTCCTTTTCTGGACCATGTTCAAGAGCTGCTCAGGAAAGAGCTAATTTTCCTATGTCAGCCTTGAGTTAACAGAGTGTAAATCACTGCAATCAAGTTTATCTTCTGAGTAGGGATGCACCTGTGTTACCAGCTGTTCTTGACACTGATGCTTCCTTAATGGAAGAGATAAATTTACAGATGTTAAAATCCCACCCCTGAAATCACTAACCTTGCTGCCTTATCTGAATTCCGCTTCACTTTATTGTTTTACATCTACTTCTTTATAACCTAGAAAAACAGGGCCTGCAGTAAAGTTTGAAAGATAGAGGAGAAATATATGTATTTTGAATAGGAATATTTTGAATAGGAATTATATAGTATCCCAAGCTTTTAAAACTGAAACATATTTTTGTCCCATCTACAAATCAAATCTTATAGTTACCGAATTTGTTCTGAATTTTGAATGGGTAAATTCTCTTTTATCAGCAATGTTGCTGTCCAGCATCTGTTTATTTAACAGAAAAGATATATCTGCAGACTTTGGTTTTGCCTCTGGAATCTTCTCTGCCTTGTCTGAATTCTCTTGATTTTTAATTGCAGATCTAAGTTTACATATAATGGCATTGTCAATCTACTGACTATGTTTTTAAATACATCTGATGCCAAAATGATATGATAACTTGAGGAAACTTTAGACTAATTACCTGGCTCCTGAAACAATATCGATTGAAGCTATCTGAAGTAATATTGAGAGACAATATATTAGCTTAACCAAAATTGTGCTTATATTCAGTGGTGAGCCAGATCTTTGTTTTTTTAAACTTCTTTGTATATTCTTTTAGCTTGACTGTAGTCTTAGCAAGATTATATTCACTATTTTAGTAGATGCTTTAGAACTCAAAGGAGTTCCATAGGACAGTTTTAGTCTTTAAGTTTGATACCCTCTTTAATACTTGAACTATGAGTTACAATAGTTAGAAATCATCATGAACATTCTGACATAGAAACAAGTATGCCTGCACTGATTTCCAGAACAGTCCATCTTCTTATTGTATAATTTGCCTTGTGGGTAAGTGTTTTTTGAGGACATGGTTGAAAGTGAACCTTTAGTAAAAGAGGAAGCACACTCTCTTGGCAATTTGCAATTCGATTTGGGGGTGGCGGAGCTGCAGAAATCAAGCAACCTCTGGGGTTGACTGAGCGGTTATTTAAAAACATTTCTACAGGAAGAAATGACTAATACAAAACTAATTTTTTCTTTCTTCAAAAAGACATTTCTCCAGGAGCCGCCTCTACCGTATAGAATAGTTGTGCAAAACCTGTAACGTATCACTGATACTTGGAAATAGATGATATATATATTTTAATGTAGCTTCCCAAAGTGTGAGGAAAACTAATTCTTGTTCCTCTCTTTAACTTTACATCAAAAAATGAAGTCTACAGAGATTCATTTTTCCTTGATGAGTTTAATGTATGGGTGTACGGAGATTGTTTATTCAAATCATTACCTTGTTACTGTGTAATTTCAAAATGCATTCTGTAAGTATATTCAAAAGAATGAAGGTAGTTTCTCTTCAGAATAAACATAATATACATAAATATACATTCATTTCCAGCAAATCAAGTATGACAGTTTATTGTTATATTGTAATAAATAGCAGGACAAAAAAATAATCTCTTACTTTAGAAGTTAATCCAGGGCATTGTTCACAATCTGGCAGGATGGATGGATGGATGATAGAATATATATGAGAATATGAGAATGAATAAATATATGAGATACACACACACACACAGTGTGTATGTGTGTGTGTGTGTGTGTGTGTGTGTGTATGTATGTATGTATGTATGTATATATATATATATATATGTTATGTCCCACCTTCAAAAATAAACAGATAAGGCTGAAAGCAGCAGTCCTCGCAAATAAAAGCAGCAACCAGGAATCTTTACTGATTACAGCTGTGGTTAGCCTTCACAAAATAATCCAAAATAATAGTTCCAATAAATCCAAATCCCAACAAGATATTTCAGATTTAAATCCTCCAAACCAAAGTCTTCAGTTCTCTTTGCAAACAATTTGTTCCCGACAGCGTGCAGAGTCATCCCTCTTCCTTTTATAGAGCAGCAACTAATTAGTCTAATTACTGATCTGCCCTCCTCCTGTGCTCCCGTTGGTTTCTTCTCGTAAGGAGACGCCTGCTTCTGACATCCACCCAGTGATTATCTAAATTATTACTTTCACCTGAAGACTCCATAAGTTCCTCATTATCAGCCGTTCCCGGCTGATAACCTGATTGAGAAACCGAGGAGGTTGAAGGTTCAGGCCGGTCCTGCAAATCAAATGTCCTCCCTTGTAACATTCTCATTCAAAACTGCAAGCAAAACTGTTAGGACTCCCTTTTGAAA
>NW_020769320.1:15548653-15590899 GCF_900518735.1 Pseudonaja textilis | reverse complement strand
GGTTAGTCTTAGTTGCTGGGGGATTTGAGCTGGTGAGTTGTGATCTTGCTGTTTGGCTTCTAGTTCGTGGTCCTGTTGCATCTTCATAGTGGGTGTCGGTTTGCTTCATGTATGGCTCGGAGGGGTTTGAAGTGGGTAGTGATGCAGCTGTAGTGCAGCTTATGGTCCATGGTCGTGTCTCATCTTCTGAGTGGGTGAGAGTCTGTTTTCTACATGGAAGTGTGGTGGTGGCATCTTGTGTGGCTCTCATGGGTGTGGGTCTGGTGTCCTTCTTCATGTTAGGTACTCGTCTGTTCATGAGGGCGGGTTTCCAAATGGCTGGAAGGCGGGAAGTGTCATCTCGTTAAAGATCCACATATAAATACCCGCGAGAACCTCAGAAAACAAATACATATATATATATATATACATATACATATATATATATACATATATATATATATATATATATATATATATATATATACACAAACACACATATAAATCTATGTACACACACACACACACACACACACACACACACACACACAAACTCTTTGGCACTGAATTAAGATAATTTCAAAATCAGTAAAAGTGATTCTAATTCTGTTCATTGCTCATTTTGAGTTATCTGTGTTGACCCTTTGATTTGTTACAATAAAATGTTATACAACTATTCAATCATTTTTTTGTTGAAAATGGATTATCCTTAATTTACTGATTATTGGCAAGGCAGCCTTTTCTCTGGTTATTTAGTAATATTTATATCCATACATTTCTCCCTTTATACAGCCTTGTACAAGTAATCGAGCCCCAAATTTCTGTTGTTATTCTGTTCTGTTCCATTCCTTGCCCCTTAATTCCCCTTTTTATCTCTTTATCAGAAGTTAAGAAAGAATCGCACAACAAAAACATATTCTACTCTCTGTTTCTCTAAGTTACAAATAAATACTTTTGGCAGAGAGTCCCAAGATCAGGCCATGTGTTCTGGATTATTAAAAGGAATGTAGATACCAGTTTCATAAATTTCATTTGCTTAAATCTTTATTTGGCAAGAAAGCAATTAAAGTGTAAAGAACAACAATGGACACTGTGTTCTTTTATGAAGCTTAATTTGTGCTGTTTAGATGGATGTGGATTAAATTTTTTTGATTTTCACTTTTAAGGGGGGTTGGGGTTGTTTGTTTTTAATCCTAGCAAAACTTATGATAGAGACGTGACAAATTGTATCAAACATTAAAATGACATTTGATCTGGAATTTGTGTTGAATGAAACAATATATGCAAAATGAAAACAATGTCCTCATAATGCACATTGTGGATAATTACAATTGTTAATTTTATAGCATTAACTGTAGGGCTTATCTCAATTGATATAAGCTCTGTTAAACTTCAAATGTTAGGACTGCAGTCTTAATATAATTTAGTTTCTAAATCCTTGTAAAGAGGCAGTTGCTTTTTGAAAAAGCGAGATAAATCATATTTACATAAAACACAGGTTTAAAACCAAGTCATTTTTCTAATTAAAATGTTTTTTAAATATTATGGTACTGAAATTAAAAAGAACCCTTTTCATTACTGTTTATTTACCTTGCTAATGAGGTGTGACCTGGCTTTTTTTGCTCTTATTGTTGCATATATTCAATCTATTTCCTTTTTTGCAAATATATAGTGAGAATTGGTTATTGTTTGTAAAAGAAACAAGAACAAGGCTAGAAAAATGTCCCCGGGGGGGACATAGAATGTGTGGGAAGAAAATTGCAATGCTCATCAGCATCCTTTGATATGTAGTCACTACATGAAAAGTAGCATTAAAGCATAAGCCAGTGTTTTATTAATGCATTTAAGCTAATTGTATAATCTCTGATAGGGTTAGTCCTCATCCTATGATCACAATTGAGCCCAAAATTTCTGTTGCTAAGCGAGACATTAGTTTAAATTGAGTTTTGCCCCGTTTTATGACTTTTCTCACCAGTTGTTAAGGGAACCACTGCAGGTGTTAAGTTAAAAACACGGTTGTTAAGTAAATCTGGCTTCTCCATTGGCTTGTTAGGCGGTCGCAACCATCATAAATAGTCCGTTGTCAAGGATCTGAATTTTGATCACGCCGTCAGTGCGGCTGCTTGCAGTGATTGTAAGTGTGACAAACTGTCGTGAGTCACTTTTATAAGTGCTTCAAACGGTCACTAAATGAACTGTTGTAAGTCAAGGACTACATGTAGTCCTGTCTGGACAGGATGTTGTTACCCTGGGGAACTCAACATGTGAGGAGTGCGCCCCCCCCCCCCCCCGAAATCATGCTGCAGTGAGCTAAAGAGAGATTGTCCATGACTAAAGTAGCATAGTCTGCTCTGGAAAACCTTTGTGTATTTGTGAAAGCTTCACTGTGAGTTACAACTCTGTATCCATATATATTGAATTCTGCATAGGTATATAATATCTGAACAATATTTGTTGTTAATTCTTTTTTAAAAAATTTATTTTCAAAAAGCCTTTATTGAAATTAAAATATTAAAATAGAGATATGTCTATTAAAAGAAAAATAGGTTGATACAATTCACCATTGTTCTCTGACATTCAACATTTTTTTTGGCTATATTCATACGTTCCAAATATTCATACATTTCAACAGGTTCTCATTAATCATATGGGTATACAAAGCTAATAGTTTATTTTTAACCTTTTATTAATTCTAACCTCCTCCTCCTCCTCCTCTTCAAGTGTACATTATATAAGTAATTCCTCTGTTCATGTGTGAGAGATGTTACTTCGTGCTTAGCTATTTTGGAGTAGTTGAGCAAGGTGGAGTTAGATCTATTTATTTATTTTAAAAGCTTATCTTTCTGCTTGGAGAAATAAATATTCATGGTGGTTCATGAATAAATATACCCATGTCAAATGTGTCTGAAGCACCCTTAGTTTCTTTTCAACATCCTATGGATTAATACATTGTATAAATAATATACAAAATTTCAGCATAAATACTACGTAATATTTAGATGTCCAAGGCTAATCCAATTGCTGTTAATTACAACCTCTTTTTAACATATCTTAATAGAATGATAGAAGACATTTCAAGTTTCCTTTATGAGTCTCTGCCCGACTTTTTTACTTGTCTTTTTGATATGACTTCTAGATTTTTTATTTATTTATTTATTTGGTTTGTCAATTGCTTCCAAGATAATAGGTATAAGTAAAAACATAGTTATGATTGTAGCCTGAATGCTAACTTCACACATATATTTTGCTTTATTCAATGGCTTATAGCCGCGTTTGGGATTTGCAGTGCCTTAAAAGTATATGGTGTTGGACTATCCCGGTATCAAATATTCTTAAAAGCTCAGATGGCATCACAGATTTGAAAAGCTCGCCCTTTGGATGGGGATAACTTTCCAGTATTTTTTTTCCCCACAGCATGGGAACCTCTTGTTTCAATTGAATTATTGCCACACATTACATAAGAAGCTATCTGGAAATGGCCCGGAAGCTTCACTTCAAAACACAGCAACTGTATTACCAGCTTTGAATGACTGATGCCATTATATTATGTTAACACATTGCCATCTGCAGCGGCTGCCAGTCATTTTTTTCGGGCACAAAACAGAATGCTGGCATTAACCTACTAAGCCCCAAATGGCCTTTGGCCAGGCTACTCCTTGGATGAGGAGCTGCTCCCAAGCTGCTCTTCATTAGAGCTCCTTATCCAAATAGCTTTTCTAAATATCATCCAGCTCCAGCTACCAGCCCTGGACGACATCTTCTCATCTCGCTGTTTGAGGAAGTTGCACAACATTCTCCACTGAGCCGAAGGGAAAGTCCAGGAGGGGGTAGTCTCTAGTCTCCTAGCTCTGCAGACCGAGTTGAAAAACTGAGGACACGCCCCCTGGTAACGGTTCTCAGTTCTTCACTCGGTCTCAGTGTGTTCAGACCAACCGTTAAAGGCTCTGAATAGTTAGGATTGGAGAAGAATATTCACCGCCTGGATGAAGCTTTTTTTTTTTTTTTTTTTTTGCAGAGAGGCTTAGATCACGTTTGACAGCTGGCTGGCTTGCTGGTTTAGCACTTTCATTTTTTCGCACCTTTTTTCCGGTTCGCGTTTTTTTGCTTATTATTATTTTTTTTTTTGACTTTCCTTGCTGATGGACTGGTATTTTCTGTTTTGTGTTATAACTTGGGTGGAGGTGACCCTGAGAGCCCATGTGGCCCGGGCTGGGGGCGTGAGTCGGTGTCTTATTCAAATCACCTTCTCTCGATCCACTTTCCCTTGCCTGGGGCAAGCCGCAGCTACCGCTAAGCGCTTCTGTCCCTTTTTGGCGGTGGCAGCCATTTCTTTCATTTGGGGACAATCTTGCAGTTTGTCTCCAGGATTGTCCCTTGTGGGGGGTGTTCTGGCCATCAGGATTAAATCCTGACCCCCCCCCCCATCCAGTCCCCAGAGCACCGTGGCAGCTGAGAGACACTTGAGTCTGCCTGATAATTGTGGTGCAGCCAGCGCTAGGCTTGCAATGCCCCTTCTCAAAGATTCTTCCCATCCTGCTTACAATCTTTGTGAACTGTGGCCTGCTGGCAGAAGATACAGAACAATTAAAACTTGGACCGCACGTTTTCTGAACAGGTTTTATGCCAGAGCTATTGTTGCACTTAACAATGAACTTAAGGATCACCATCAGTGAGTTGTTGGACAGTATTACTTAATCTGTTGTGTGGATGCTTGTGTGTTTTTAGGGGGCGGGGAATTTTGGCAGGTGGGGGCAGGGGTGGAATTCAAAATTTTTAACAACTGGTTCTGTGGGCGTGGCTTAGGTGGTGGGCATGGCTTGGTTATGTTATTGGCTGGGTGTGGCCAACTCAATATCACTCACATCGAGGCATGCATCTCCTTGCCTGGCTTCTCATGACTGTGGGGATGCTGCAACAATCATAGTGTGAAAAATGGTATAAGTCACTTTTTTCAGTGCTATTGTAACTTTAGATGGTCACTCCACACAAGCAGCAGAGGAGGGGGAAAAAACTCCAGAGAATTTCCTGAGACAGGAAGTCTAGTCCTGCCAAAATGTAATAAGGGTTAACAGAGAGGCTGTTTCTGTAAGCAACACCAGAATGTTTCCTTCCTGCCTTCCGTACAGGATTAGGCCAGTAATTTCTTCTAACAACCGGTTCTCCAAACTGCTTGGAATGTTAACAACCGGTTCTAGCGAATAGGTGCAAACTGGTAGAATCCCACCCCTAGGTAGGGGGGCTGTTTGGGGATTGTCGTGTGTGTGTGTGTGTGTGTGTGTGTGTGTGTGTGTGTGTGTGTTGGGTCTGGTCTCTGGTTGTTACGTGTAGTTTTATTTTATTTTATTTTATTGTCATTGCACCTCGTACAACGAAATCAAACACCATCTTCAGTGTACATCATGACCATGAAAATAAACACAAACACACATCCTTCACACTCCACACATTGAACCGAAACCCCCGACACTGCACCATACAGTAGAATTCAAAAGACCTACTGTGAATTTTGTTGTATGCACACTGTGTATATATGTACAACAACAAAGAATTCAATTCAATTCAAAATTCAATTCAATTTAAACAAGCTCCACCAGATGTGACATTGGTTGAAGTTTCATGTTCACCTTCTGTCATGGAAGCTCACAGTGCAATTTGTTACTAGCAGTAACTTCGGGCTCAAACTATCTTCCTAGGGTTTGGTTGGTGAATAAAAATGAGAAGAGTGGCTTCTCTGGGTTGCTTGAGTATGGGAGACTGTAAATCTAATAAAAGAGAAAATTAAACTAGAGGTAGTCCTTGACTTATGGCCCAAAATTTCTGTTGTTAAGTGACTTTTGCCTCACTTTACAACCTTTCTTGCCACAGTTGTTAAGCAAATCTCGCTTCCCCGTTGACTCCACTCATCAGATGTTCGCAAAAGGGGATCACGTGTTTCTGATGATTAGGGGGTTGGAGGCTGAAACATATGACGAACGGTTGCAAAAATGGGGTAAGGCTATTCTAGTGAGAAGGAGGACTAGGAGTGACATAATAATGGTGTTCCAATATTTGAGGGGCTGCCACAGAGAAGAGGGGCTCAACCTATTTCCCGAAGCACTTGCAGGCAAGACAAGAAACAATAGATGAAAACTCATCAAAGAGAGAAGCATCCTGGAACTAAGGAGACATTTCCTGACAGTGAGAACAATTAAACAGTAGAAAGGTTTGCCTTCAGAAGCTGTGATTGCATTTCCTGGTCTGGTGTCACCCATTCCTCTATTTCCTGTACTGGAAAAATATTTTTGGAAAGTGTACAACTGAACCGTAGAACATGTTAAGATATTTTCTTTGGGTCTCTATATATTCCAAACTTTGTGACAATAAAATCTATAGATTCTTACAAAACAAAATAAATGGATTTTTTTTTTTTTTTGGCCTATCGAGGTTTCAGGTAATCAACTCTTGAAGTTTAACTATCAGCATGCTTGGTGGAGGCAGCACAGATCACTTGACAAGATGCCTCCCTGGTTACTGAAAGGTGCCTCTGGAGTTATTTCTCATAGTCATGAAAGCCAGTTGAAGACTCAGCTACTTCAGGGTCTTCCCAAGGAAAATATTTATATCAAGATAGTTTTGAAGATTGATAGACTTTTATATCCTCTTAACACTTCTCATATAGGGATGTGGTGGCTCAATGGCTAAGACACTGAGCTTGTCAATCAGAAAGGTTGGCAGTTCAAATCCCTAGCACCGCGTAACGGAGTGAGCTCCCGTTACTTGTCCCAGCTTCTGCCAACCTAGAAGTTCGAAAGCATGTAAAAATGCAAGTAGAAAAATAGGGAACACCGTTGGTGGGAAGGTAAAGGGCGTTGGTACTTACCTGATATGCCCGTTCTCTGCGAGCTGTGAAGAGCATCCAGAAGTGGGAGGTGCTTCAGTCTCTTCTGGAAACGCTGGGCTTAAAACTCTGGGACGCTCCTCCTCCTCCACGGGACACCACCTCAGCGTCCCCCAGTTTTGCGAAGACTGAGTGCCAAAGTCCGGGACTCATCACCTAATCTAGATCCCTGACCGGAACGGAACCCACCAGACGGAAAGAAATGGGTGGGGCTGGATGCTCTTCACAGCTCACAGAGAATGGACGTATCAGGTAAGTACTAACGCCCTTTCTCCCATGAGTTGTTCAGAGCATCCAGAAGTGGGACATACCAAAGCTTGGCCTGTCCTTAGGGAGGGACTCCGTCTGGATCAAAATCCACTCCTAAACTCTATGGACCCTCTGTAGGACTCTTCTGCCAAATGAAGCGTCCGCTGAGGCATAGACATCAATTTTATAATTTCTGACAAAGGGCGATGGTGAAGCCCAAGTTGCCGCTCTGCAGATTTCGTCTATGGAAGCCTGTGTGGCCCATGCTGCTGATGTTACCGCACTCCTTGTTGAGTGGGCTGTAATGCCCTTAGGAACTGAGATGGACTGGCATTCATAACTTTTAGCTATGGTGGCTCTCAACCATCTACGAATGGTCATCGACGACACCCTGTGTCCTAAAGTGGATGGGTTGAAGGATAGGAATAGAGCCTCAGATTTTCAAAATGCCGCCGTGCGGTCTAGATAGATGCTTAACGCCCTTCGAACGTCAAGTCGATGCCATTGATGCTCCAGTCTATGAGATGGTTTTGGACAAAAATTTGGAAGCACCAACTCCTGCGCTCTGTGGAAGGCTGAATTTACTTTAGGAATGAACGATGGATCCAATCTGAGAACCACTCTGTCCGCATGAACAGCATTCTGTACACTTTCAGCATTTAGTCATGCCGGCCACATGACCATGGAGACATCTTTGGACTGCTTTGGCACTTTGGCTTTGTAACAGAGATAAGCACTGCCCCCTAGAGCCAGAAACGACTAGCACATATGTGCGAGGGGAATATTTTACCTTTTAATACTTCTCATAATCTCCTATTTTATGCTCCTGACATAGCAAATAAAGTATACAGGTAGCCTTGACATACAACTATGCATTTAGTCATCGTTCAAAGTTACAGCAGCATTGAAAAAAAGGGATCTATGACCGTTTTTCACACAACTGTTGCAGCTTCCCTGTAATCAAAATTGGGCACTTGGCAGTTGGCTCATATTTATGATGGTTGCAGTGTCCTGTGGTCATGTGATCAATTTTGGCGACCTTCTGACAAGCATAGTCAATGGGGGAGCCAGAGTCACTTCACAACTGTGTCACTAACTTAACAATCGCAGTGATTCACTTAACAATGTGGCAAGGCAGGTCATAAAATGGGGTAAAACTCACTTAACTTTTCTTGCTTAGCACTGGAAATGTTGGGCTCAACTATGGTCCTAAGTTAGAGGACTACTGGTATAGGATTTCTCAATTATTTATGGGAAAGCATTACCAAATAATGCCATTTTGTCAGTTAGCAGGTTTCATGCAGTTTATTCTTTCTGGGCTATCTTGTAGAAGAAAATTGTACCTAAATGAACGCCTGTATAAATTTCATGAGATGTTTGAGGCACTAAAATACAAATGTGCAGGAAATCAACGTGTCTGTGTTTCTTTGTCATGCAGCTTAATTTAATTTTTTCTTTTTTCTTTAGTAATAACTTTTTTTTAATGGTTTGCTATATTAGCAAAATCCTTTTACCTTGGTGCTATGGTAGAATTTGGGCCAAGGGTATCAAACTTGAGGGCTGCATCAGGTTGTGTTTGACCTCAGGGGGGTCGGAGTGGTTGTGGCCAGGGTGGGCATGGCCAGCTTGACATCACTCATATTGGGGCGCCTGTGGTGGTCCAAGCGCTCTGCCAGCGAAAATGGGCTCTTCTTTTCAGCCGTGATAGCCTCCTGCAGCCCACTGCCAGTGAAAACAGAATTCAGGAGGGTCACGAGCAGCCCTCCTGAGCTCCATTTTTTCTGGCAGAGGCACCACGGGCCTGTCCTTCACTGTTTCCAGGGCAACCCCGCTGGCCAGATCTAAGCACCCCGCAAGCGGGATCCGGCCCCCAAGCCTTGAGTTTGACACACCTGATGTGGGATGATAGCTAGAATCAGATGGAACAAATGGGTGTATTTTTGTATCTGTGGTACCCAGGTCACACTAAGCATGCAATCACAAGAGGGTGGGTTTGCTCCTCCTGTCCCCCCCCCCTTTTGTTTACAAGTATTGTAGTTGAGACATTTTCCTGCTAAGTAGTTGAAAATAATACTTTACTAAGATCTCGGTTAAGATCTTGCTCTGGCCTTGTGTCTTTCATTAGTATAGAGGAAACCCAGTGAAGCTAAAAACATATTGTTTCCTTGCTTGTATTTCCTGTATTTGGCACTGCAGTCATTTCCAGTTGCTGTCATTAATCATTTGCAGAAGAAATTTTCTCTTTCGCTAGAATCTGCTAGCTGGCAGGCCAAGGTTGCCATCAAGCTCTTACAGGGATTGACATGACCATGCATATTAGAACGCTTTCAATTTAGAAATCGGAATTACATTTTCAAACCATGAAGCGATCATAACAGACAGTACTTTACTGGTGTTGCATCTGATAATTTATACATTTGACAAACAATATTCATTTGATATATAATATTAAATGATTAAAATATGGTTAGCCACACTTGGAAGGGACATTGGAGGTCTTCTACTCCAACCACCTGCTCAAGCAGGAGACTGTTTCGAATTAGTGACTGTCCAGTCTCTTCTTAAAACCTCGCTTGATGGAGCACCTACAATTTTTGAAGGCAAGTTGTCCAACCAGTTAATAGTCCTCACTGTTAGGAAGTTCTTCCACGTTGCTTCTCTCTTTAGTTAGTTTCTAGCCATTGTTTCTTGTCCCACCCTCTGATGCTTTGGAGAATAATTTGACCCCCCTCTTCTTTGTGGCAGCCCTTCAAATACTGGAATACCACGTGCCGCCCCAATTCTTCTTTTCTTTAGACTAGCCAAACCCAAACCCAAACCCTGCAGCCGTTCTTCATACCTTCCTGAAAGTATGTCGCATTACCCATGCATATATGTAAAATGACAGCATGAGGTAAATTATGTTTGGACATGTGCAGACATATTTGTGTATTTTTCTGCATGCATATAATCATAGTTATGGTAGCTTCTCTCCCCCTCGCCCTTTTTTCCTCAATAAGGTTGCCAAGTGTGAATTTTTGAGATATCTGGTGATAATTTAGTCGTGTCTTTTTCCCTGTTTTTCTCAGGTGCTTATGCCTTTTTGGAAAGCACCTGCCACATAGGAAGAATCGTGGCCTCTGGCTTAAAATGATCCAGGACAAGTTTATCACCTTATTTGCTGTTAGTTTATAGCTTCCCGTTAAGTTATGGACAATGCCAATATCCATGTCACTGTACTTTCAGTGCTTAGCAAATCTTGGCATGTATGCAAAATAGCGTATTGTTAAATTCTATGCATTTAACTCTCTGTAGCAGGTAGTGTATTTCTCTTGAACTGTTTCCTAATCTTTGCATTATTATTGCTGTTGACTCAAACTTGTTTTACTTTTTTGTGGTAATTTTTTAAATTAAGGGTTATAATTATAACAGTAAAAGTTAAGCCAGCTGTAAAAAAAGATAGAATATTAAAAAGAGTAGAAAGAGGCAGAAGAAAAGAAATGGCAAAGAAAGAAAAATAAGAATATAGTAGAGAAAAAGAAAAGAAATATATAAAAAATGGCTCCCCCCCCCTTATCCTAAGTATCAACAAATTTAGTAACATCATCTTCATTAAAATATAGCAGATGATGTCTTCTTCATTTATACTCTGTCTTATCTATAAACAAATTTATATTGTAATTTCACCAATGTCACCAGAAGTCCATTAAGAGATCAAATAAACCATCTTTACATTCCTTCCTATCACATTTCACAATCTTGATCATTAGTTTTCAATCTTAAAATAATGTCCTAGAACTTGATTTGTTTTCATTTCTAAATTGTCCCTTCTCACAAGATTCTTCAAAGCATATGTGTCTTTTGTAAAATCAATATAAGAAAGTTAAGTGATAGTCTTGGTTTGTTATCTGTGTATCCCTTTTCATTATTAAGATATAAACTGGTTCCTTTGGTATGTTCAGTGTAAGGCATTATTTTTGTAGCTTATTATTTTTAAATCCACTTTCAACTCAATCTTGATTTTGCCAAGTAGAATTTGTTCCTCCTCTATAATATATTTTAGATGCAGTCTTTCCATATAGGCAGATGCTATTAAAATTAACTTCTGAATCCATTCTTCAAAAATATCCTTTCTATATGTCTAATGTTAGAATATTTTACTACATTCTGTAATTCTAAGCATTCTCTTCATTTAATTGTAACCTATTTAGTTCCCTCTACTGTCGAATAAAATATTTTCTTCTTAAATATTTTTTAAAGGAAAATAACATCGTTTTCCTGGGGAAAAGCACTTTATAATTAATTCCAAAATCTTATTTCAAATTTATTTGGATATGTTCATTTGTAACTTTTAAAATCAAAGTTTTATCCACCTATTTACAATTTATGTGCAATTTTTAAAAGTTCTAAATCTTATAGTTAAAACTTCATTGAAACTCTTCCCATGAAGTGTCTGTGTGCATGCCTGTCTTTTCTGAAGAAATTGACTAATCCTATACAAATGCTTGGATGAATTCGATATATGAACTGACCCAGGAATCAGTTCACTTTTACAGAAACATTCGAAGTTCTTATAAAATAGCTAGAAATATCTCCCTATTTTATATAGCTTTTGTCCCAGTCGTATTTTAGTTCAAGGAAGAGTATATTTTTAAGGAAGATATTGACTCAAGGGGATACAAACAATTTAAATTTCCAGAATCCAATGTTCATATTTTTTTAAAAAAGAATTGTGCTATATAAACCAATAGTTCTGAACCTTTTTTTCACCATGGACCTCCTTTAAAGGGTCTGTGAGAATTTGTGGCCAAATTGCTGTGGCCAATTCACCGTAGCCAACTTGCCATAGCCAATTTGCCACATGACAACTCGCTGCAGGACAAGAGTTACGCTAATATCAAAGAAATGGTAGAATAGAATCATTGAAGCAGGGGTGTCAAACTGGATTTCTTCAAGGGCTGGATCAGCATTGTAGCTCTCCTTGGTCGGCTGGTGGGGAGACGTAGCAGATGCCTCCTGCAGCACCCTGCCAGCCAAAATAGGCATGGGGGGGCCCTCACGTGTCCCCCCCCCCCATGTTTCATGTTGGCTGCTAGAGGCACCAAAGGCCAGTCCGTTGCTATTTCTAGGCCAGACTCACGGGCCAGATTTAAACACCCTGCGGGGCACATCTGGCCCACGGGTCTTGAGTTTGACATCTCTGCATTAAAGAAAGGATGCCAAAAGAGGGACAGAATGAAATGTGAATGGCAAAAATTAAGGTAATTTTTATTTATTTTAAAGAACTAAATAAAATTGTCAAATTGTCCCGTAGCGATTGTCCTGCAGCGAGTTGTGGCCACGGCTCACAGCCACAGACCACCAAGACTTAACTTAAAATTTAAATCATAACATTTCTTTGTGTGCCCCCTGTGACAACATTACAAACAACAGGTTGAGAAGCATTAATACAAATAATTCTAGTACAGTTGAATTAGACTACACATCTGCCATTGTAGTGAAAATATTATTGCATTGATTTACTGGTAGTTTCCCTGTTGAATACCAAAGCAAATCCAGGATAATAGCTTTGGTTACAAGTTAGGACAAACTCTCTTGTGTGAGTAATACCTTGTTTAAGAACTGTGTTAAATTAAAGCAATGGAACTGGGAAATGATTGTTTCTAAGGGAGCTTTTTGGAATTAGTCTTTCTTAGAAGAGATCAAAGTTAATGAAATCTGATTTAATCCTGTCACTTTCTTTTTGTTTTTTGTTTTGCGATTTGCTCATCTGGTATTTCTGTTTTGGAGTGATGATATGTTTCAAGTTGAATAAAATCATGTTTCTCTATTACATCTAGATATATCTAATTTACACAAACTATATATCTATATCTATATATACATATATCCCTATCCTCTTTTCCATCATGTCATAGAATAGGTATAATTATTTTAAATTAACTAACACAATTAGCACATTAAAACAGTATTGTTGTGAATTCCCCCACTTTCTTGTAATTCGTAGGATTTTTATTTTCAGTTGCACCTAAAAAGCAAATAGAATTCTAGTGATAGCAGCAAACCTATAGTAGGTGCAATAGAGCCACTAGTAGTTAATAGATTGCATTAATCTTAGCCAAAATGAATTTAGGTATGCACAGAATTTGTTTCTGGTTATGCGGTCTGGTCTGTTCCTTAGTTCCCACAATATGGTTCACTTCTATTTTTCAATCTGGTTACTGTTATCCTTCCTCTTGACACATCCAGGAATTCGATCTGGGAAAAGTAACATGTGTTTTCCGGGGAACTGACACTATTTTCCCTTCCCTTCTCCTAAAAAGAGAAACTTTATAAAGAGCGAACAGAGATTCCCCCCCCCCCCCCCAGCACCTAATTGGAAATGAACTGTTTTAAATGAAAACCAGGGAAATTACAATAATCCTCATGAAATGACGCAGTTCATGCCTCAGTCTGTGTGATGCACTTGCTGTCAAGTACTTGTTAACAATGATAAGGCTAGAAAATTTTTCCTATTCTACAATTTTAGTTTTGTTAGTTTTTTTTTAAAGTCAAGATAAAGCTAGACCCTAGATTTTACTTAAGAATGTTTTCTTCATTTCTTCATATTATTTGTATTACTATTCCCCATATTATTTGTAGGTTGCTTTGTATTTCCTTACCATGCCTTTTGCATTCCCTCTTCCAAATCATTTATAATATAAACTATCAGCAGCTGTTTACACTTATTTATTTTGTGGGTATTTTTTTTTGGTTTGATGTCTTTTAAATTGTTTTAGAATTTTAGAATTGTAGGCCTCCCAGAGTCACTTGGTTGAGTTGGCTGGCTAGTGAAATTGAAGAAACCAACAAGTTCAAAAGAAGAAAAAATCCAATGTTATTGATTATGACAGATAAGCTAATGAAAGCAAATATTTGAAAGTTTCTGAGTAACAGAACTTTGAACGGCAACCAAGAACATAATGCATGTTTTTTTTGTGTGTGTGTGTGTGTGTAAACATGTATGGAAAAGGCTTCTATAATTTGAGGACAACCTATATGTATTTAAAATGCAGAAGGACCTACCCTGAAAGTAAGTCCTAGCTTGATTTTTACACATGCGCCCAATATAAGCCCTGCCCTCAAAAGAAGCCCTAATTAAGATCCCGCCTACTCCAGAGTGCACAGATAAAAATTAAGCTAGGGTGAGGATGGTGGGGTGGAGCTGCCCTTACTTACCTTTGGACAGTTGCAGCCAGGCCTTGCACACCCCGTCACCTGCCTTGCCGGCCCATTTCTTCTCCAGCCAGCAAGGTTGGCAAGGCTTTCATGAAGGCCTCTGTAGCTGATAACAAAGCTCTGGATAGATCCTTTCCTCCAGGAAAGCCTTGCTGGCCACAGAAGAACAAATTCCCGAAGGCCTCTGACAGCAAAAAGGAGGCCAGGAGCGATGTGTGCAAGTGAGGTTAGTCAATGAGTTACATCCCCTGAAAATAAGACCTGGTGCCTTTTTGGGTGGCAAAAAATATAAGACAGGGTCTTATTTTCAGGGAAACACGGTAGAAGATGAACCTTTGAGCTATGGACTAATTAGTGAGTGAATGTCTATGGGAGTTATGGAAGTCCAGTCCAAAGCTGTTGAGAGTATTTGAAAATGGAACAAGCACTTTTGAGTTCCGTAAATTAGTTACAAAACAATAAAAATCAAATAAAAAACAATGTGTTCATGTTTGCCCTTATCAAGTAAAATTTAGGAGCTGATGAAGTTTTGCAAGATATGAAACGGTAGTTTGGTTTTGAGTTCAAACGAACATGCCTCCATGTTGTCTTTCTTGAAGAAGTAGAATAACTGACATATCCAAAAATTATTTTTACTTCCATACAGTTTTAACTTTTAGACGGAGCTTTCAGTTTCTTTTTTATCCATCTCTGTCCTAAGGTAGAAAATAACAGTTTGTGCCGCTTTGAGAGCCAACGAACAAAATTTAGCTAACCCCCACAGGTATCTTGGAATCTTTGCTCCTTAAGAAAGCAGTGAAATCTGAGTCATTGGCCTGACTTTTTGAGTGACTCTGTTTGAAAGGTGCAGCGGAAAAAATAGTGATACTGAATCCACGTGTTGCATAAGGTTTTTTTATTTTTAAATCTGCCCTCTAAAATCACAGACAGGATGTTGATACCCTGTGCTAGCACTATTTAGAAATAGAAAATGAATCAGGGGCTTTGAAAGGGGTGTGATTATATGGAATAGAATGTAAATTAATTCATTTTTGGTACAATTCACCTGATAACCTTTACTCAAGGACTTAAGTTTGTTGATTCCTAAAAGTGATCTTCATCTTAAAGTTACACTGTCCCCCCAAATACATAGGTGGGAAGAGGGAGGTTTCTTAGTACAAAACATTCAAAATTAAACACAACAATGTGTGAGAGTATTAGATGCCTCTCATGTCTTGCAAATGGTGAATGACTTTTAGAAAAGAGAAAATGTTGGTTCACTAGATAAATGAGACAGGCTAACTTGCAAAGAATAGTGTTAATGTGATTGGAACAAAATTGGCTTTGGTTGTGCTGATAGCAAGCTGGCCCAAAAAAGGGGATGAGTCACTGATGAATGGATGTGAATGGATGTGAATTGAATACTCAGCCGAAAAGAAGCACATTTAGGTGGTTGGGTCATTTGGAGACAAATGGAATGAAGGTCAGCTTATACAAAACAAATCTATGAAGGAAAAGTCAATGAGTTGAGAAGAAGGGAAGAGCGAGAATATTGCAATTAATGCACTGCATGAAATTGTCAAAAGAGAAAGCAATATATTCAAAGGCACTAAAAGGCATTCTGTGAATCAGTGGGCAAATGTAGTGAAGCCAAAATTGTTTGCAATGCTAGAAAGGCATCAAGAAGGATGTAAAATTTCCTTGTCCCCCCCGCCCCCCCCTTGTTTTACATGTCTTCATACTATATACACTGCTCAAAAAAATAAAGGGAACACAAAAGTAAGACATCCTAGATCTGAATGAATGAAATATTCTTATTGAATACTTGGTTCATTACATAGTTGAATGTGCTGACAACAAAATCGCACAAAAATTATCAATGGAAATCAAATCTAGCAACCCATGGAGGTCTGGATTTGGAGTTACACTCAAAATTAAAGTGGAAGAAAACACTACAGGCTGATCCAACTTTGATGTAATGTCCTTAAAACAAGTCAAATGAGGCTCAGTAGTGTGTGTGGCCTCCATGTGCCTGGATGACCTCCCTACAATGCCTGGGAATGCTCCTGATGAGGTGGTGGATGGTCTCCTGAGGGATCTCCTCCCACACCTGGACTAAAGCATCCCCCAACTCCTGGACAGTCTGTGGTGCAATGTGGCATTGTTGGATGGAGCGAGACATGATATCCCAGATGTGCTCAATTGGATTCAGGTCTGGGGAACAGGCGGGCCAGTCCATAGCATCGATGCCTTCGTCTTGCAGGAACTGCTGACACACTCCAGCCACATGAGGTCTAGGCATTGTCGTGCATTAGGACGAACCTAGGGCCAACCACACCAGCATATGGTCTCAGAAGGGGTCTGAGGATCTCATCTCAGTACCTAATGGCAGTCAGGCTACCTCTGGCAAGCACATGGGGAGCTGTGCAACTCCCTAAAGAAATGCTACCCCACACCATTACTGACCCACTGCCAAACCGGTCATGCTGCAGGCAGCAGAATGTTCTCCAAGGTGTCTTCAGAACCTGTCACGTCTGTCACATGTGCTCAGTGTGAACCTGCTTTCATCTGTGAAGATCACAGGGCGCCAGTGGCGACTTTGCCAATCTTGGTGTTCTCTGGCAAATGCCAAATGTCCTGCATGGTGTTGGGCTGTAAGCACAACCCCCACCTGTGGACGTCGGGCCCTCATACCACCCTCATGGAGTCTGTTTCTGACCTTTTGAGCAGCCACATGCACAGTTGTGGCCTGCTGGAGGTCATTTTGCAGGGCTCTGGCAATGCTCCTCCTGTCCCTCCTCGCACAAAGACGGAGGTAGCGGTCCTGATGCTGGGTTGTTGCCTTCCTACAGCCTCCTTCACATCTCCTGATGTTCTAGCCTGTCTCCTGGTAGCACCTCCATGCTCTGGACACTACGCTGACAGACACAGCAAACCTTCTTGCCACAGCTAGCATTGATGTGCTATCCTGGATGAGCTGCACTACCTGAGCCACTTGTGTGGGTTGTAGACAACGTCTCATGCTACCACTAGAGTGAAAGCACCGCCAGCATTCAAAAGTGACCAAACCATCAGCCAGAGAGCATAGGAACTGAGAAGTGGTCTGTGGTCACCACCCGCAGAACCACTCCTTTATTGGGGGTGTCTTGCTAACTGCCTATGCTTTCCACCTGTTGTCTATTCCATTTGCACAACAGCATGTGAAATTGATTGTCAATCAGTGTTGCTACCTAAGTGGACAGTTTGATTTCACAGAAGTGTGATTGACTTGGAGCTACATTGTGTTGTTTAAGGGTTCCCTTTATTTTTTTGAGCAGTGTATTTCTGAAACTCATCTCTACCTGGCCATGACCAAAAGGACTGTCAGTGGCTTACATAGAACATAAGTAAAAGCACTGGGGTGCCATAAGGTTCTGTCTTAGGCCCAGTACTCTTCAATATCTTCAATAACTAGAGTTTTCTCTCCAGTTTTTTCTCCAGCCAAAGGTAACTGGACATTGGGGGCAAAGTTGGAAGTATTAAAGGGACTTTTCTTACTTATGTGACTGTGTTGCCTTTGTGCCATGCCCCAGGTCATCACAACCGGGGTGCATGTGAACCCCCCACCTCGAGCTCCATTTTCACTGGCAGAGGCACCACAGGCTGGTCCTTTGCTGTTTCCAGGCCGGCCCTTCAGGTCCAATCTAAGCACCCTGTGGGCCGAATCCAGCCCCACAGGCCTTGAGTTTGACACCTCTGTTCTAGAGCTTCAGCAGACTTCTGATGAAATCTATTACCCAGAAGTAAAATCAGTGCTGGGATTTGTTTGACCAAGTCTCAGCGTAGAAGAGGAAGGGATGTGAATATTGACTTGACTAGACATGGATTTGAATGCACCTCACACTTTTTTTTCTTTTTCTTTTGGTCAGTTTTTAACATTATATTGAATGTGGAGGGATAGAATAAAATCAAAAGACTCAGGCCAAAAGTGACCACGTATATGAATCCTGTCAGGATGCATTGCTGCTGAATATTTTGAATTGTGAAATTGCCCTCTCCTGATCTTCCAGGGTAGAATGAAAACCTTTCCCTTCCAGTCCAATTTTGACACAGGTTCTGTTGGGAGTTAAGCATTTAGGATACTTGGGCTACCTGGGATAGCGTAATGGAGATAATTAGACTATTAAAAATAATATGCCGAATATCTCTGTAGTAGAGTTTTGCTTCCATCATTCTGAGCTTGAAAGCATAAAAGAGTAAAGATTTTTCTGTTTTATCTTTTTAGATTTTTGCCATTTACTGAGCCCACCCTGTTTTACTGAGGAGGATAAATACAGTTTGGAAGCTCTCCGAACAATTCATAAACAGATGGATGATGACAAAGATGGTGGCATTGAAGTAGAAGAAAGCGATGAGGTTGGTATGAACATATGTTAGTTTTATGTCACATATTCCTATTTAAATGCATAGCTGTGCTATTTCACCTGATACGGGCAGATGAATTAGAAGTGGAAGAAGAAAAAAAACACACCAAAACCTTCACTTGGCATTTTGGAGCGTTTGCATTCCCCAAGAAAGCAGATGACAGATTTAAGACAAATCTTGGAGTTAATTTGGATAGCAGTGCCTAGATATTGGAATCCAGATGGTCACGCCCTGACCTCGTTTTCTGTACATGCACAGGGGAAAATCAAGGCTGTGGCACATGGATTTCTTATGTTGTTCCGCATCATTTACTGTTCTTAGCAGGTCTGTCTCTTGGTAGTTAGGGAAGGACTCTATCAACCACACTCATTAAATTCGGGACCCTCAAATGTTTTCATTTTTTGTGTGTTACATGTATTTTCTGTTTTCTTGGTGTTTCTGACACTAGCTTTTTAAAACTCATGTTTGAACAGGTGGCTTAATAGGAAAGCTATTTTTCTTTACCCTGGTTCAATTTAGTAAAGATCGGGAAAGTTTTTTAAAAAACGGCAGGACAGAAAAACGAATAGTCTCGTTTATCTTGAATGGTCTTTTAGCACTATTAATGTGTTCTTTTTAGCAAACATGTTTAGTAGCCTGGTTCAACAATTCCAGCTCCCCCCCCCCCCCCCGTCTTCCTCATCTATTATCACCATAGAGAAACTAATAAATTAATACAGTAAAATATAGACTGCCCTAAGATAGGAACGGTATACAGACCTGTGAGAAAACGTGTATTTTGGTTTGTGCTGATTTCATGCAGAAGTAGGATTTTTAGCGATGCCTTTTCAGAGGCACTCACAGAATGGGTGCCATCAAGGTGGGTGAGGTGATCCTGAAGTAAAGCTGCACAATGAAGAGCCTTTCTAGGTGATGATAATCAGTTGTGTGGCCACTGTATTCTCTTAATCGATGTAGCGTCCACACATTGCAGAAGTCCAGACTTGTGGTGGCAAAGCTACTTGGTGTTCCCACCACAGAAGGTCCTGCTAAGTTTGCCACAACTGACAGACTGTCACTCTGTGGTTTACCAACAGCGAAGGGTTTTCATTGGTTGCTTCTGTTTTCTGAAATACTTTTCCTGCTTAAATGTGTGAAGTACCTGTTGTGACATCTTTTAGAATCTTCCCTGTGTGAACTTTTTGAAGGTAAATATTATTGATAAATGTGTTTTCATTGCCTTTTATTCTTTTTGTTTTTCATATATACTGCATCCATCATCTATCTATCTATCTATCTATCTATCTATCTATCTATCTATCTATCTATCTATCTATCTATCTATCATCTATCTATCACTGTAATTTCTCAATGTGTTTTAATAGCATTTATTTTTGTTTGTAAATTGTCTTGAGATGTGGTTACATAGTAATCGATATAGAAGAATTAGAGTTGATACATCCATTTTTTCCCCCTTAAGAAGGGAAAGGAAATACTCTATATTCTACATATGGGACCTTTTATATTAATTGGGCAACATGTGAATTTGTTAAATTCACATGCTGCCCAATTCCCAGCAACTCTGGTTCTTTGTTGTAGATTGCAAGGAATAAATATATATTTATAATATAAATATATATTTAAATATATAATTTAAGTATATTTAAAATATATTGATGGGCCTGTGGTGATCTCATTTTTTTTCCCCTTTCTTCATCACGTGAGCTTGCAATATTCTTCCAAAGGATATACAAAGAAACTAGAAAGGAAAAGAAAAGTATGTTCTTCGTCTTTTTAGTGTGTAGGATGTACAGTTTTATGTAAGGAAGGAAATTCAGTCCAGAAAAATTAATCCCTTTTCCAAAAGCTACTTCCTGTTCAGTTAATGGATGCCTGAAATGATTAATAAGGAACATTATTTAATCTTGTGATCAGTGTTGATACGGGAGTGGCTGGAAAAGCGCTAGTTACTTTTCAGTAGGCTTAGTCTAGTCAGAAAAAAAAAGGGTTGTGACATTACAGAATATAGTCTCACTACAAAATATAATGGTAGTTCATTTCCAGAAGGAAGCAGCGTCTTTATGTGTCACTATAATGACGTATAGTCTAGTGCCAAAATGCATAGTGCATAGTGATGTTACTTTTTAGCTAACAGACACATTTGCAATTCGAGCATGCTCCTAGCTTTGAATCAGAGTGATTCAGCTGAATTTGAGGAAGGGAAATCCTGTTCTTGAAAATGTTGGGTTTTTTTCCTCCAAAGAACCAGTGATGATAATCAGGAAACTTCTGGCTTTGACTGGAATAGGTTGAATGGAAGGAAGAAGTATCAGTTGATAGCTAATCTGAGGATAGCAATTGTTGTAGGAACAGCTGGACAAGTTAGCTGCCTTCTTGTCTCTGAATGCAGAAATTTGGAAGGGTCTGAATTATCCTGGAATCACAGACCATCTCCTCCTCCTCTCTGTTTCTAACAGTAAAGCACACTGATGGTCTGAATTAGAAATCTAGTGATGGAGAGTGCGGGAAAAAAGGAAGAAGCAGACTTCCTAGAATGATTGAAATTGTATAGAATAGAGAATAACAGAGTTGGAAGAGACCTTCTAGTCCAACCCCCTGCTTAAACAGGAGACCGTATACCATTCCAGAAAATGATTGTCCAATCCCTCCTTAAAAGCATCCAATGATGGAGCACACAGAACATCTGAAGACAAGCTATTCCACTGGTTGATTGTTCTTACTGTCAGGACATTTCTCCTTAGTTTCTAGGTTGCTTCTCTGCTTGGTTAGTTTCCATCCATTGCTTCTTGTCCTTCCTTCAGGGGCTTTGGAGAATAGCTTGACTCCCTCTTCTTTGGGGCAACCCCTGAGATACTGGGACACTGCTATCATGTCACCCCTAGTCCTTCTTTTCATTAAACTAGACATACCCAACTCCAGCAACTGTTCTTTGTATATTTTAGCCTCCAGTCCCCTAATAATCTTCGTTGCTCTTCTCTACACTCTTTGTAGGGTCACAATATCTTTTTTTATATCACGGTGACCAAAACTGTATTCCAAGTGTGGTCTTACCAAGGCATTATAAAGCGGTATTAACACTTCATGAAATCTTGATTCTATCCCTCTAATTCAACGGGGTGGAAAAGCAGCAGGAAATTCACCAAGTTAGTAATACATTTCCAAGATGAGGAGTCTTGACCGCTGCAACCAACCATTATGATTTTTTTTTTAAAATTCTTGGTGGCCTATCCCTTTGGTTATCAAAATATCAGCCATTGAGCTTTTAAAATCCTGATGTATGCCTTGGGCCTTGTTTTCATTTCCGGTTTGTTTCTTCTCTCCCTCTGTTGGTGTGATCCTCTGAGCTTTCAATCTTGGGCAACTTATTTAACTACACTATGTGCTTTCTGCTACCTGGTGGCAAGGCTTTGGGCAGTGGCATTCAACCTTGGCCAGAACAGCAAGGGAATTCTATATTTAGTAAACTGAAGCAAAGATTATTAGAGAAGCAGAAGGCGAAAGAACTTTCTCCTCAGATTTTTCAGTTCCGGCTTTTGTCCAAACTTTCGTCTTTAAACATTCTTTTTGCTGTAGCTTTAAATGGTCCCATTTATTCGCTTGCCTCCAATAAGCTATGGTTTATCTCCAGGATGCTAAACTTAGAGATGATGCAGGAAGGCTGCAGTTGATATGAATGTTGCATGGGCTACTGAGTGCCTTGCCCTCACCGAATACAGCAGACTCGGTGAAATGAAGAAGAAGGGTGTCAATTGCTCAGCTGCTTCTGCTCCTCTGCATCGAGGGCATCTTGGGTTACAAGAAGGGCATCAAGACTGTGCCCATCTCCTCGGTACGAGGAAAAACACTCTGGGCTAAATCAGAGTTGAAATGGGGCTGAGAATGCAACTCCTGTATATTTTCCTCATTTCATGAATGGCTGGAGATTTGTGGCAAGTTACAGATGTATAAATAGAAGGGCTTGGATCATTTAGCCTCCGAAGGGCTTTAAGGGCTTTGAAGGGACCTTAAATTGCTTTTAAGGTCTGTCTATGGAGATTCTTAGTTATCCAGGTCATATTGTCCCAAAGGTGCTTTTTTTTTTTCCAAAGGGCAACTGGACTTTCTGGGTTTTTCTTGAAGATATTTCACTTCTCATCCAGGAAGCTTCTTCCGTTCTGACTGAAACTTCTTGGATAAGAAACAAAACGACTTCAAGGAAAAACAAAGTCCCAGTTGCCTTTTGGTGAAAAAAAAACACCTTTGGGATGCTTTAAAGGTTTGTGTATGTGTAGGTGTGCATTTTTCTTCTGCATTAGGAAGCAGGGCGTTTTTAATAGAATTGTATTGCTTTCCAAATAACAACAGAAAAAGAAGAAAAAAACAAAAAAAATGCAAAAGTACACACATAATAAAAAAACATAGCAAATTTTGAAAAGATAAGTGTACAGCAGGAAAAAAAGCCCTATAAAGTTTAATATGCTATTACAACAACAAGTAAAGAGACGCGCTGGCTTAGAGGCTAAGATGCTGAGCTTGTCAATCAGAAAGATCGGCAGTTCAGCGGTTCAAATCCTACGTAATGGAGTGAGCTCCCGTTACTTGGCCCATCTGCCTACCTAACAGTTTGAAAGCACGTAAAAATGCAAGTAGAAAAATAGGGACCCCTTTGGCGGGAAGGTAACAGTGTTCCGTGCGCCTTGGGTGTTTAGTCATGCCGGCCACATGACCACGGAGATGTCTTCGGACAACGCTGGCTCTTCGGCTTTGTAATGGAGATGAGCACACTGCCCGCTAGAGCCAGAAATGACTAGCAAGTTTGTGCGGGGGGAACCTTTACCTTGCAAGAACAATTACAATTCTATAATTATCCAGTGTAAACCTTTATACACACAATCATAACTTCTCCTCTAGCTTCTTTCCCCTGGCTTGGCCAGTCCCTCTCCTGACATCAAATTAGAAAATTTAAATGAACACCAATTGTGTGCTTCCAGTGTTTAATACTTGCCATAGGTAAGCTCAATGAAACTGCTCCAGATTTGGAAAATTACCTCTTTCTTCACGAATTTGATATTTTTTACAAATATTCTTGGAACCATATTACTCCATAAAATTTTTCAAAACAAAGTGGTTTTTTTCTGAAAATAAGAATTCCTCTCAGAGTATAAATTAATTGGAGAATAATATTCATTTTGACACTGCTGGCTGTTCCCTTAAGGTTGTTGACTGTTTCCTTAAGGATGAGGTTTAATTACTCCCATCTCTCCATATTTGAAGGAATCTGTTTATATCTTTTATCTATTAATTTATTATTGAATTTGTTTGCCATCTGTCTCACTGGAAGGCAATTTTATTTGTATGTTGCTAGCTCAGTCGGCATCTTTTATACCTATATATTTAATAGATTTGGTACAAAAGTGGAATTGATGTTCCTTTCAGTGGACGGGGAAGCAATTGTTTTACTTACTGGCCTCAACTCCTATTCGGACCGACTTATAGAATATCCTGCTGTTTTATTCAAAGCATCTACCATTTGCATCACCACAAGCATTAAAAGAGTGAAATTTAGAAATCAACAAAATGATTGCCATCAGCAGAGGAAAGCAGTTTGTGTTCAACTGAATTGTCTACAGGTAGTTCTAAACTTAATGAGACCTTAATTGGGTGGATTTGATTGAAATGAAGCTGATTTAAATCTTGATTTAAATCACTAGTAAAAAGGATTGATTTAAATCAACTCGGTTTAAATCATAATTTTTAAAGAGCAACTGGTCATCTCTGTCCTGCAGCAACTTCTCCTCTGACCCGCCGTTGACTCACTGACAGTCCCACTCACTTTAATGGGACGGCTGGTGATGTAGCAGTGACACAAGATGAGGGATGTGGCGGGCAGTAGGTGAGTGAATGCTGCCATGATGGATCTGAAATGACAAGCGCTATTTTCAAATGTAAGGACTCATTCTTGCTGAGTAAGCACTGGTGACAGTGCTTACTCAAATCTATTAAATCTACGATTAACCTACGATATTGTCTGCTGCTTGTCTAGTTTTTTGTTTAAACACCCTTGATAGTGTACAGTAACACTTGCTGTAATTTATCAGCACTCCTGTTAAAATCTGTATATCAACCTGAATCAATGGATCAATAATTAGCATGCTGGCTATAATTTTAATCTGATTTTGGGTATTATTGTAATATAAATCTGATTAAATGCCTCTAATAATATTCTCTGATCAAATACCTCATCATGCAATTGACAGTATTTTGGGAACATACGTATTTTATACCGCTGTATAAGAAGAAATCCATCCAATCCTTATGTTTTCCCATTAGCCATTTTTAAAATTATTTGTTTAAATCTCTGCCTCAGAAACTGGGGCAGATAAAGGTTCTTTTTGTGTATCGTTTAATAGTGATAAGTTTATATTATTTAGAAAGGCCTCTAGACTCTCATCCGATAAATTGTGGTTCTAACTATGATTTTTTTAAAACAATGATGACATATTCTTTGAAGTGTAAGTAACATTGACTTCTAATAATTAGAATCTTTGCCCTTTCTTTCTTTTGCTTTAAATGATTAGCCCAAATCCTACAAGATCTTCCGCCATTCTCTAGTATCTCTGTTGTAAATATGTTAACATGAAGTCTCTCTTCTGTGATATTACAGTATTTAGTTTGTATTTCTTTGGTACTTTGCTTGCCAATCTTTGTTCAAGAGCTACTGCTGGTAAAGGCAAGCATGAACATATGTTCATTTTAATGTACGTTTTAACATATGCTCATCTTAAGTTGAAGCCAAAAAGTTTATTTCATATTGCAGATCTCATTTGGAAATTTCAGTATACTGGAAGTATTCCTGCAGTATGATTCTGATTATTTTTAAATAAAATTTTTCCCTGAACTTTTTAATTTAAAGTTTTGAATTACATTAATTCCTTTTACTTGACATTCAAGAATATATTGTGATACATAAGAAACATATGTTACACATTTGTATTGCTGTGAATAATTCATTTCAAATTTCTTGCATGTATAGGAGAACCAAATGTAGAAATGTTATTTCTGCCCAGAAAGGGCTAAATTTTATGCAGAAGTCCTTGACTCATGACCAAAAATGAGCCCAAAATTCTGTAGCTGAGCAGGACAGTGAGTTTTGCTCCATTTTACAACCTTTCTTGCCACGGTTGTTACCGTATTTCCCCATGTATAAGCCACCCCTTTTTTCCAAAATTTTCAAGCCCAAAAAGTAGGGGGGTGGCATATACAAAGCAGGTACACTTTTTATACGTGAAAAATGCATAAAATAATAAAGTAGGAATAAACTGGTTTTCCAGCAGTATGCTATACTTTTTTGTAAAAATTGTACGTGATGATACGATTACGAGTGCGAGTACGCGATAGAAATGCATACGCTAGGCATCGGCCTGAATGCTTCGTTCCTACTCTCGTTCCGATGCGTAGATTGCTAGCGTCGCCCGCACCGCTTTCGGCGTCATGACCGAAGTTGTAGATCTAGACGTCGAATTTTGTTTCTTTGTAAATTTTCTTTCTTCATAACTTGTTTCTCTAATAAAAATTTTTTTTCAAAACTTCACAGTCCAAAAATTGGGGGGGTGGCTTATACAAAGGGGTTGCTTATACATGGGGAAATACGGTAAGTGAATTAGACATTAAATTAGCAGATGTTAAAATAGTAACAGTGAATCTGGCTTTTCCATTGACTTTGCTTCTCAAAGGACAATCACATTCATCTCAGTTAAATACATGCCAGTTGACAAACATCCAAATTTTGATCATGTGACCACGGGGAGGCCACAAAATGGACCCAAGTGGGAAAAACAGTTGTAAGTCGCTTTTTGTAATGCTGTTGTTATTTTGAACAGTAACTCAATGAGTGATTGTAAATTAAGGACAACCGGTACAATAGTTTAAATTTTGTAGATCTGAAATAGCTATTGCTATTCTTATTCCTATTTGTTTAGCATCATTGTAAGTTTGAACCATCACTGGAAAATGGCCATTAAGCAAATGTAATGCAAGTTTGAACAGCAGGAAAGCAGAATGCTCAAAGAAGTTCATGCTGGTGGATCGCCATCTTTCTTCATCCCGACAGTGTTATTACCTGGAGCAAGAAATTAGCTCAAAACTGTGAATATCGAACTGATCAGAACATATTTTATTTGCCCGTCATTCAAAATGGCGCCCAGGTTGAACCTGATGCAAGTGGCATTCTTAGCAGCGTGATTCGCATGGGCTGTATGGGAGTGGGTTGAAGGTTCTGTTTTATTACCCATGACTGAAAATTACTCTTGACAGGTGTGTTACGTTGCAGTGTTGGCAGAAAAGTACACATCCTTTGCAGCTGTTACTAGCCTACGCAATGATCTAAAAAAAGATCCTGATCTGTATTGATCAGTTTGATTTGATCCAAGGCCTTTTCCTTTTCTCATTTATTCTGTTTTCCCAGCTATTGATTCAGAGGAATGGCAGCAACCTGGTCAGATGACATAAGCTGTAGCACGTTACTGATTGACCAATTTGTCCTCTCAGGAACTTGTTTTTCACAATAAATGAACGAGTGTATAATGTTTTTGACTCATTGGGTTCTCTGTGCAGTTTTAGGTCTTCTGTAGAGAGAGCACAGCACATTTTCAATATACAGAAATACTGAAAATTCACTTTTAATACTGAGTGTTGGAATTCACAATTTTTTCAGTACTGCTATATATAGGCTCTGTTGATGTTTCTGTACCTTAATGGCATGTTTTTGGGGACTATGCAGTGACCATGAGAACCCAGGAAAAGAAAGCAGGTGTTGATGTACGGGGTATGTATACTCAGACCTGTTCTGAAGCAGTTTTCCCGGTTTGAATTAAAAATGCTTTGTATTCTTGGTAAGCGAATGGGTTTATGCAGACACATATATTCACATATTTTAATGGCTCATCAGTGCAAACAATTGGGAGAAAATGTATTCAGGGTTGGTTTCAGTTGGGATTCCCTAGTTGTGAATAGTGTTATCACATTTTCCCCTCTGTTCATGTGTTTATTCCATGTGATCTTTTCTGCAGGATGATTTTAAATTCAGGGTCGGCTCTCTTTTTGGTATACGAGGGTAAGTTTCTAACTGGAGGCTTAGAATACTTCATAATCTCAAGGATGTTGCATTCTCAAGGGCTTCTGAAGACCCCAGTTTATCCTTCCTTTTTTACAGGCTACCTGCCAAAGGAAGTACAGGCTTGCCAAATGAAAATAATGAACAAAAAGAAAATGTACTTAATGGCTATTGCAGTGCAGATGAAAATCCTAGCTTTAACAAGATCTTACTATATCAGAATAGCAGAGTTGAAATGCACCTTGGAGGTCTTCTAATCCAGTGGTCGCCAAACAGCAGGCCGGGGACCACTGGTGGTCTGTGAGAAAATTTTGGTGGTCCACAGAGAAATGTCATCCCCAAAGCACCCCTCAAAACAATTAATCCAGGCTGTGCCGGAATACAAGGCTATGCTGACCACATGGCCCGTGGGAACACAAGGCTTGCATCATTGCATTGCAAACAATATGAGGTAGTAAGGGGAGTGTGGAAAGGGCGGAGGGGGGGACTTGCCCCACTCGCTCCACGCACCTGGCTTGGCCACTGGGCTGCTTCTTTCTTCTTCTTTCTTCTGCACACAAGGAAAGCACACGAGGAAAGCAGCAAAAGTCTTTCTTTCTCTCCCCCAAACTCCACCAGAAATGAGTCTTTGGGACCCTGCAAGGCCTCCTGCTCCAAGAGGCTGTGCCAGTCTCACAAAGACTCATTTCTGGCAGAGTTTGGGGGAGAGAAAGAAAGACTTCTGCTGCTTTCCTGGCATGAAGCTGAAAGTCTCTCTCTTTCTCCCCCTGAGAACGGAACTGGAGACGGTATCCTGCGATCCCAAATAAAGAATGACTGATCAGTAGGAAAACAGGGTGGGGAATTTTCCTGCAGACTTTTTGGGGGGATTTTCCCAGGGTCTCTGGTTCGCGGGATTTAAAATTATGAGTTTGGCGGTCTCTGAGGTCCAAAAGGTTGGCGACCCCTGTTCTAATCCAAACCCCTGCTTAAGAAGAAGACCCTACACTCTGTCCAATCTCTCATTAAAAACCTCAAGGGATGGAGCACCCACAACTTCTGAAGGCAAGCTGTTCCACTATTT
The DNA here is from genome assembly GCF_900518735.1 of Pseudonaja textilis. Next base: position 15,562,060 of record NW_020769320.1, on the reverse strand, counting down.
AATTGTTCTCACTGTCAGGAAATTTCTCCTTAGTTGGCTCTCTCCTTGATAATTTTCCATCCATTGCTTCTTGGTCTGCCCTCAGGTGCTTTGGAGACTATCAATCAAAGACTGGACACCCCTCTGATATCTCTCATCCATAGCTATATATCTGTTCCAGAAATTTAAAAGTTAACTTTTCCCATGTCTTTCAAATACTACAGTGTCCCAGCAATTTAAAGTTTGTCGTTTGTAATCCTTCCCAGAACAGTTTCATTCAGGCTTCTTGCCGGCTTTGGGACTTAATAATTCATCGGATGTCATGCTGCATGTTGAAGAACCTGCAAATGAAGCTTAGGAATGCCACAGCTGCTGGACTTGTGTAGCTGTTAAAAGGACTAAGGACTATCTTGGAAAGCATTCTGAAACCTAGCTGTAGGATAGAAGATTAATAACTGGCCCTCATGCAGGAAGGGGGAAGAAAAAACATCCTTCCTGTTTTAAAAGTAATGTGCAAAGAATAGTCGGGATTTGTTTGGGCAAGATTCAGCAATTCTTATTTTAGGTATGTTCTTTTAAAGTTAATCGGTTGTATCAGAATATATGTATATAAAGATCTATTTTCAAATTAGAAATGTATGGTGGATATTTTGGAAATTGTTTTTTTTCCCCTCCATTCTAAAACTACTTTTTATACTATTATTTCAACAGAGCCAAATCGCATGGCTTGTCTTTGTGAAGGTTAATTTCTCTAGGATTCTTTGCTTTTGGGCTGCCCAGCCCTATGGTAGCTTCAAAAGAGGTTGGACCACCATATATAGGATTTTGGAAATTGCTGCTTCTGGGGTTGGTTGGATCATTCCTGGTTTTTGTGCTGTCTGGGCACAGGGAATTTGATCTGCTGTTTTGAGTACAATGGCCTGTGTGCTTCATTAGAAATAACCTCCAGTTATTATTTTCCATGTACGAAGAATTGTCTTATTCTTATAAGTTGCTGAGCACAAATAAAATAGTCTGTTCTTTGTCCTATTGAAAAGGTTGTCTGTTCCCTTATAAATCTATCCTGCTTTGGAAGACCAATAGATAGCAACCAAGAAAGAGTCATTTTTGGGCCCAGTATACTATCTGTGGTAGAACAACATTCCTGGATGAGACTTGCTTATTATCAGTGCACAATGAAGACAATTTTATTTATTCTAGATATTAACTTCCTGGATTGTGTTAATGTAGCTTTTACGTCCTTTCTTTTATTTGTTCACGTTTCCCTCTCTAATTTCATTTTACTATGCTTTACATTATGGTAAGGCCCACTGTGTTCTAGCTTTAAATTGCTGGCTGAATATAAAGACAGTCGGGCAAACTCTACAAAGGCTTCCATGCAAAGTTTCTTTATTGGATCACAAGGCATCCTCAAGGTATAACTCACAGTTATGTCGAGATTCATCTAATGTCCAAATCTTTGGAAACTCCCCCAGTCCAACCAAGGGTCAATTCAGTGACCAATCAGGATTACAGTTGTGACCACATGACATGAACTACAATTCCCATGATGCATTAACTACATTTCCCATGAGGTACTCCCTTAAGGAGACAGCTCCCAATTCCCAATTAACTATCCCAATTCCCAATTAACTATATACAGTCTGGACAGCACATACTGGACATTTAAACCACAGTATGAAAAGACACAAAAAAAGTTTGAAATAAAAACTGCAGTAATTTAGGTTGAAAGTATAAAAGGCAGGCTGGTAGAAATTGCAGAATTGGTTTATTGACTTCTTATCTTCAGTGACTTCCTCTGAACCACAACTGACCCTCTTTGGTTCAGGCTGAAAAACACGAATAGAATCAGATAACATCGGTGAAATGTCACTTTAAGCCAGTCTCCACAACTTCAACTCACAGAATTGCCCAGCGATCCCCTTTCGCAGACCTTCTGACAAGAAAATCAATGGGGGAGCTGGTCTCATTTTACAACTAACTTAACAGTTGCCATATTCGCTTAAGAATTATGGCATAAAATGGGGCAAAACTCATTTAACAATTGTCTTGCTTTGAAACTTTGGGCTCGGTGGGGGTTGTAAGTTGTGGACAACCCGTACAATAGAATGAGGGATAAGGTTGACTGCATATTGGTCTAATAAGGAAAGAAAACCAAAACGCTCTTCTTTTTATTAAAAGATGGTTAGGGAAGATTTAGCTGAGCCTTATTTTTGTTTATTTATTTACTTTTTTTTTTTTAAGACAATTTATATCAAAAAATAGTAATGCAACATATCTTTCACATCACCAAGTACAAAATGATGTATGTTCTGCTGCATATATAGCTTTCGCTGCTGTAAACATTCAGTACATCCTGTTGGAAATAGCAATAGCACTTAGACTTATATACCACTTCATAGTGCTTTACAGCCCTCTCTAAGCGGTTTACAGAGTCAGCCTCTTGCCCGCAACAATCTGGCTCCTCATTTTACCCACCTCGGAAGGATGGAAGGCTGAGTCAACCTTGAGCCTGGTGGGATTTGAACTGCCAAATTGGAGGCAGCCGGCAGTCAGCAGAAGTAGCTTGCAGTACTGTACTCTTAACCACTGCACCACAGAGGCTCCATTGCAAATGTTGCAACTGTCACATTTTCAGCAGCTCCTTTATGTCTGTCTGTACATAAGTAAGTTTGTAAGCGGGTTGCTGTTACGTGGGTGTGAAATAACAGTATTGAAGTATGGGTGAACCTCAACCGACGACCTCAGTAGAGCCCAAATTTTCTGTTGCTAAGCGAGATGTTTGTTAAGTGACTTCTGCCCCATTTTACGAACTTTCCCGCCACAGCTGTCAAAGGGAATCACTGCGGTCATTAAGATAGTAGCATGGTTGTTAAGTGAATCTGGCTCCCCTATGGACTTTACTCATTGGAAGGTCTCAAAATGGGGGGAACCCTGAGGGACCCCCAAAGGTCAAAAATATGAGTCAGTTGCCAAGCATCTGGATTTTGATCACATGACACTGGAGATGCTGCCACAGTCGTAAGTGTGAAAAATGGTCCTAAGTCACTTTTTTTTTCAGTGATGTAACTTTCCATGGTCACTGAACGAACTGTTGTAAGTTGAGGACGACCTGTATTCTCTGAAATACCTGTACCTCTACAACAAGGGTGTCAAACTGGATTTATTCGAGAGCTGGATCAGCGCTGTAATTCTCTGCAGACTGCGGGGGGGGGGGGGGGAGATGGGATGGACGCCTCCTGCAGCACTTAGCTGGCCAGAACGCCCCCCCTCTCCCTGCCCCCCCCCGGGCAGCCCATTATGGCTGGCAGAGTACTACAGGAGGCTGTCCAGGCCCAAAATGAGCCATGGAGGGGCAGTGTGTGCCCCCCCATGCCCCAGTTTGGCTGCTCAAGGCACTCTAGGCTGGTCTTTTGCTATTTCCAAGCCAGCTCTGTGGGCCAGATTTAAGCACCCTGCAGGCCAGATCTGCCCTGCAGTCCTTGACTTTAGCGCCCCCCCCCCCCCCCCAGCTCTACAAGAATCAGATGATAAGCCAAATTGAAATTGGCAATCTGGTGATTATTACAATATACTGTTTGGAACACATTTTGCCACAGCATTATAATCGCCTCATACCTTTGCAAGTCTGTTCTTGTAAACTTTATTGCTGACTTTTACAAGAATTCTCGCTATACGGTGAAGGCTAGTTTCTGAGATTCAAGTATCAAGTACTAAAACAGTAACTCTTCCCACCTCTGGAAGCCTTTAATGCTCTATTGCAGGAAGAGAATTCCCTCACCCCCTCTAAATAATTACTCTAAAGTGAGAGTTGCTCTTCACCTCTCAGGGGCCTCAGGTGAATCGTTGGAAATAAAATAGCGAGCAGGAACTAAAGCTTGTTTTGGAGTTTAGATGCCTCCGAAGGGGGCGGGGGTGTCCTTTAGTTGAAAAGGAACGTCTGTTTGCGCATTTGGAGTCAGCAGAAATCGGATGGCAGATAAATTTAATTGATTATGGTTGGACACGCAGTCAGCCAGGTGTTGAGAGTGGATTTGGCATTTTTGTCCACCCCTGGGATCCTTCCCGAGCACCTGGGATAGGTTCCTGTTGTTTAATAATATTCTTCTCTGTCTGAATTCTGAACTCCCAGAGCAGTTTAGCTTTTTCGCTATTTGTCTATTTTGTGGTTCCACCAGTTCTGCTTCCAGGCAAGTGAGGGGTTTTTTGGGGTGGGTGGGGGTGGGGGTAGGTATTCCCATGCACTATTGTTACCTCCTTGTTTTGCAGTTATTTGTAGTCAATCTGTGTGATCTCTTTGTGGCAGATAATTGGGTGATCCACTATTTGGTCAGCTTCTTTTATTGTTATTATTTTAACCATCCACAGTTATAGGTTCTAAACAGGGATCTTCTCTTCTCTTCTCTTCTCTTCTCTTCTCTTCTCTTCTCTTCTCTTCTCTTCTCTTCTCTTCTCTTCTCTTCTCTTCTCTTCTCTCTCCCTCCCTCCCTCTTATTTTTCCTTCCTTCCTTCCTTCCTTCCTTCCTTCCTTCCTTCCTTCCTTCCTTCCTTCCTTCCTTCCTTCCTTCCTTCCCTGCATCCCTCCTTCCTGCTTTTCTCTTAATTTGTCAGGTCCTTTTGTAAGAAGAAAAAGGATATATGAAACTAGATAACTTTTTCGAGGGGGGAAGCAGCGGAAGTAAATGAAGTGTCTTTTTTTACGGACACGTTTTGTAAGCACATGGTTTGCGTATATATTGCAAACTCACAAATATGCAAAGCCCAGCAAAATGAGGCAGTCTTGTCTGGGTTAGGAAGCTAAACAGGCCTTTGGTCTGCTTAGATAGAAGTATAACAGGGATCCCCACAGCCTTAGGCTACACACCGAGAATTTTTTAAAAAAATCACCCAGGAAAAGGGCAAAGACAGATTAATTTCACATTCTACTTGGACATGTCTACGAAGCCATCATCCATCAAGCTTGTAATTGTAAAAGCCTTACAATTTCATCTATATGTACGAATACAAATTTATTGAACACGTGAAAGTAATGATATCCAGATTTCCGCTTCAGACAACAAAATAGTAGGGAATGCTATGGGTTACATAGCATTTTTAGTGGTATCTACATGTCTGCCCTAAATTTTTAATTTCTTCTTGATGGTGGTTTTGCTGAATAGGAATAATTATACAGGCTATTGAATTGTGTGGGTCACTGTGTAGGAGAATTTGCAGGTTTGTATAGAACTAGCTAGCTAGCTCGACTTACAACCACAACGTTTCCGTTGCTAAGTGAGGCAGTTTTTAAAAGGAGTTCTGCTCCCATTTTTTGACCTTCCTTGCCATAGGTGTTAAGTGAATCACTGCAGTAATTAAATTAGTAACACGATTCTTAAGTGAAGTAGATTCCTCATTGACTTTGCTTGTCAGAAGGTCACAGAAGGAGGGAATCAGGGCACTGTCATAAATAAAGTTACCAAGCAGCTGAATTTCGATCTCTATGTAAACAGTCTTAAGTGTGAAAAAGGGTCATAAGTCACCTTTTCCAGTGCCGTTGAAACTTTTAATGGTCACTAAACAAACAGTTGCAACTCGAGGGCAACCTGTAGTTGCTTTAGCCAATATTCCAGTCAGTTTCTCCTCTATTTTGGGGGGGGGGTGTCAATTTTCACTATTGGTAATGTATTTGTAGCATGTGGACCCAGAGAAAAATTGTCCAGTTGTGTCATATTTGAAAGAAAGAAACAACATTAGGTGGTGATGTTCATGCCTGTTTAGGAATTATTTCCATTTTTTTTAAAAAAAATAACTGTAATGATTATCTAAACCAGGGTTGTTAAACTCGATTTCATTGAGGGCCGCCTCAGGATTGTGTTTGACTTTGGAGGGCCAGACTGGGTGTGGCCAGCTCGATGTCACTCATGTCAGGGGCGCCTGTGGTGGCCAGAGCGCTCTGCCAGCGAAAATGGGCTCCTGAGCTCCATTTTCAGCTGCTATGGCCTCCTGCAACCCTCTGCCAGTGAAAATGGAGCTTAGGTGGCCCTTCCAAGCTCCATTTTTTGCTGGCCCATGCACTGCAGGCCAGTCCATTGCTGTTTCCAAGGCGGTCCTGCAGGCCAGATCTAAGTACCCTGTGGGCCACATCCGGCTCCCGGGCCTTGAGTTTGACACCCCTGATCTAAACGAGTGATTAAGAATAATGATTAGATACACAAGGAAATTCCTTGCCTGCCTGAACCTGGAAGTGAATAATTTGAGCATCGTTGGTTTGTGTTGTTACAACTTGCCCAACCTAATGTGTTTCATACCACAATTTTCTTTTCTTTTAGTTTATCAGAGAAGATATGAAATATAAAGATGCATCTAATAAGCACAGCCACTTGCACAGGGAAGACAAGCACATCACCATTGAGGATTTATGGAAACGTTGGAAAACATCAGAGGGTAAGGTGTCCATTTTGTGCATTCCTCCGCTATGTTTAATAATAATAAAAAGCAATTTAATGCAACAGGAACTAAGAAAAGGAAGAAAGCAAAAGCTGAGGCATGTAAAGCCAAAGTATATAATGTAGCATAAATCAGTCTCTTAAAATAAATGCTTCCTGCTTTAGGCCTGGATCGCTTTGGGAAATGATAAACATTTGAGCTAAAGTCACAATTTCAGTGTTTGACAGAATAGAGTACAAAACATATTGTGAGCGTTTTGAGGCAAGTAGAAGGAAGTTACTGCCAGGTGTAAAAGTTCAGGTCCACATAAGGTTCAATTCAGCTGATTCATTGCTAAAAGCTTATGCACAGGAATCTTCTCAACAAAAGGTTATGTATGCCAGGAATTAGATCAGAGCCAATGGTTTTCAAGGGTGGGGTAGGGTTGGACTTAGTTCACTTATGGCTACATAGGGATTCTAGATTAATCCCTCTTTTGACTCCATCCCCAAGTTTTGCCCCTCCTTCTCCTACACTTATACTGTCAAATCCGATTTTGGAAATGCAAGTAGAGTTAATATAGAACTAAATCACAAATCATCTTGAGTCAACAAGGATATCCCTTGGATTTTTGGAATTTTTGTTTACATTTGTGCAGGTCAAGTGTTGGTTAAATACAACAACCCCTTGAATAGTTTAGGAAAGCAACTCCCAATAGCCCATATTCATAAGTATTAATCTCCCATATTTCAGGCAGGGTTTTTTTTTTTTTTTTTTGCATTCTCGCTTACTGAAATTTGTGCAGTTCAAGATAATTTGTTGTGTGGTTTGTGATTGCTAAAAAATTCAATATTCTCTCGAATGCTCGTTTAAAAAAATACAGTTTTTACTGGAATTGGTGTGCATAAATTTTTAACCATTTCTCAACTGTTTAAATATTGAAGCTCTTACCTGTCAATACTTCTTCTTTTTGTCTTATTTATTTTTTTGGTTTGTTTGGTAATGAAATGCCCAAATACTTCTCTGCTGCTTCATTGTGGTAGTGGCACTCCTTGGAAGGAAGAAGAAAACAAAGAATTTTAAGAGTGCATATATAATTCCAGCAGGGTCACCAAAGAGATGAGTTGGCAGCCTTCATCTGCCTTCATCCTACTGCCAGCTAAAGCAAGGAGTCACTTATATTGGGAGCAGATGATCTCTTGAGTGGTAATATTTCACATGGCACGAAAGAAGACAATAATAAATCATTCCTGTATTTTACCAGAAGATCTCATAAATAGACATGATAAAATGATTGATGGTATAGCGCCTGATGATGGGCCCCTCAGGTCAGGTAGCATCCAACATGATAGCAGTTTTCCAATGTTTGAGGGGCTGCCATAAAGAAGAGGGGGTCCCCCTATTTTCAAAACACCAGAAGACAGGACAAGAAGGAATGGATGGAAACTAACCAAGGAGAGAATCAAACTAGAAATTGCCTAACGGTGAGAACCATCGACAAGTAGAATGTCTTGCCTTCAGTGGTTGTGGGTATTTCATCATGGAAGCTTTTAAGAAGAGACTGGGTAGCCATTTGTCTGAAATGGCCAGGGTTTCCTATTTGAGCAGGAGGTTGGACTCCAACTCTTTTTCCGGATGAATGGTGTACAGTATATGACATGGTGAGATTAAGGCCACTGGGATATCTAGTTGCTCATTCTGCCAGGCAGGAAAAGGAAATAAGAAGCCACAAAGGCAGAATTACAATGGGAACATGGCACAAAAGAAGCAGGAAGCTGGAAAAGCTGAACATGGTGAAAGACAAATCCATAATACGTTGACATCTTAAACATCAAATGGACTGGAATTGTACAGTTGGGAGATCATGTTTCTACAGATCTTATTTAATTTTAATTGTTTTTATATTTATCTCTTTATTGTTTGTAAGCTGCCAAGAATCAATCAACCAGTCTGTCTGTCTGTCTGTCCATCTGTTCCTCCCTCCCTCCCTCTTCCCTCCCTTCCTCCCTCCTTCCCTCCCTCCCTCCATCTCTCCATCTATCTGTCTGTCTGTCTCTCTGTCTGTCTCCTGCCTCTATTATTTTTACAAATAATGACGGTGGTGAATATACCCAACACACCTTCCTCCTTCTATTTCATACCTACAGTTGAACTGGAATTCACAGTCTCCTGATTTCTAATCTGGTGCCTTAACCACTAGACCTTACTGGTGAGATGATGATGAAGATGATGATGTGTATGTGTGTGTGTGCACTAGGTTGAATACTAGAGTTATCAACACAGAAAGCGTTATGGATTTTCTTCCTCTAGTTTTAAAACCATGCTTATCTTCTTCCAGTTCAGCCTCCAATGTATAGGCAATAAATTCACATATTTAGATTTATTTGATTTGTCAATCGCTTACAAGATAATATGTATAAGTGAAAACATAGTTATGAATACATGGATACATATAATTAAAAAAATAAATAAAAGAAACAATAGGACAGGGACGGTAGGCACATTGGTGCGCTTATGCACGCCCCCTACAGACCTCTTAGGAAAGGGGTGAGGTCAATAGTAGACAGTCTAAGGTTAAAGTTTTTGGGGTTTGGGGAAGAAACCACAGAGTCAGGTAGAGTGTTCCAGACATTGACCACTCTGTTGCTGAAGTCGTATTTCCTGCAATCAAGTTTGGTGCGGTTAACCGTGAGTTTGTATCTATTGTGTGCTCTTGTGTTGTTATGGGTTGAAGCTGAAGTATTGATTGACAGGTAGGACACTGCAATGTATGATTTTATGTACTACACTTAGATCAGACCAAAGATGGCGTATAGCTTGTAAAAGGACACAAAGAGAACTTACAGCCTTGTTTCGTTCTGTTGCTTACCAGGAACCAACCTGTTTTGGCCTATGCAACTGTTTCAGTTACATTTGGGCTCATTCTCATACCTGTAAGACAGCAAAATAATGAATTCCTTCCATTAGCCTGATAATAAAAACACAGACTAGAAGAATGGTGCAACAAATTTAAGGTACGGGAGGTGTAACAACAGAGGCTGGGTTGGGACTCTGAAAATCTCTGCTCTAGGATGGATGAGGGAAGTACATTTAAACGGGCTATGTTAAAGAATATCTTAACCTGGGGAAGAACAAATGAAAACAGCTATTTGCCTCTTTGTCACCCAAAGGAAAATAAATACGAAAATTGAAGGAAGAGCAGATGTTGGATAACCTGCGTAGTAGAATCAGACACCCAATATATAGATGGTTATAAAACACAACCTTGTTGTTATTCTGGTAGAAAGCTGTTACTTGACCATAGTGTTGGCATCATCTTCATTGTTGAATAATTAATTGTGAAATAAATTAGATTCATATAAGAAAGCAGCTGTTTTGGGATATTGAAACTATCTCGTATAGCAGAATGATCCCAGGTATTCAGATGGCTTACTTTCTCTAATTAATATTACTGACTATGATTATTCCAGCCCATTAGATACTGATTTTGTAGGTAGTTTTCCTGTTGTTATTACATGTGGATGGAATAAGTGTACACATTTTAATACTATTCTCTAATGTCTATCAAATCAAATCATATATATCATGCATAAAAATTTCTGACTCATTGTAAGAAAGCTATGTATTATTTAGACTTTATTTACTTTTGTTCTGTAAATGGATCTTTGGTATAGACATCCATAAAAATTATCAAATAATTATGACCAGATGGCCTTAATTAAGTTTTCAGTTTGCTTTTAGGTATTAACTTGCTCTGTAAACAATTTCTCCTGGAGTGCTAAAGGCATGCTAGTTATTTATTTTCTGGGAATATAATTGTGCTGCTAGTTGCATACATTCAGTGCCACCCTTTGCAAAACAAATTTATATTTTGTTCTGGGCCCGTGCAAAATAGGATGGTAGACAAAAACCTTCCATGGTTTATAATGTTTGACTTCATGGTGAACCCATGTTTTAAAAGATTAAAAGTATTTGTTTCTTCCGCCCCCTACTTTCGCCAACTTTTTATTCACTCCTACATACTTAATTGTCTATACATTTGATTTAAAATGCTTAGGTGAAAGATTGCGTTAATAACATCTGATTCTCTGAAGTTTCATAAAAGGAATTTGTAGCCGAATTATGCTCCAGCTGAACTGTCTAGAAAGGCAACAGCATGAAAGACTTCTTGAAGTTTTATTTTTAATCAACAATACTTCACCATTTCTTGATTGATTTATAAGTTGAATTAAAAACTCTAGGTTTTATTCTCTAGAAGCAGCCTACTTGTGTGCTGCATTACTAACCCACCCTTATACAAAGAATTTCAAAAGTGTATGTCAATAATGAAGAAGAAAAGAAATATTTGGGGTGAAAAAGAGTTGTGGCAGTGAGCAGATTCCAGAACTGAAATTAATAATAAAGCTGCTGAGAGCTAGAATAGTATTTGCTCAAAACTAGAAAAGTGAAAAGATTCTGATAGAAGAGAATGTGATCAGGAAAACATTGGAATGTACAGAAATGAATAGATTTAACACTGGCAATTAAATAAAAAGAACAAACTGAATATTATATGATATGGGAATTATTTTATCAATGGTTGGAAAAGAATGGAAATTAGAAATTAAGTATATGAATATAGAATATATAAATATGTGTGTGTGTGTATGTAGAGAGAGAGAGGGAGGAAGGGAGAGAGAAAGAGAGAGAGAGAAAGAGAGAGAGAGAACACATATGAACATATTAATATAGAAGGGAAAGATTCAGGAAGGGGGTGGTTATAACAAGATATATTATGAATAGTAGTTTAAAATAAGAATGTAATGTAATTATTGCTGTTATGGTAAGGAAATTGTATTAACCATAAATATTATGGCACAAGATATTTGTACCCAGACACTGTTTAAAGAAAAGATGGAATGTTTGGAAAAATAAAATAAAAAAACTTTAAAGAAATAATAATAAAGCTGTTGGGGACCCCAATGGTCAGGTCAATAGTAATAATAATAATTTTGGCAATTTCAGAACCCTCTTCATTCTTTATTTCTCTTTTATTGTCAACTTCCCCTTTTTTGGAGATTATAGCAGCACAACAAGAGCTTGGAAAGAGGGTATTCAGTGAAGAGTTCTGAGGGGATTTTTCCTCTCCCATTTAGTTTCCCACACACCACACCTGCTTCAGAAGTTGGAGATTATTTTTTTCCAAAGAGTTAGTGTTGCAAGGGAACCCAGTGGTCCTTTTTCAAGAGGCAACTGGACTTTGTTTTTCCTCGGAAGACGTTTTGCTTCTCATCCAAGAAACTTCTTCAGTTCTGAGTTCTTCAGTTCCGAACTGAAGAAGCTCCTTGGATGAGAAACGAAAAGTCTTCAAGGAAAAAAGAAAAAAAAAACAGTTGCCTTTTTTTTGGGGGGGGGCGGGGGGGAGGGATACCTTTGGGACAACCATGACCTGTCCTGGGTGATTGAGACAGAAAAGGAAAAATAAGGAAGGGAAATGGGTTTGCGGAAAGAGGATACTCTAAAAAATACAACCAAATTTAGCAAGTGTAGCCAAATAGGGATCCAAAGTTGCCATTGTCCTTTAGACTTTGCAAGGACACATATGATATGATGAAATATGCTACAGATAAGGACCTTCGTTTCCATCACATAGAGATGTCAATTGGATACCTCAATTACATATTTGAGGTATACATATACCTCATAATATGAGGTATACATATTGATGAATTAATGTCTTCATTGAAGGGTGCATTTTTCTGTTAGATCTAAAAACACAACCTTCTCTTCTGATCACGATCGGGCGTGTTCCTTGGAGTTGTCTCAGTCCCATTTCTGTGGGTAGCACACCCCCGTTTATCATTGCAGGCATGTAGTTGAGGCTTTTAAAAGGAATTTGCTGGTGTCTCTCTTGTTCTACTTTGTCCTACGTCTTTTTTCTTGAGAGAGTTCTATTGCAGGATTAATCTCCTAGTAAAATTAACATGATTCATCTTTGTGAGATCATCAGCCACATTCCACAAGAAATCAATTTTATGGTGGGCAGAACTCTCACTATTTCAGTAATGTGCTACTGTATGGCAAAGTTGTATGGCTTTCACTGGATTGTTCTCGTGATTGAGTTCAGTTCAGAAGGGTCTTTTAAAACTCTTCCTTGCCTCAGAGTTATGACTAGAGAAATACATTAATTTAATTTATATTTAGTATAGTCAATTCATTTAATGCCAGGCATGCTGTGTTTAGATATCTGTATACCACTTGTGTTTCTTGCTTTTCTTACCTGTCATCGTCATTCTCTTCCTTTGGTGTCGTACACACACCAGAATGACACAACTTGCATGGGATTCTGAAGCAAATACATTGACTCCATTGTGTGTGTGTGAAAAGATCCCAAATCAATTCTGAAGCCAAGTTCTGCAGAAGAGGATGGCAAGGATTAAAAAGCTCTTGAATACATTTTATCAGTCACAAGATTTTGTTTCAAAAGACGCTGTGGAATTTTTTAATCAAGGAATATTTTAAAGAATTACTTGCTTATAATCTTTCGATAATCTTCATTCTGATGAGCACATGATGAGAACAGCAGACTTGCCAGAAAAGTACTTTTTTTTTTTGGCTTTTTATTTGGACTGTTGATTGGGTTCTTGATCATCAGGGCCTGTACAAAAATAACGTTTGTTTATATGTATGTGTTACAGTTCACAATTGGACACAAGAAGCGACGCTTCAGTGGTTGGTGGAATTTGTCGAACTTCCTCAGTATGAGAAGAATTTCAGAGAAAATAATGTCAAAGGAACAACATTGCCAAGGTCCTTTTTTTCAATCTACTTCATTTCAATAGAAGTTATACCTTGATATCGTCCATTTTGATCACTATTTGGGAAGAAGAAAGCGGGTAGAGTAGAGGAATGGAATGGAATGGAATGGAATGGAATAGAATAGAATAGAATAGAATAGGAGAAAAAGAATGGGATGGGAATAGAATGGAATGGAATGGAATAGAATAGAATAGAATAGAATAGAATAGAATAGAATAGAATAGA
>NW_020769320.1:15514073-15548643 GCF_900518735.1 Pseudonaja textilis | reverse complement strand
GAATAGAATAGAATAGAATAGAATAGAATAGAATAGAATAGAATAGAATAGAATAGAATAGGAGAAAAAGAATGGGATGGGAATAGAATAGAATAGAACAGAGTAGAGTAGAATGGAGGAATGAAGAATAGAACAGAACAGAACAGGTCATCAAAAAAATGTATTCATCATAAATCATAAATTAACACTTAATGATAGGTATAGGATACTAAATAAGCAATCAACATAAATCATACTAGGATACTAAAAAGAAGCATTTTCTGTGAAACATACTTTCTCTGTTTTTATCATGCTTCCAGCGTGCATTGAACATGAACAGTGAAATATATTGATGCCAAAGCGATTTAGATACATTTATGTTAAGATATTGTTTACAGATTCTTTTCTTTAGTGAAATTTACATGACGCAATTATATCTGTAATGGTTATATATGATTTTATGGCATTTATGTCCATTATTTTTAAATGCTTCCTAAAATTGTACCAATCTACACATCTCTTGAGCAACAGCACAGCCACTGCTCTTTAGTAGGAACATTGTAAACTGTATTTCATATACAAGGGATTTAAGGGACAAAAGCCTTGCACTCGTGGGACACACCCACACCCACAAACACCCACCCACCCACCCACACACACCAAATTTAGCTTTCTGGACATGAAGTCTTTGCTCTTACCACAATACGGATGATGATGTGGATGTGGATGAAGATGAGGAGGAGGTGGATGAGGATAAAGAGAAGGAGGTGATGGAGGTGGAAGAGGAGAAGGATATATAACATTATTGAGGAAGAATGGATCCATCCCTTATGTAGGATGATCTGTAACCTGCTGCACAAATCTCACAGATGGACATTTTTGTATACAGGTAGTCCTCGACTAACAAAAGTTCATTTAGTGACCGTTTAAAGTTACAATGGCACTGAAAAATGTGACTTACGACTATTTTTCACAGTTACGGCCTTTACAGCATCTCAGGTGAACAAAATTCAGCCGCTTGGTGACTGGTTCATATTTATGACCATCGTTGTGTCCTGGGGTCATGGGATCCCCTTTTGGGACCTTCTGATCAGCAAAGTCAATGGGGAAGCCAGGTTCACTTAACAACCAGGTTGCTAACTGAATAATTGCAGTGATTCCCTTAACAACTGTGGCAGGCAATGTCGTAAAATGGGGCTAAACTCACTTAACAAATCTCTCACTTAACAACAGAAATTTTGGGCTGGACTGTGGCCATAAGTCGAGGACTACCTCTATTTACTTTAGCATATTACAGACATATTATTTCTGTATTTGTAATCCATGAAACAGGTACTGTATTTTCCCGTCTATAAGACACTCGCATGCATAGGATGCCCCTGCCCCCACTTTTCTTACCCCAAATTCAGAAATCTGGAATGCCGCCGGATTTAAGTGCCGGTAGACGCCGGTCTTCCTTCCTGTGGGCCTGGGCAAGTGCTGGAGAGAGACGGGCCCATTTTAGCGCCTCGCGCCCAGATGCCCTCACTTCCCCCCAAGTATTTCTTTGCTAACCTGAGGAGGAGCAGGGAGAAGAAAGAGGGAAAGTGGCCTCCTCCTGCCCTCCTGCCGGCCGCTCCGTTTCTCATTTCTCCATTGCAGCACAGCGCCCATGATCCACTTCGATAGCCGGTGTGTGTGTGTATGTGT
The DNA here is from genome assembly GCF_900518735.1 of Pseudonaja textilis. Next base: position 15,546,975 of record NW_020769320.1, on the reverse strand, counting down.
GTAATTTAACTGGTTCGCCCAAGGTGAGGTTGGCTGTCGTGGGAGGATGGGGATAGGCCACACCTTCTCCTCTTGCCCCCCCCCCCGTGTGTAAGTTGCCCCTCCATTTTTAAGTAAATATTTTAAAGAAAAAGTTAGTGTCTCATACATGGAAAAATATGATCAATAGAAAAAAACAGCGCCTCTGATTATAGATTTTTGAACATGACACAGTGTGCATTTTAGTTACGCCCTTAACAGTTCTCTTCAGGACAGCGTTCTTAAAACCTCCATTTTATTGTGCACAGGATAGCAGTTAATGAGCCTGCATTTATGATGTCTCAGTTGAAAATTATTGATCGGAGCCACAGACAGAAACTTCAGCTGAAGGCCTTGGATGTGGTGTTATTTGGACCCCTTACACGTTAGTACATCTTCACTACCTTCCATAAAAGCATGCGTTATTTGTAACGAACTAGCAGAATTATGCTTTTTAATATTTCTCCCACTTCTAGGCTTCAGGGTATAACCTAGTGGTATTTACAAGAATGCTATTACTTAGTGTCTTTGTGAATGAATGTCCATCCATTGTGTGTATTTGTGTCGGTGAGGAGAACAAAATAAAAAGCAGAAGGGAAGATGTGAACATTTACATCAAGTGCCCAACTATTCTCTTGAATCAGAATAGAAAATACTAGTTGTTGTAGCAATACAACTTCCGGCCTGCGGGCTTCCTTCCTGTACACATGCTGTATAAAGCCCATTCATAGGAGAACAATCCAGATCCAGTTACACACACATGAAACTCGAAAAATTAGAATATTGTGCAAAAGTTCATTTATTTCAGTAATGCAACTTAAAAGGTGAACCTAATATATGAGATAGACTCATTAGATGCAAAGCAAGATAGTTCAAGCGATGATGTGTCATAATTGAGATGATCATGGCTTACAGCTCATGAAAACCCCAAATCCACAATCTCAGAAAATCAGAATATTGTGAAAAGGTTCAATATTCTAGGCTCAAAGTGCCCCACTCTAATCAGCTAATTAAGCCATAACACCTGCAAAGGGTTCCTGAGCCTTTAAATGGTCTCTCAGTCAGGTTCAGTAGGAAGCACAATCATGGGAAAGACTGCTGACCTGACAGTTGTGCAGAAAACCATCATTGACACCCTCCATAAGGAGGGAAAGCCTCAAAAGGTAATTGCAAAAGAAATTGGATGTTCCCAAAGTGCTGTATCAAAGTACATTAATAAAAAGTTATGTGGAAGGGAAAAGTGTGGAAGAAAAAGGTGCACAAGCAGCAGGGATGACCGCAGCCTGAAGAGGATTGTCAGGAAAAGGCCATTCAAAAGTGTTGGGGACTTTCACAAGGAGTGGACTGAGGCTGGAGTCAGTGCGTCAAGAGCCACCACACACAGACGGATCCTGGACATGGGCTTCAAATGTCGTATTCCTCTTGTCAAGCCACTCCTGAACAACAAACGTCAGAAGCATCTTATCTGGGCTAAAGAAAAACAGAACTGGTCTGTTGCTCAGTGGTCCAAAGTCCTGATGAGAGCAACTTTTGCATCTCATTTGGAAACCAAGGACCCAGAGTCTGGAGGAAGAATGGAGAGGCACACACTGCAAGATGCTTGAAGTCCAGTGTGAAGTTTCCACAGTCTGTGTTGATTTAGGGAGCCATGTCATCTGCTGGTGTTGGTCCACTGTGCTTCATTAAGTCCAGGGTCAACGCAGCCGTCTACCAGGAGATTTTGGAGCACTTCATGCTTCCTTCCACAGACGAGCTTTATGGGGATGCTGACTTCATTTTCCAGCAGGACTTGGCACCTGCCCACACTGCCAAAAGCACCCAAACCTGGTTCAATGACTGTGGGATTACTGTGCCAGCAAACTCGCCTGACCTGAACCCCATAGAGAATCTATGGGGCATTGCCAACAGAAAGATGAGGGACATGAGACCGAACAATGCAGAAGAGCTGAAGGCCGCTATTGAAGCATCCTGGTCTTCCATAACACCTCAGCAATGCCACAAGCTGATAGTTTCCACGCCACACCTCATTGAGGCAGAAATTGCTGCAAAAGGGCCCCAAACCAAGTACTGAGTACATATGCATGCTTATACTTTTCAGAGGTCCAATATTGTTCTATGTACAATCCTTGTTTTATTGATATATTCTAATATTAGTAATATTCTAATTTTCTGAGATTGTGGATTTGGGGTTTTCATGAGCTGTAAGCCATAATCATCTCAATTATGACACATCGTGGCTTGAACTATCTTGCTTTGCATGTAATGAGTCTATCTCATATATTAGGATCACCTTTTAAGTTGCATTACTGAAATAAACGAACTTTTGCACGATATTCTAATTTTTTGAGTTTTACCTGTATGTTAGGAAAATTAAAACGTTGAAAATCTGTAAAGCCACTTTAGTTTTTGTGGTGTTCTCCTTCTCGCCTTTGCCTCAGGTTGGAAAGCCTGTTGCATTCGCATATAGCAACCTAAGACTCTGCTATTCAAATATAATTTAGGTCAGGCACTTGAGAAATCCTCCGGGGCGGTTATTAATTGCTTCCCAGGGCTGAGGGGATGCTTTACATTTTATTTCTTTTCATTTTGTCGAGTCACAAATGATTGAAATGGACTTGGATATATATCTTAGGCTGGTAAACTATTTCTCTGTGTTTTATTTATTTATTTCAGATTTGTTTTGCGAGGCTATTTTAGACTCACACCTGCCCAACTGGATATCTTGTTCTTTAAGCAAGTCAAATAGCACCCTGTGAGATTATTATGGGATTCTTTCATTTCAGAAGGGTGGGGGCAGATCCCAGCTTACAGAATGCAACCCTCAAGCTGGTTGATGCACTTAGTTCTTTGGAAACATTTTTTTTTTAAGTAAAATAAATAAATAAAATTGGACTAGGTTAGATCCTGTGAAAGAGGACATAAATTCAAGTAAGGTAGTTTTCAAAGCAACAGTTGACTCCGAGCTCATCAAGCTAAATGATGATTAGTGGAAGGTTGGCCTCGTGCTGCCAGCTTTTGAGTACCGGTAATCCTCCGGTTACAATAGCTGATTTATTGACCGTTCAAAGTTACGTCACTGAAAAAAAGTGACTTATGACCGTATTTCATACTTAACGACTTAAAACAACTGCATTGATTCACTTTTAACAACTGTGGCAAGAAAGTTTGTAAAACTCCACTTAGCAACATAAATTTTGGGCCCAACTGTGGTCATAAGTTGAATTTTTTTTTTTTTTAAAAAAGATGTAATTCATATTGGGGCTGTTCGGTCCTTTCGACTTGAATCCAAAATACTGCATCAGAATGCAGAAGAGAAATGAATGCTGCAATTGGGTGGCAGTTCATTAAAGTAGCTGCATCCCTTTTCTGTATTTCCATAACCAGTTATATTACAGTCCTGGAAACAGATACAGTTCCTTCAGCGATACACTTTAGAAGTCAGTCTGAAGCCCACCTGCCTTGCTTTTACTGTAGTGAACCTGTATGGGAAATAATTTTCAAGAGGAATGCTTTTTAGAATGGCTGGTTTAAATGTAAATGTAATGTTAAGTAATTTGGGGTTTCCTTAATTCTTTCTCCTATGCTCCGCCAACCACAATGAGGTTGGTGCGTTTTTGTTTCTCCTTTTGTGATGACCCCGGGTGGGATACAAAAGCAACAAAGTCACAGAAACAGGTGAAGTCCCTTTAATTCCTTCAACTTGGCTTCAAAGGTCCAATTATCACTCACTGGAGAAAAAACTCCCCCACAAACAGTTGCGAAAAGGAAGAAATTCCATTCAAACTCAAAATACATATAAATTATAAATAGAAAAACAACAACACAAAACACACTGAAGCAATTAATGAGACAAGCAGGGTAAGGACTTGAAGATGTCCACAGATATCAAAATACACACACTGGGAAGGACGCTAGAACTCAGATAAGAACTGAAAGACTAGAATTATTTCACACTTTGTTTCCAGCACTGGCCTATGCGCAGTTTGTCCTTTTAAACAGTCCTCACAGCTGCAGCCCATGAAGGGGATCAGGACCCTTTCCTCCCCCATAGACCACCCTATTCATGTTGCTCTCTTATCCGCTCCTCCCTGCGTGCCCTAGGATGAAGAGGCGATGGGCCTGGGTCTTTCTCTGAATGCCCAGCCAGCCTGTGCCCTTCTCCAGTTTCCTCCACAACCTTAGGAGCCACACTCCCACTCCCTGTTGGCTATTCTTCCTCTCTCAGAATCAGATTCTAACAGGGGCATCACACATTTAGATGAATTAACTTAGCCTGTGATCAAAGTCTAAACTTTGGTTATTTATTTTACTGTGGTTAATTAGTAAAGTGGAAACAAGCCAAATTTGCAAACTCTACCACTAGACGTGTCTGACTAACATGTACTTTCTAGTAAAAGAGAATTTTCAAAATCTTTCTCAAGTCTACGTCCGAGAAGAAATAGCAGTGTGTGTCTGTTTTCTTTATCCGAAAAATGCCGAAATGCATTTTTTTCCAAACTCACTTAACTATCTTTTCTAGGCCCACCCCACAATTGGATGAAAGATTTTGTACTCACAATCTCCATCATGATTGGTATCGGCGGTTGCTGGTTTGCCTATACGCAGAACAAGACTTCAAAAGAGCACGTTACCAAAATGATGAAAGACCTGGAAAGTCTCCAGACCGCCGAACTATCTCTTTGTGAATTGCAAGAAAGGTATTTGAGAACGCTGGGATTATAGACTCCATTAAGGTGTTCAAAAACTTTACCCAAATTGTTATTACAAAATATGACAGGCCCCAAAGCTGAGAAAACATTGGCTTCCAGCTACCCCTTTGCTTTTTACATTCTCTCTATGTTAAGCTTAGTTCAGTTTGTTAACGTAAGTTAAGCTTGTGTTAAGAGGAATAATTGACATGTTTGATTAAGCCAAAATGCTCCTGATCTGATTTAGCATAATTTCAGAATAAAACCCGACCGATTTGTCAACAGATCGGCAATCATTCACTGTTCTTCCTCCACTTTTATGCGAAGCTTAGAGTCATGTTAATGTGTTTGCCCAAGTGAATTGAACCGAACGAGATAAATGTGGTTATTTTTTTGCTAAAAATGTTTACCTTCAAAGGCTTGAAAAAGCACAGGAAGAGAATCGAACCGTTGCCGTAGAGAAGCAGAACTTAGAACGCAAGATGATGGATGAAATCAGCGATGCCAAACGAGAAGCCTGCCGGCTCAAAGAGTTGAGAGAAGGAGCCGAGTGTGAACTCAGCAGACTAAAATACGCAGAAGAGGAGCTGGTGCAGGTATTTTTCAAGTTACAGTCTAAGTTTCAGTTTCCATCTGGGTTCCATGGTGCTTGCAAAAATTCTTGTAAAAAACTTTGAACTCTGCATCTAACAGCAATTATCTCTGTCTATGGAGACTTTCAGTCATCCAGGTCATGGTTGTCCCAAAGGTGCTTTTTCAGGAGGCAACTGGATTTTCTGGTTTTTTTCTCTGAAGACGTTTCGCTTCTCCTCCAAGAAGCTTCTTCAGCTCTGACTGGATGGTGAGGAATGGAAGGATTTATACTCCATGCAGACAGCTGGTCATTTGCATTCTTTTGGAGAGTCGTTGAGGCCACTTGGGGTTTGTTTGTGTCCTCAAAGTCACCTGAGTAGTGCAAATGGGTGTGGACAAACCCGCATGTGGTCTCAACGACTCTCGAAGAATGCAAATGACCAGCTGTCTGCAAGGAGTATAAATCCTTCCATCCTCCACCATCCAGTCCGAGTTGAAGAAGCTTCTTCGATGAGAAACAAAACATCCTCAAAGAAAAACCAGAAAGTCCACTTGCCTCTTGGGGAAAAAAAAGCACCTTTGGGACATCAATTATCACTGTACATTTTTTGGATAAAGGCCTGCTCTACTGTGGCTTTTGAAGGGCAGAATAGAAGTGTCCAATCTGGAATTGGATCTGATCTTCAAATGAAAGGGTCTCCATCATTATATTCTAGAAAAATAAACAATAAAGTCAGAAATAAATGCAACTGTAAATCGGTGAGGCAAATTGAGGTCAGTCACAGAAATGCATTTCAGAAAGCGGAACTATGTGGGTAAAAACAGGATAACTTTATCCATGGGAGTAGAAAACAGAATGTTTACAGGCTACCTATGCCAGTGGTCCCCAACCGTTTTTGTACCACGGACTGGTACAATCCACAGACCGATCCACGGACCAGTACCGGCATCAGCACACACGACCAAGGCAAGGCGAGCCGAGTGACCGGCCAGCCAGCCGTCCCCCGCTTTTCTCTGCCACCTTCAACTCCTCTTTTGTACCTTCTCGCGGTTGATGGGCTTTTCGGGCTCTTTCTTAATCTCCTCCTGAGTAACGCGAGACTCTACCGCCATCGGGACAGCTCTTTGTTCGAAGCCGCCCCCCCCCCTCGACGAAACTAAGGCGCGAGGATTCCTTCAGCACCCAAATGCCGCTTTCCAACCGACAACTGACAAGTTCACCCGGAAGCACTTTCTCAAGCGCCGTCAAAACAAGATGGCGGTGCCTAAGCAAAGTAGGCCCTACTTTCATTCTTTGCGGCCCGGTACAAAATAATCCACGGACCGGTACCGGTCCGGAGCCCGGTGGTTGGGGACCCCTGACCTATGCAACAAACTAGAACAAGATGTAGATTCATCTTCTATTTGGCTAACTGAAGGCTTTTCTTTCAGATGTATCAATTAATTGATCAATTCATTACCCCCTTATCCTAGCCTTACTTATAAATAGAATAGAATAACAGAGTTGGAAGGGACCTTGGAGGTCTTCTAGTCCAACCCCCTGCCTAGGCAGGGAACCTTACACCACTCCAGACAAATAGTTATCCAACATCTTTTTAAAAACTTCCAATGTTGGAGCATTCACACGTGATTAATTGTTCTAACTGTCAGGAAATTTCTCCTTAGTTCTAGGTTGCTTCTCTGCTTGGTTAGTTTCCACCCGTTGCTTCTTGTCCTTCCTTCAGGGGCTTTGGAGAATAGCTTGACTCCCTCTTCTTTGGGGCAGCCCTGAGATATTGGAAGACTGCTATCACGTCTCCTTCTTTTCACTAGACTAGACAAAATGTTCAACTGGTTCTGTCAGACGTTGTCTTGGGCAAAATGGTTAATGGGCCAGCGTCTTTTTTCAAATCTATCGCCTTTTCATCCCCCACTTTAGGTCCGTATGGCCTTAAAAAAGGCAGAGAAGGAGTTCGAACTGCGAAGCAATTGGTCTGTTCCCGATGCGCTGCAGAAGTGGCTGCAGCTCACGCACGAAGTGGAAGTCCAGTACTACAACATTAAGAGGCAAAATGCAGAAATGCAGCTAGCCATCGCCAAGGATGAGGTAAAGGTGCACACTTGAAAATTATTTGGGTCAAAATGGAAGGTTGTGAGCTCGGTGGCTGTTGATCAACATCTCAGGAATGTAGGGTTATCATCACAAGCTGGTTCGGCGGTGCAACTTTCTTGAGAGGTCCTCAATGTTCCATTTGCCCTCTTAAAAGGCCACGATTGGGACACCTCAATCTGCCGGCCTTAGGAGAATAGAATAGAATAGAAATGGAAATGGAAATGGAAATGGAATTGGAATTGGAATTGGAATTGGAATTGGAATTGGAATAGAAATAGAAATAGAAATAGAAATAGAAATAGAAATAGAAATAGAAATAGAAATAGAAATAGAACAGGAAATAGAACAGGAAATAGAATAGAACAGGAAATGGAAATAGAATTAGAATAGAATAGGAAATAGAATAGAATAGGAAATGGAAATAGAATAGAATTAGAATAGAATAGGAAATAGAATAGAACAGGAAATGGAAATGGAATGGAATGGAATGGAATTGAATTGAATTGAATTGAATTGAATTGAATTGAATTGAATTGAATTGAATTGAATTGAATTCTTTATTGGCCAAGTGTGATTGGACACACAAGGAATTTGTCTTGGTGCAGATGCTCCAGGATTTGCTTCTGGAACCTGCTGAGATGTTGCAAGCATAATAATGGCATGGTATCAAATCACCCAGAGGAAGGATGGAACTTTCTGCTCCTGGATCTTGAAATCCATTTCAAATGGTGTGAAAAAGGGGGTAACCCATTGAATTCAAGAGTGCCACATTCCCCTGTCTTTCTCCCCCACCCCCACCCCCCACCCTCAGGCCTGTAACCTCTGTTTTGAAGAGTTGCACCCTCCATAGCTTTTCCTGGGATTCTCTCAGCCTTTCTCCTGGACGCAGCCAGACCAGATATTCATGACTTGATTTTTTTTTTAAAAAAAATATTATTTTTGCCTATGCTTTAAATCAGGAGTCTCCAACCTTGGCAACTTTAAGACTTGTTGGACTTCAACAGCAAAGCTGGCTGAGAAATTCTGGGAGCTGAAGTCCACAAGTCTTAAAGTTGCCAAGTTTGGAGACCTCTGAAATAAGGTTTCAGCCTTGACTGCTACATGTTTCTGTTACTGGTCACTGAAGACCACCTGCAGATCTCATTGACCATGGGCTCAGAAGCAGCATCCCATAGTCTACCCAAGTGTCCAAAGGGAGAACAACATCTATTTTGTTTAGAAGATGCCACTAAGACAGAATGTCTCTTCAGCTACCGACCACAAGAAAGGAAATTCGTCTCTCTTCCCCTTCAAATCCCTGTGATGTTTCATTTCAGGCAGAAAAGATTAAAAAGAAGAGAAATACTGTATTTGGAACATTACACGTTGCACACAGCTCTTCACTTGATGAAGTGGACCACAAGATTCTGGAAGCAAAGTAAGACATTGAGTGGGCGTGATGCCCTTTCTGCTGGTTACGGAAAATTGTTTTTTTTTTGTTTTGTTTCTTGTTTCGTAAGTGCGTCGCACACATTGTTCTGACCTAGGCTTCCCCAACAGCACGAAGCCGACTTCTCGTCCTGATAAAACCCCTTTTATTTTGTTTAAAGTGAATTCCTCTCCAACAAAGTCCCGGCAAACAGTCTTTCATGAGATTTCACAACTACAGACCTTTATCAGGCTTGGAGAGTTGCCAGGCTGATATCTTCCAAACGCCACACTATAGCAGCAGTTACTTGGTAAGACATTAGGAACAGATCTTCACCCTAATGAATTGAACTAATTGTCTCCTGCAAACATCACTCCCCTTTTCCCCCTCTTTATTCCCTATGGGAGGGGCCATTCACTGTCCACCTGAGCCTTTACTCCCGAATCGACCCTTGTTCCCTAGCTGTTCCCTTCTCCTGGCAGCTCTGCGCATGTGCACACTGGAAACAGGCTCCAGCTGTTCTTCTGCCCTATTGATCTCTGACTCTGAAGGCAGCTGATAACTGTCGGACAGCCCTGGCTCCATCTCTGCCTCCGATGCAGAGCCCTCTTCAGAGCCTTTCCCAGACTCCAGGACTGGCCCCTGTTCCTCCCCAACTTCCTCACTGTCTTAGTCTTCTGCCAGCTTTGCCTGCAGACCACAACACCCATTTTAAGGATCCCTTATATAAAATCTAATAATATGAATACAACACTATATAAAAAAACATATATCACCCTAATTAAAAAGATGAGGAGGGAAGGAGCACGATTGGATTAGCAATAACACTTAGATTTATATACCGCTTCACAGTGCTTTACTCTCTAAGCGGTTCACAGAGTCAGCATCTCTGCAACAATTTGGATCCTCATTTTAGCAACTTTGGAAGGATGGAAGGCTGAGTCAACCTTGAGCCGATCAGAATAGAACTGCCGAACAGCTGGCAGTCAGGCAGTCAGCAGAATTAGCCTTCAATATTGCTCCTGTATGTATGGAACAACATGTCTCTTAAATGAAGTAATGCTCAGCCCAGGTGTCCTTGTGGACCCACAGCACCTGCTGGGGCAGCAGGTAGATGCTGTAGTCGGGAAAACCTTTGGCCAGGTTCAGCATTTCTGTCAGCTGTGTTCTGTCCTGCACTGGGCCTACATTGTCGTTTCTCAGTTACCTGTGGGTAATTTTACATAGGGTTGTTCTTGTGGCTGACTGGTATTTAAATACAGGAAGTCCTTGACTTACGACCTCAATTGAGCCCTCTCACTTGCTAAGTGAGAAATCAGTTCAGTGAGTTTTGCCCTATTTTACGATTTTTCTTACCGCCGTTGGTTAAGGGAGTCGCTGGGGTTTTTTAAATCAGTAACAGGTTTTGTGAAGTGAATCCGGCCTTCCCCATGGACGGTGCTTGTCAGAGCGTCGCAAAAGCAGATCGTGTGAGCCCGGGGACCCAGCAAAGGTCATTAAACGCGAACCAGTTGTCCAACTTACAAATGCAAATCACGAGACCACGAGGGGATGTTGCAGCGGCCATAAGTGGGAAAAACGTGAAAAAAGCGTCAGCCATTTTTTTTCTCACCGGCATTGTAACTCCAAACCAGTGGTGGTATTCTACCAGTTCGGCCGAGCCGGTAGCGCTGATGAGCAGCGGAGACCGAACCGATTCTCTCTGACACTCTGCTGTTGGGCCCACCCGCCTGTCTGGGCTCCCATCCTAACCTGTATTCCCTGCTTTTGAAGTGTAGCTTCTTTGATTGCCGCACGGCAGCTGCTTGCAGCATCTGAAAGAGTGCAGGATTGCAGGAGGGGAGTCAGAAAGCCTCTGTGCAAAGTGCGCATTTGGCACGCTCTCATGCGCCAAATGTGTGCGTGCACATAAAAGTATGCCCACCAAGCCACAGCCACCGAACCGGTGGTAAACATTGTTGAAACGCACCACTGCTCCAAACGATCACTAAACCAGCTGTTGTACGTCGAGGGCAACCTAACATGGTCTGTTTTAATCTCTTGACCTCTTCCTAGGAAAGCACTTTCTGAATTAACTACCTGCTTGAGAGAACGACTCTACCGATGGCAGCAGATTGAGAAGATTTGTGGCTTCCAAATAGCCTATAACTCAGGGCTGCCAAGCCTCACCTCCTCCCTCTACTCTGACCACAGTTGGGTGGTCATGCCGCGAGTGTCCATCCCACCCTACCCAATTGCGGGCGGAGTCGATGACCTCGATGAAGATACCCCTCCCATCGTTTCCCAGTTTCATGGTATGTGGTGTGGGATATCTCTGATGACCTTGGATGACGGGGAGGCACACGTTATTGTGGCTCGCTAAATGTCTGTGGAGTTAGATTCTGACCAAGGCTTCCCGAGACTGTAATTAAGCACATGCTTAGTCCAAACAACTCTCTTTTTATTTCAGTGCTGGGAATTATGTTCATTCCCAGCCTATAATGAGTCCCAAACAGTCCCTCGAGATAAGCACCCACCTTTCTCTCCTTTGAATTGCTGCCAACAACCTAAAGGGCCAAATGAATTTAAAAAATCCAACCGAAGTATAAGTCTACACAGAGGGTTTAATCTTTGATCAAGAGTCAGTTTGGCCATCTCTGCTAACTCCATCGATTTTTTCAGCCACTTGTCCATTTGTGGGGATCGAGGTGACCTACTATTTCTGTGTGTAGTCTAGCTACTCTCAACATATACATACATACAAACAAACAAACAATAAAATATACATACATACATACATTCATATATTTATAACATTAAAGTTCTATTTCTGTGTGTAGAGTAGTCTAGCTACTCTCAACACACACACACACACAGAGACCATTAAAGTTCCATTTCCACCCCACACAAAGATTCACACCTCAGTGCAGAAAATTCTTTTTCTCTTCTTCAATATTTTTATTTTTAAAAAATATTTACAGTAATTCCATCCTTCATTCATACAGGGTGTCGACTGGGTACATATGCCTTGTGCTAACAATTGTAATTAATATATTTTCTTAACAGTATAATAGTAATTGTCAGGATTCCAGCAATTGCCCGAATTAAATCATGATTCTCGAGCCAAACATCAAAAAACTTGAAAGGATTCATTAGAGGAGACATACTGGTATTGCCCTGTACGAAGCCAACTCTGGCACATGTAATTTACAGTCACCTATGACCCTGTTCTCCCCCACCCACCCCCGGTGTGATTCATAAATCAGATTCTGCAATTGAGCACGTTCACAGGCTGGGTGTCATCCTTCCCGTTCTCCAGTTAAATATATTTGCGGGCAAAAACTCTGGTATTTTAGTTACAGTCTTTTAAAGATAAAGAGTTGGAATGTACTTTTGCTTTCAACTGTTCTTCCAGATTTCCTCCTCCCTCGTCTTGTTTTTAATGGCAACTATTAAAATGGGCATGGGAATGTTTTATGAGTTGACAGTAATCACATTTTCTTTATTAATCATTGTTTCTTATATCTATTATCTTTACAGCCTTCTTGACTTATTTCTTGATATATTCATCTACTCAATTTTAGCTTGTTCTGTCTTCCAACCATTGATAAAATAAATCCAGAATAAATGCAGAATATTCTTAGCGTCAACAGAAAACCCGAGACTTTTCTTGGGCTTCAATGGAAAGGGAACCGTGTTGGTTTCTGTTAAATGTTTGAGTCAGGTGGCCGCCTCTTACTAGGCGGTAACCAAAGCTACTGTGAAATGCCATCGAGCAGAGCTCAGTTTCACCCTCGCCTTGTCTGTCTCCTCGGCTGTCGTATTTTAAAGAAGAGCATTAGGAAGGAAAACAACAACATCCCATTTTATAAAGAAAGGATTTTTCAGTGTTTTTGTGTCTTCAAGGAGGTGGGGAAGGTGGACTTATGGGGGGAAAAAAGGAGCGGTGTGGTGGCCTAGAAGCAGAGCTCTCGCCTCACAATCAGGAGGTTATGAGTTCAATGCTAGGTAGGGGCAGATATTTCTCTGGGCACAATGAGAATATATCTGTTGAACAAAACTCCGCATTAGTGACAGGAAGGGCATCCGGCCAGTAAACCCTCTGCTAGCTCCCTTCAGTTGCCCAGACTCCACCCCGCAAGGGATTATGGGGTCGTTAAAAGAAGATTAGGAAGAAAAACAGCAACACCCCGTTTTATAAAGAAAGGATTGTCCAGAGGGTTTTTTCTGCCTTCGTGGAGCAGAGTAATATTTTGGTGGGGATGCTGGACTGAGGAATGGGGCTTCTGAATCGGGTTTTTTTTCTGTTGTTCTCAGGGTCTGCTGTGAAAACCAGCACCTTAGCACGGAGTAGCAGCATGTATCGCTCCAGGCGAAATGTGGTGCCGTCATCGCCTCAGTTGCAACACACAGCGCAAACACCCAACGCTGCGCACACGCAGGCAACTTTGCCCTCTGCAGACCCCGACCTCCTTTCCGTGTCCAGTTGCCCTGCTGCTTATCGTACCGAAGAAGAGGAGGAAGCGATTTACTTCACCGCTGACAAGCAATGGTACGAACCTGGGCACATTCCTGGACAGACCATGAGGGAGGATGAATTATGGGCATTCTCCACTTTGAACATTAGCACTAAAAAGAAATTAGATAGACAGACAGACAGACAGATACACACACACATGTATGTATGTATGGGCCATATCAAAGTGCAGAGTTCCAGACATAAATTATTACTAAAATACAATTATACTTTGGTGTCACCCTACAAGCTACGCCAATCAGTCCCACATGTGCCAATCTCAACCGAATCATTTTGCTTGAGTATTGTGTTGTGTTAAATGTTATTCTCTATCTGTCTGTCTGTCTGTCCATCCGTCCATCCATCCATCCATCCATTTATCTAAGAACTGAAAGACTGACCAGCAGAGAAATTGGGGTCACCTTAGATCAGGGGTCTCCAAATACAGCAGCTTTAAGACTTGTGGACTTCAACTCCCAGAATTCCGCAGGTCTTAAAGTTGCCACGTTTGGAGACTCCTCCCTTCGATTAGGAAGGGAGGTTGTTTTGATATTATTATGGTCAATCTTCAGTCTATGAGTGGTAAAATCTTCAAGTCCTAACCTAAAAACTGTTTTAAGGCAGCGTCTGAGTAAATAGGCAGTTCTGAGTAAGGCAGGGTTTTTTTTTTTTTGGAAGTCAGAATATTCAGGCCTAATAAATTCGAAATTTCCATGTATCTAGGCAGCCCTTAGGTAGTGCTTCAATAGTATAGTGTATCCTATTATTATTGGTTTTATCTATCTTATCTATCATCTATCTATCTATCTATCTATCTATCTATCTATCTATCTATCTATCTATCTATCTATCTATCTATCTATCTCTATCATCTATCTATTTATTTGCTGCCTCTCTCATTTTGAAGAGACTCTCCGTAGAGTTGGAATCCCCTTGAGTTAATGTGGGCGCATCCATGAAACTTTCTTGGAATAATAGAGAAATAACTCATTATTGCCTTCTTTGGAATTTTTTTTAAATTTTTTTTTCCTAGTCTGGTTCCTGGGATTCCAACATAGACTTCCATTCAGATACTAATCTGCTTAGCTTTCTAGATTAGACATGACTGGCTAACACTGCCACCTAGCGGAGCCTTCGAAATATAGCTCTAATTATTTATAGGGCTTTTCATATCAAACCAAGGACCACAAATAGCCGGACTTTTAGCAATAGCAATAACACTTATATACCGCTTTATAGTGCTCTACAGCCCTCTCTAAGCAGTTTATAGAGTCAGCATAAGGCCCCCAACAATTCAGGTCCTCATCTACCCCACCTTGGAAAGATGGAAGGCTGAGTCAACCTTGAGCCTGGTGAGATTCGATCTGCCAAATTGCACACAGATGGCAGTCAGCAGAAGTGGCCTGCAGTACTGCACTCTAACCACTGCACCCCTGAGGCTCTCTTAGAGATATGCTTGCTGGTTTCTCTACCACATATCACAAAAGAATTGCCATGTTTAGGCTGTTGCGATGGAAGTGAAACCATCACTGGCTGTGAAACAAATGCAGTGGAGCTTCTGCATAATTCAAGACTTTTGAGTTTCCCTCTTAATATTTTCAGTAGGCAAAAGTTGACCTCCCATATCGTGAGAAATACCACTGCTATAATTGAATGCTCTCAGCTGGGGCTGATGGATTTTGTTGAAATCTGTCACTCCTCCCTGCATGTTACCTTCCTTCTGGTTGGAAGCCTTAAAACAAGATACGGCAAAGGGATGGAAGATTTTTGCACGTATTATTTCCTTCCATAATGAGCATAATCTATGCTTTTAAATTATACACATTTTATATGACATTTATGAGTCGGTTGCAAAGTGTACAAAAGGACAGCATTCTCTAAGTTGATATGTTTGGGGTTGCAAACTTGACTAAAACTGTCAACAGATTTTTTTTTTCTGACTTCTTTATACAGAAATGGGTATAATTTTGGAGCTTTGTGAATATAGTTTTGGAGTAGTGTTGGATTAGAGAAACAGTTCTTACTTCTAAACATTTATTCTTAATTAACAGGATTACATAAATGTGTGTGTAGATAGATAGATAGATAGATAGATAGATAGATAGATAGATACACACACACACACACACACTAATTAGCATTGAATCAAATTATTTATTATTCACAACTGAGGTGCAATTCCTGTGTAACATTTAACTTAATTAAACATTGCAGACATGAGTACTTGTTCTTTTGTGATGTACGCAGGTATCTTCAGAAGCCAAATAATAGAAACATTACTTCTTACGTAAACCAGAAGACATAATTATATCTCAATTTAAGGATGCTTGCTAAGAAAGAAGAGCACGAAGGGAACATATGAAGATAGCAAGTCAGGGGAGGGATTTTTATTTCATTTCATTTCATTTTGCTTTGTCTTTTGCTGCAAATACATTAGAATATCCCAAAGATGCTTTTCAAAAGGCAACTGGACATTCTTGTATTTCCTCCCTCTCCCCTCTTGAAAAAAGTTTCGCTTCTCATCCAAGAAATTTTGAAGAAACTTCTTGGATGAGGAACGAAACATTTTAAAGGAGAAAAAAACAAACAAAAGTCCATTTGCCTTTTGAAAAGCACTTTTGGGACAACCATGGCCTGGATGATTGAGAATATCCATGTACATTAGAATTACTAATTATTTACTCTTCGATTCTGTGGAGCCTTGACAGATACAGATAGTCTTTGACTTACGACCAAAATTAAACCCAACATTTATGTTGCTAAGTAAATTTTGTTGTTAAGTGAATTTTGCTCCGTTCTACGACTTTGTCATAGTTGTTAAGTGAACCACTGCCGTTGTTAAGTTAGTAACATGGTTGTTAAGTAAATCTGGTTTCCCCATTGACTTTGGTTATCAGAAGGTTACATGACTCTGAGACACTAGGCCCTCATAAATATGAGTCAGTTACCAAGCGCATTGATCACGTGACCATGGGGTTGCTGCAGTGGTCATAAGTGTGAAAAACTGTCATTGTATTTTTGAACAGTCACTGTTTTAAGTCAAGGACTGCCTTTTTACTGGGTTTCCCTGAAAATAAAACCCTGTCTTGTAGGGTTTTTTGCCATCAAAAAAGGCACCAGGTCTTATTTTCGAGGTAGGTCATCCACTGACTAACCTCATTTGCGGCGGCGGCCCCAGCCTCCTTTTCACTGTGTGAAGCCTTTAGGAACTTCTTCTTCTGCAGCCGTCAAGGCTTTCCTGAAGGCCTCTGCAGCCAATAACAGAGCTCTGGATCGATCCGGAGCTTTGTTATCAGCTACAGAGGCCTTCAGGAAAGCCTTGCCAGCCTTGCTGGCTGCAGAAGAAATGGGTGTCGGGGTGTGTGAGGCCTGGCTATAACTGTCCTAAGGTAAGTAGTAGGGCAGCTCCACCCCTCCCATTTCCACCCTAGCTTAATTTTTACCCATCTACTCTGGAGTGGGCGGGATCTTAATTAGGGCTTATTTTAGGAGTAGGGCTTATATGTAAAAATCAAGCTAGGACTTACTTTCAGGGTAAGTCATTTTCAGGGAAACAGGGTATAAACCTTATTATGTTCCCCATCGAATGGTCTTGAGTGCCTACTGTACAGATTAACTCGATCCCTTGATCTCCTCTGCGTTGCAGGGAAGTTCAGGATACCGTTTCCGAGAGCGACTCCTTCAACTCTTCCGTTGGAAGGAAGCAGTCTCCCCCTTCAAGCCTTGAAATATATCAACCCCTCTCCCCTCAAAAGACATCCCAGGAGGATGTGTCCTTAGAACAATCCTCCACCGGAGACTCTTCCTCCCTCACCGCCGATATCTCCCGGGGTTCCCCGGACTGTGCGGGACTGACAGAAACGAAGAGTATGATCTTCAGTCCCGCCAGCAAAGTGTACAACGGCATCCTGGAGAAGTCCTGCAGCATGAACCAGCTTTCCAGCAGCGGCGTTCCTGTCCCCAAGCCTCGGCACACCTCATGTTCCTCCACCAGCAGCGAAAGCCGAGCCCGGCACGAACCTTCTCCCGTCTCCCGGATCAGTAGCATTTCACAAGACCTTTGTCATAACGGAGAGCGAAACAAAAAACCATCCAAAATCAAGAGCCTTTTCAAGAAGAAATCCAAGTAAGGCTGCTCGGAGGACACACACACACACACACACACACACAACTTTTCAACCACATGGCATTCTTTGACTTGGCGGTCATTATTATTGTTATTATTTAAATTAAGTATGTAGTTGTCAGACTTTCCTAGGCCACAGCGAGAAAAAAATCTCTTCTTTAGGTCAAACTCTCTTTTCTGTTTTAAAGTCCACTTGCATCAGCTGTCAATGAGAAATTTTTCCAATTTCAAGACAGTTTACTACGGTCATTTGTCTATTTATTTCTTGCTTTTTTTTTTTTAGTTTATATATAAAATGTTTTTTAAAATTAAAAAAAAAATCAGCAACACTTTAACACAAGCTTTAAATGGACCTGTAAGCCTACATGGGCTTGCCATTTTTTTTCTTCTTGTTTACCTGAGCATCTTCTTAATCTTTCCATAGAAGCTATGGTATTGTGTACTGGACATAACATAACTTTTTGAATGAAGTACAACTACTTAAATTGCACTACTGTTCTCCTGACTGGAAAGTATCTTTGCAAGTGAAACAGTTTTAAAACTTGTAAAAATAAAGAAAGAGATTGGGTTGGTTCACTGTTGGGTTTTTTTGTTTTGTTTAGGTTTGTTTCCATGTAGAAGCTTAACATTTCTAACCGTTTAACTTCTGGGACTGGAACCTCATTTTAAATGCATTTATTAACCTAACGGATTGGGTCCTGTTGTAAAAAGATCATGCTAATCCAGAGCCTATGATTTTATGGCCTTGCACAGGCTGTCTGGGTAGAAATATGTGTCAAGAGGAGCGGCTTCTGATTTCATACCCAAGCGGGAAAATATCAGTCCTTTTAACCATGATGGGCTTTCTAAGGTATTCACAAACTTAAACCTGGGTTAGGAAGAAATGTGGGCACTTGTTTACAAACTTTGACAGTGAAAGAACGACTGATTTGTGAATATTTGTACTGTGGCAAAGATAATAAATTGAAAAATCCTATTGTGCAATGACTTGTCCGGTTCATAGACATTCCCTTTTCCAAGTTAAACGTTGTGGGTTTTTGTTGTTGTATGTAATGGTCCATACAGTATATTACCGGTACTTGCTGTGTATTCTCTTTATTCTACTTTCCTTTTTGGGAATATTCAGATTTTATGTTACTTTTTTAACAGCAGAAATGATGCAGAATGCTGTAGCAATTCCAAGAGAAGAGAGCCGGTGTTCCTAAGCATTATTAATCAGAAGTATTATGTTGTAAATAATCCCAAACATGTTCTGCCGATAGCATGTAAAATCAGGAGTGTTTGACAGTGGCTGCTTGAAGACTTGTGGACTTCAACTCCCAAGAATTCCCCAGTCAATTCTGGGAATTGGAAATCCACAAGTCTTCAAGTTACCAAGGTTGGATACCCATGATTTATATCCGTGATGGCGGATAGGTGGCACACAGTGCCATTTGCGTGAGCGTGTGAGCCCCATGTGCACTGCACATGCGCACCTCCCAGCTGATTTTCAACCTGTTTGAGGCCTTTTTTTCACCCTCCCGGGGGCTCTAGGGAAACCTCTGCAGCCTTTGGAGACCGAAAAACAGGCCATCCGGAAATACTGGAAGTCCAGGAGGCTGAAAAATGCTTCAAATGGGCATGCGCAGTGCAGGTAAAAGGGTTTTTTGCACATGCATGCGCAGGGCGGCAGGGTGCATTGCATTGTAGGTGCTGGCACATGCGCTTTCGGCACACCACAACAAAAAAGTTCGCCATCACTGATTTGTATGCTGTGTGAATTGTAGTTTCACTGCTACACAGCGTTGGGCCACTTTTGCGGAGTTAGGAACACAACTGCCAGCATGCCAATTGCGACAGGCCATCAGGAGAAAAGAAAAAGAGGGAAAAGTGACATCGGTAGAAGGAATAGGGCCAAAAACACGAACCCAGTGATGGGTAACCTTTTCTACGTAGTGTGCCAAAAGGGCGCACGCATGAGCGCCCGCGCCTGCACCCAGGATGCAATGTATGCACAACTCCCCCTGCGCATGCGCCCGTGACTCCACGTGCACATGTGCACACAACCCCCCCTGCACACCGCATGCCTCTGTGCATGTGCGCATCTCCCACACACGCATCTCCCCTTACGAATGCGTGGCAGATACCGGACAATCAGCTGGCTGGCGGGGGAGCCATAGGCATGTGCAGTGGGGCTTTTCCAGGCAACCTCTCGCGTGCCGGCAGAAGCGTCTCTGTGTGCCACTCTAGGTTCGCCATCACAGCTTTAACCCCTTTCCCTTTTTAAAGATTTGAAGGATACAAAATAAGAGTTTTCCAGAAGAGGCTTCCAGAAGAGACTTCCAGAAGGCAAAGTTATCCAAAGATTTCTCTACTTCCTTAAATACAGGTCATCCGGGACTTACAATAATTGGTTTAGCGACTATTCAGAGTTAGAATGTCACTGAAAAAGTGACTTATGGCTGTTCTGCACACATACGAACATCACAGCATCCCCACCATTGTGTGTGCAGAATTTGGGCACTTGGCAATAAGCCTGTATTCAGGGTTTTTTTTTTGTGTGGGGGGGTGCATCATCCTGGGGCCCCTCTGTGAGTTGAAGTCCAAAAGTCTTTTTTAAAAACAATGCCAAATTTGGAGACTCCCTGCTTTAAAGAGTTAACCTGTTAGGTCCATGGATTGCAGCTGAGTGGAACACCTGACAGTAATTAAAAGACTGGCCCAGAGATGCTGGTTTGGTGCTTCATGAATCTTTGTTTTGCTTACCTATGGCCACGTTAGCCCTTCTTCAAGGGTAGAAAGGTGGTTTAGCGATACGAAATATAAATAAATAAATATTGGGTCACAGGTGTTTGTTTATTCAACAAAAAAGAAAAAAAGAAAAGGTTGTGAAACTTCTCCAGAATTTCAGGTAAGTGAATATATTGCAAAATTGCTTCCTGGTTAACAAAACCATGATTTGGAAGAAATGTTGGCTTGTTGAGAGAGGCCTTAGCGCCAAGACTTGCATTGGCTGGTTTGATAAGTAGGATTCTAATGTTTCCTGGGGGGCGGAAATGGGACTCTCACAGCACCCTTTCTGACCAACAGATATTACTAAAAAGCAGGAAATTTTGTGAGCTGTATCTTACCTCATCGGATAGTGGAGTAAATATCGGCATATATATTATATAAATTATATATAAATTGTAAATACCAGTTTGCAAGATACAAATTGGCATGGAGGAAGGGCAAAAGAAATTGGATGTATAAACTAGATGTGAGACAGAGTGAAAGTGCCTTATCAGTTTGTGTATGTGTGTATATATATATATATAATGTTAATTATGTTTATTGAGACCTAAGATTAGCTGAAACCTTTTGATGTTTGTTAATTCATTTTTTTATTTACTTACATCCCACCTTTATTATTTTTAAGAATAACTTGAGCTGGTGAACGTATGCAACATAGTTTCTTCCTCCTACTTTCCCCACAACCACCATCCTGTGAGGTGGGTTGGGCTGAGATAACGGTGCTATTGTACCGAAACAATTGTAAATAGTCCACATTTAGTGACCGCCATTGGAACAGGCAACTCAAAGCATTAGCAAAGTGAATCACAACTGTGAGAGTCATTTTTCTTCAGCTTTCCTTTGCTTGATAGTCTTACAAACGTGACAATTGGTTGTTCACTTTTTTTTTCATCCCTGTCAATTGTCGCTAAAGAAGGCAGTCAATGAACAAGGACGTTCTATAATTTGAGGCCTTATGTGGAAGAGACTCAAGCCTCTCACTTAACAGAAATTTTGGGCTCAGGTGTCCTCGTAAGTCGAGGACTTTCTCTACTTTGTCCTTGAGTGAGTAACAATGTCAAAATTGTGCCTGTCTAATTATTTTGAGTATAGAATCCAAAGGGGAGAATATATCTGCTGGGAAAAAAACCCTCCATATTGGCAACAGGAAGGGCATCCGGCCAGTAAACACTCCATTCAGTTGCCCCAACTCCACCCCGCAAGAGATTAGGGAGTCATTAAAAGAGGATGATGATAGAATCCGAAGGGGCATTGCTGGCAGATGATGGCATATATCTAATTTAAGGAAGACTTTACAGAATATATATTTGTTTTGTGGATGTATTTGTTGGGGGCCGTGATGGTCCTCTTGGTATATTTGTGAGGGAAAAGTGCCACCCCTGTGTTTGTGCAAAGTGTTCTTTTTCCTCTATAGCATTGTTGTCTTGTGTTTGCTTCCGAGAATCTGCTTTTGGTAGGACAGTTATCTGTGCGACCACAACCGAGCCCAATGTTTCCGCTGCTAAACAAAACATTTGAATTTTACCTCACTCTACGACCATTGAATTTTACCTCACTCTACGACCTTTCTTGCCACCATTGTTAAGAGCATCCAGTAGTGGGGAGGTGCTTCAGTCTCTGCATGTCTCGGCTGGGCTTAATTTGTGGAGCAATCCTCCTCCACCGGACTCCTCCCCAGCGTTCCCCAGTTTTGGCTCAGCCTCGTTGCGGATAGGCAGTACTTTTTGTTCTTCCTTGGCCAAAACAGGAGTATTACTCAGCAGGTTTGGATAAAGTCCAGTTTGTTTTGTTCACGCTTTTAGTCTCCAAATCACTTTACGATCTCCCGACTTAGCTCTCTCCATCTGGTTATTGGATCTCATTGGAGATCATTTGCATTTTCGGGAAGCGCTGTTTCGCACCTGAAGTGGTGGGAGGCTTCGGCATTGCTCCGACCACCCCATCTGCTTGTTCTACCCACTGCCATTATGATTCCTCATTGCCTTTCTCTATATCGGCAATAGCGGCGCAGGCGTTTTCGCTCTCATCCGAGTCGTATCGTTTGAGTTTTCCCCTCAGAACGCCGTCTTGGTGTGAAAAGCAGTAAGAATTCTTTCCACCCCTTCCCCTGCCATTCCTTTTAGCCACAAGGAGAAGCTGTCAGAGGCATTTCCCCATGCGGCGGGAGTTCGTTGCTGGGAAGCGTGCGCACGCCACAAATAACGGCCATTGTTTTTGCCTTTACTTTAAAAAAAAGAAAAAACCGTGGCCACGCTATTTGTAACTCGAGCTGCATGAGGTAATTTTCATTCCCAATCAGAGGTTTTTCCTTCTGATAATCTAAGGAATTATTATACCTTGTTTTCTTGTTAGATTCGAGGCCATCCGTTTTATTATTGTTGGCAAAACCTCACAGCCTTACCCAGTGGCACAACAGCGAACATCCAGGCCCGTGTCCACCTGTGCACCTTAATTTTGAAGGCCTCTCTTTATTATCTTGGCCTTTCAGGCGTTCTTAATTTGGCTGTTTGGATATTCACTTTATTAAGCTGTTTCTCTATTAATTTAGATATATATATTTATATGGATCTTTGGTTATTCGGGTTTTCCCCCGCATAAAATTGGAAGTATCTAGGCAACGTTTTGATGAAGTCTCATTCATCATCTTCAGGCTTGTGTCTTCGGCTCTGTGCACAGAGTCGAAGACACAAGCCTGAAGATGATAAATGAGACTTCATTGAAACGTTGCCTAGATACTTCCAATTTTACGCGGGAGAAAACCCGAATAACCAAAGATCCACATACAAATACCCGCAAAAACCTCAGAAAACATATATTTGTATCTATATCTATATCTATATCTATATATCTCTATATATCTCTCTATCTCTATATATCTCTATCTATCTATCTATATTGGTGACTTTCATTCACTCCAATAATAATAATAATAATAATAATAATAACAACAACAAAAAAAACAATAATAAAATATTTAGTATTAATATCTTAATAAGGAAAGATATTATTACTGTGATACGACTCATATATACATATATCCTAATTGAAAAAAACAAAAAACAAGGGGATAAGATATTATCCAGGCAACCGGTCCCTTCTTGGATCAGGCCCCTGGTCGTGCCAACCGCCTCAACAGTATCGCTTTGACTAATGAGCATACTGCATCTCTTTCAATTCAAAATGGCAGGCGGTAGTAGCTCTCAACCCTCAACATCAAGGGTCAAAGCTAAAACTCAGCACAAATCCAAGCAGACAAAAGGTCATTCTAAAACTTCAGAAAAGGATGCCAACAGGTGCCATAAAGCATTAGAAAAGCAAATAGATAGGTGTGCAAGGGAGGCACACAGGGCCTTACAGGCCCTTCTGCCCCCCAGTCCAGTACCGTCTGCCTCTTCCCATCCTCCTCCTCCCCTAGATCTCTCCCTCTCATCGAGACACAGCTTGGTTTCCCAGAGTCAACAGGACCAGTTACCTGGAACACAGACCACGTGAAGGGCTCCTGAAGCTACATTCACTCCGACGGCTGCCGGTCTTCGACAGGACAACATTCTTCCAGAGGAAGTTCCAGAGAGAATGAAGGCGTGGATGGAGCTGGCAATCCGCCAGGGAATTGCAGCAGGTCTTCAACACACAGTTCTGACCAGGGAACACCCGGTAACCACTGACTATGATTCTCAATCTCTAAGGTCATTGACTAGATCGGAGCAACACTATACCCAGGTACAGTTTCAGGGGGACATGCCCCTCCAGGGGCCGCAGGAGGAGGAGGAGGCAGAAGAAGTGGATCACATTGATCAAATGGAACAGATTGGGTCAGGATCAATACATGACAGTGACCCGGCCCTGTCAGAAGCAGACCCCCTAGAAAGTGGGATATCTGAGGATGAGGGCCTTATTCCTGATCAACCGGTATTTTCAGGCTTATTCCGCCCACAACTATTCAGATCACTTTTGTTTAAGGCAAAAAACATTGCACACCTGAACAAATTGGCCCCTTCTACCACTCCCAACTCCTTCAGAAGTGGGACCAGAAGATCTAATTTTCAACCAACCGGTAGTCGAGGCAGATGTGATTCCAGTTCCTCACATGTTTTCAGACCTGGTACAGAAACAGTGGGTGTCTGCAGCGGTGCACTCTGCCTCCACGGGATATGACAGGAAATATTTTAATTTGGCTCCTGATTTCTCAAAATTGTTGAATACTCCTGAGGTAAACGAACCTATAGTGGGATTAGCGTCCTTGTCCTCCATTCCCAGTGAAGTGCTGGAGGCATTAAAGCCAGAGGAAAAACGGGCCAAGCTTGCCCTACGCAGGGCCCATCAGTCTGATACGTGGGCCATCAGAGCAGCCACGGCCGCTTCCTTCTTTACCTGTGCTTCTCTCAGGTGGCTCCGTCTCTTACGGGAGCATGTCCCTAATTCCAACATTAGAGCGCACCAAGATATTGCAAAACTTATAGCAGCCGCTGAATTCTCAGCTGACGCAACTTATGCGGTCAAATTTTCAGCCAGGGCCATTACCTCACATGTCACAGCGTGACACTAACTATGGTTTAAAAATTGGCAAGCGGACATTAAGCACAAATGCAAGCTGGCTTCATCTCCTATTATGGGAGACAGACTCTTTGGCCCTGTCCTCGACCCGCTGCTAATCGAAACCCGAAACAAAAAGAAAATTCTACCTTCCCTTTTTCGGAAGTCAGATTCTAGAAACCCTCAGTCCTTTCGGAGGGGATCCTTTCGGCCCTTTTATCGGGGATTCTTCTCACCCAGATACCAGAGACCCCCAATCTTTCAGACCAGGGCAGCAGCCAGAGAGGTCTGACTTCGGAGATAGGAACAGAATAGGTGGCCAATCCAAGAGATCCTTTCGAGGAACAGGAAATAGGTCTTTCCGGCGGACCCAGCTCCCATTGGCGGACGCCTTAAATTATTCACGGACCAATGGGACTCCTCAACGTCTGATTCCTGGGTCAGAGACACGATCAGATTTGGTCTTGCGCTGGAGTTTCAATCCACTCCCCCAGACTTTCTTCATGTCATGCCCTGTTTCCAGAGATCCGGTTAAATGTAATCTTATGGAATCAGCTATTCATCATCTACTGGACATACGAGCCATCCAACCAGTAGCTACCAATCAACGATGGTGAGGTTTCTATTCACATCTTTTTGTTGTTCCCAAAAGTTTCGGGGGGTGGAGAGCAATATTGGATCTGAAACATCTCAACTGTTTCTTAGTATATGTATGCTCTGAACAGCTCAAAGAGAACGGGCGTGTCAGGTAAGTACCAACGCCCTTTCCATTCCTATTCCATTCCATTCCATTTGTCTTATTCCTATTCCTATTCCATTCCATTCCATTCTATTTGTCTTATTCCTGTTCCTGTTCTATTTTTATTCCATTCCTATTTTTATTCCATTCCATTCTATTCCATTCCTATTCCATTCCATTCCATTCTATTCGTCTTATTCCTGTTCCTGTTCCTGTTCCTGTTCTATTCTATTCTATTCTATTCTATTCTATTCTATTCTATTCTATTCTATTCTATTCTATTCTATTCTATTCTATTCCATTCCATTCCATTCCAGTCCAGTCCAGTCCAGTCCAGTCCCTTCCCTTCCCTTCCCTTCCCTTCCCTTCCCTTCCCTTCCCTTCCATTTCATTTCATTGTATTCGTCTTATTCCTATTCCATTCCTATTCCTATTCCTATTTGTCCTGTCCTGTCTGTCCTGTCCTGTCCTAGTGTAGTCTAGTCCATTCCATTCCATTCCATTCCATTCCATTCTATTTGTCTTATTCCTATTCCATTCCTATTTCTATTCCTATTCCATTCCATTCCATTCATCTTATTCCTATTCCATTCCCATTCTGTTTTGTTCCGTTCTGTTCCGTTCCATTCCATTCTATTATCTTCTAAATTCTATTCCATTCCATTCCATATGTGTGGATTTCAGCTGTTAAAATTATTAGCATTGCCTTTCTTTCACTAGTAAGTGATCACATCAAGTAGAATGTGTTGTATCTTTTTAAAAAAAAATATTGTAAAAATATTGCAGCAGCTTTGCCTATACTAATATAATTCACCCCCCAATCTCCATAGCGTATGCCCTAACTTACTTTGGCACATGTAAAGCAAGCATCTGCCTCCCATCACATTATCTTATGAATATTTTTTATTAAAAGAAGATTTACAAATATTTAAAGGACTACAGAACCGTTTGAAGAAACAAAATATTATAAAATGATAAAAGTAACAAAAAAGGGGAAAAAAAGGAAATGACTTCCATTCTTTCTAACAGCTACAAACACTGCATTCTACCCTTCCATATTGCAGATCATAGTTCTCTTTTTACCCCAAACAATAAACCCCGAAATAGCAGTTAATTATTAGCCATTTTCAACGAAAAGTTTATAAACAGTTTTCAGGCTTCTTTAAAAATAAATAAAACTAAGTGAAATTCTCTCCTTAATCAGCAAGTCAATTTAACCATTTGACAAATCAGCCATCTTTATAAACATTTTTCTTCATTATTGGTATTTCTATAGTCTTCCATTTTTGTATATATAATAGCCTCACTGCAGAAATCCATAAAAATGGCTGTGTGTGTGTGTGTGTGTGTGTGTGTGTGTTCCAACATAATTTTGGAACACCGTGAGCAATTTCAACCAAATTTGGTACACAGATTATTTACTCTCTGGGAACAAATACTATGGGGGTAAGACACCCCCAACCCCCCTCACTGTTAAGATACATCCTGTTGTGCCTTCAAATGGCTTCTACCATACTGCCTTAAAATGGCTTCTACTGCACAGCACTGTGGAGTTACCATGGTAACGGCTTCACAGTACTCCACAAGGGGTCTCTCTCTGGTAAGGGGGAAAATCCAACATCAGAAAGTACATTTATTCCAGGTCGCCGAAATCAGGGCTTTTCCTGTCTAATACAGGATTAGGAGAAATAAATGCCCAGGCAACGCCAGGTTATTGGCTAGTCATATACAATATAAAGCCAACCTTCTATGAACCCTTGTCTAAGTGAGTGTCCATTAAGTCCTAATAAGAAACATTCCAGTTTCATCTGTATAATAACTTTTGAAAATATCTACATTCCCTCATGCAGTTTTAATTTTCACAAGTCCACCCTGCATAATAAAATACCCCTTCATGTTTTTCACGCTTCCCACAATGATTAAAACTTCCTTTAAACAATTTCTCTGGGGTCATATACTGTACAAATAATACACAGAATTTTTTTAAGCTTTCTTTTAAATTGTTTGACAATGTGAATTTTGGATCTTTCAAACACCACCTCTGAATTCTACAAAAATATATGTGTACATCATTATTTAAAGATGCCTCTCACCCTTTCATATTGTCAGGAAAGACTGAACACATGTTAGTTAAAGAAAAAGGACATTTCATTGCCAAATGGGAGATTCAGGCTGTCTTTTACTGAGTTTGAATAAAAATAATTTTCACAGATGGATTCATCTGAAGCACATTCACTCATATCTTCAGTCTTATTTTAGAGACAGCTAATGTCCTTCCAGGTGCCACTCTGTGCTACAAAATACAGAAATCAAAATGTTCCTTTATATAAAAACATCTGTGTGCCTGTATATTCCATCATAACTGGAACGCCTCAAGCAATTTCAACAAACTTGGTATACAGATTATTTACTCTCTGGAAACAAATACTGTGGGGGTATGACACCCCTAATACCTCTCCCGGGGGAGGGGTGTTCTTGTGGTCTGTTAAGATACAGCCTGTTGTGCCTTAAAATGGCTTCTACTGGACAGCACTGTGGAGTTGCCATGGTAATGGCTTCACAATACACCAAAAGGGGGCTCTCTCTGATAATGGGGAAAATTCCAGGTCACCGAAATCGAGGCTTTTCCTGTCTAATACAGGATTAGAATGAATAAATACCTGGGCTGAGTTATTGGCTAGTAGAAGAAGAAGTGTAGTCTTCCTTAGAGTTTATAATAATTACAGGTAGTACTTGACTTACAACAGTTCGTTTAGTGACTGTTCAAAATTACAACAGGACAGAAAAAAGTGACTTTATGACTGCTTGTCACGTAACCATTCCTACATTCTCATGATCACATGATCAAAATCCAGACACTTGGCAACCGGCTCAAACTTATGACTGCTGCTGCATCCCAAGGTAGTGCGATCCCCTTTTGCGACAACCTGCAGAGCAAAGTCAGTGGGGAAGCCAGATTCACTTAACAACCAGGTTACTAACTTATCAACGGCAGTGATTCACATAACAACGGAGGCAAGTAAGGTGATGAAATGGGGACAAAACTCTCTTAAATATCTCATTTAATGACAGAAATTTTGGGCTCGATTATTGGCCATAAGTTGAGGACTTCCTGTATTTGTAAATGTCAACCTAATTTAGCCTTCAGGGTATAATTCTTTGTTATAAGGTTCTGTTGAATGTGTTTGTGCTTTTACAGAAGGGTAAAACAGATTAAATGTGAACAGCAGAACTTCAGAGGTAATGTAGAATTCTAATCTAGTCAGCCACATTTGACTAATTCCAATGCGCATAAATGTTTTCTGATATGTGCCCTGCTGGGCATTTGTGAGCATTTAACTAGCTCTTGACTTCAAGATGCCCTGACAGTTGTACAGCCTGACTTTGCTCATGTGGAATACACAACTGGTAGTTGTACAGTTGGGTTGCAAAGATTAATGCCCTGCTTCCCCCAAAATATGACCTACCCTGAAAGTAAGTCCTAGTTTGATTTTTACACATGGGCCCAATATAAGCCCTACCCCCAAAATAAGCCCTAATTAAGATCCCACCCCCTCCCTGTCTATTTTTGCATGGGGAAAAATTAAGCTAGAGTGGGGAATGGTGGGGGGGGTGTAGAGCTGCCCCACTACCTTTGGAGAGTTGTAGCCAGGCCTCACACACCGCGACACCTGCCTGGCTGGCCCATTTCTTCTGCAGCCGGCAAGGCTGGCGAGGCTTTCCTGAAGGCCTCTGGAACTGATTACAACGCTCCGGATCGATCCCGAGCTCTGTTATCAGCTGCAGAGGTCTTTAGGAAAGCCTTATCAGCTGCAGAAGAAGTTCTTGAAGACATCTGATAGTGAAAAGGAGGGTGACGCGCATAAGTGGGGTTAGTCAGTGGATGACTTTCCCCCAAAATAAGACCTGGTGCCCTTTTGGGTGAATATATATACCGTGTTTCCCCCAAAATAAGACCCTGTCATTCCTATGTATGTATGTATGTGTATATATATATATATATATATATATATATATATATTTATATATTTATATATATATATATGTGGATCTTTGGTTGTTCGGGTTTTCTCCCGCGTAAGATTTGAGGTATCTAGGCAACGTTTCGATGAAGTCTCATTCATCATCTTCAGGCTTCTGTCTCCGGCTCTGTGCTTCTCAGAGTAATGGAGATTGCAGCTGCTTCCTCCTTTTAACTGCCAGTGGGGGTGGGACTTGATTGGGTGGGGGCTTGGCTGTGTTCTGATTTGGTGGGGGTGTGTTCTCATTGGTAGGGGGTTTGGCTGTGTTCTGATTGGTTGGGGGGTTAGCTGTGTTCTGATTGGTTGGAGGCGTGTTCTGTTCAGGTGGGGGCTTGGTTGTGCTCAGGTTAGTCTTAGTTGCTGGGGGATTTGAGCTGGGGGGTTGTGATCTTGCTGTTTGGCTTCTAGTTCGTGGTCCTGCTGCATCTTCATAGTGGGTGTCGGTTTGCTTCATGTATGGCTCAGAGGGGTTTGAAGTGGGTAGTGATGCAGCTGCAGTGCAGCTTCTGGTCCATGGTCGTTTCTCATTTTTTGAATGGGTGGGAGTCTGTTTTCTACATGGAAGTGTGGTGGTGGCATCTTGTGTGGCTCTCATGGGTGTGGGTCCGGTGTCCTTCTTCATGTTAGGTACTCGTCTGTTCATGAGGGCGGGTTTCCAAATGGCTGGAAGGCGGGAGGTGTCATCTCGTTTGTTCATGCTGTGTGGGCGTTTTTCTATCTCTATGTATATATACATAGAGATTTTCTATCTATGTATATATATATACACACACACACACACACACACACACACACACACACACACACATGTATGTACGCGGGTATTTGTATGTGGATATAAACGTTGCCTAGATACTTCCACTCTTACGCGGGAGAAAACCCAAAGAACCAAAGATAGATAGATAGATAGATAGATAGATAGATAGATAGATAGATAGATAGATCTAGATCTAGATCTATATCTATATCTATATCTATATCTATATCTATATCTATATCTATCTATCTATCTATCTATCTATCTATCTATCTATCTATCTATCTATCTATCTTTGGTTCTTTGGGTTTATATATATGTTTTCTGAGGTATATATATATATATATATATGTTTTCTGATGTATATGTATGTCTATGTATATGTATGTGTATGTGTATGTGTATGTGTATGTATATGTATATGCATATGCATATGCATATGTATATGTATATGTGTGTGTGTGTATATATATATATATATATATGTAGATCTTTGGTTGTTCGGGTTTTCTCCCGCGTAAGATTTGAAGTATCTAGGCAACGTTTCGATGAAGTCTCATTCATCATCTTCAGGCTTCTGTCTCCAGCTCTGTGCTTCTCAGAGTAATGGAGATTGCAGCTGCTTCCTCCTTTTAACTGCCAGTGGGGGTGGAACTTGATTGGGTGGGGGCTTGGCTGTGTTCTGATTGGGTGGGGGTGTGTTCTCATTGGTAGGGGGTTTGGCTGTGTTCTGATTGGTTGGGGGGTTAGCCATGTTCTGATTGGTTGGAGGCGTGTTCTGTTCAGGAGGGGGCTTGGTTGTGCTCAGGTTAGTTTTAGTTGCTGGGGGATTTGAGCTGGAGAGTTGTGATCTTGCTGTTTGGCTTCTAGTTCTTGGTCCTGCTGCATCTTCATAGTGGGTGTTGGTTTGCTTCATGTATGGCTCAGAGGGGTTTGAAGTGGGTAGTGATGCAGCTGCAGTGCAGCTTCTGGTCCATGGTCGTGTCTCATTTTCTGAATGGGTGGGAGTCTGTTTTCTACATGGAAGTGTGGTGGTGGCATCTTGTGTGGCTCTCATGGGTGTGGGTCCAGTGTCCTTCTTCATGTTAGGTACTCGTCTGTTCATGAGGGCGGGTTTCCAAATGGCTGGAAGGCGGGAGGTGTCATCTCGTTTGTTCATGCTGTGTGGGCGTTTTTCTATCTCTATGGCTTCTCTGATAATTCTGCTGTTGAAGTGTTCGGTTTTGGCGATAGTTCTGGTATTTTTAAAATCAATTTCATGTCCTGTGGCTTTGAGGTGTTGGACCAGGGAAGAGGTCGTTTCTTCTTTTTTGATTGAGTTCTTATGTTCTTCAATGCGTGCGCTTATTCTTCTGTTAGTTTGTCCAATGTATGTGTTAGGGCAGGCTGTGCAGGGGATTTCGTATACTCCTTGGTTTTCTAATTCGATTTTGTCTTTGGGGTTTCTTAGGATGGTGGATATTTTTTTGTTTGTGCAGAATGCTGTTTTGATGTTGTGTTTTTGGAGGATCTTGCTAATTTTGTCTGTAGTGCCTTTTATATATGGGAGGAGGGCTTTTCCGTTTTCTTGTTCTCTGTCTTGGATTTTGGTTGGGGCTTCTTTTTGGATTAGGTGGGTAATCTTCTTTCTTTGGAATCCATTGGCTGTAAGTACGTTGGTGAGAGTGTGTAGTTCGGTTTTTTGGTGTTGTTCATCGGCTAAGCATTTTGTTCTGGAGATGAGTGTCTTGGCTACGGAATTGATCTGTGCTGGGTGGTGGTGTGAGAGTGCATGTAGATAGCGGTTAGTATGTGTTTTCTTCTGGTAGATGGTGTGTCCTAGGGAGCCATCGGATCTTTTGTATACCAAGACATCTAGGAAGGGAAGTTGATTGTTGGCTTCTGTTTCCATGGTGAATTGTATTTTGGGGTGTAGACTGTTGAGGTATGTGAGGAAGTTGTTCAGTTTTTCTTTCCCGTGTGGCCAGATTATGAAGGTGTCATCTACGTATCTGAGCCAGAGTTTGGGTTTGTGGTCGTATTTTTCTAGAGCTTGTGTTTCAAAGTGTTCCATGTAGAGGTTTGCGATGACAGGTGAGAGGGGTGATCCCATAGGTGCTCCTTCTATTTGTTTGTATTTTTGTCCATTGTAGGTGAAGTAAGTATTGGATAGGCAGTGGTTGGTTAGATCTAGGATGTGCTTGGGGGGGTTGTATTTGTTTTGGATGGCTGTCAAGGCTTCTTTTATTGGCACTTGGGTGAAGAGGGATGTGACATCGAAGCTTACTAGTAGGTCGCTAGGTTGTAAGTTTTGTTTCTTTATGATCTCGATGAACTGGAATGAGTTTCTTACGTGTGAGTTGATGGATTCTGCATAGGGTTGTAGTTGTTTGGCAAGAAATTTGGCCAGGTTTTGTAGAGGTGAGCCTATGGAGCTGACTATTGGTCTGAGTGGGGTTCCTTCTTTGTGTATTTTGGGGAGACCATAAAGCTTGGGGCATCTGGATGATTTTTCTCTGGGTATGATTCCTTGCTGGATTTCTTCACTGATGGGGGAGGCTTTTATTTTGGATTTGGTAGTTTTTTCTAGGTAGGTGGTGGGGTCTGTCTTTAGGGGTTTGTATGTGGGGTCTTGGAGTAGGTTGGTTAGCTTGGTTTGGTAGTCAGATGTGTTCATTACCACTGTCGCATTGCCCTTGT
>NW_020769320.1:15464362-15509073 GCF_900518735.1 Pseudonaja textilis | reverse complement strand
ATTTCGGGGAAACACGGTACCATCATGACATGATTTCCTATAACAGGCCTGGCATTCGAAATGCTCTCTGCAATTTTGGGGTTTAAAAACAGAACAAAACTCAACTGCATCAGAAGAATCTAGATTGCTTCATGTATTTGGACCCTAGGTGGCAGGATTGTCCTATGGAAACCTTTGGATTTGCATGGATTTCAGCCACTGCCAAATTTCAAATAAGATCCTGATTTCCTTCTTTATCACCTCTTTCCCCATTAGTGTCAACTGTATCAATAAGAGATAAGAATAGCAGGGTAGAATGTTGGAGATAGTATTCCTTTTTGGGGGAGAGGAAGCTGCAAATTCATGAAACACTGCCTAAATGTCCTGAGATTTCCACGAGACTGCCAGTTCGTGGAGGTTATCAGTCATCCAGGTCATGGTTGTCCCAAAGGTGCTTTTTCAAGAGGCAACTGGACTTTCTTTGTTTTTCACTTGAAGACATCTCACTTTTCATCCAAGAAGCTTCTTCGGTTCTGACAGGATAATAGGGAGTGGAAGGATTTATATTCCTTGCAGACAGCTGGTCATTTGCCATTTGCTCGTCGTTTTAAAGAGTTGTTAAGGCCACTTGGAGATTTGTCTGTATCCTCGGTCATTTGAGTCGTGCAAATGGATGTGGACAGAACCCCAAGTGGCCTCAAAAACTCTCTAAAAGAATACAAATGACCAGCTGTCTGTAAGGAGTATAAATAATCCTTCCATTCCCCACCATCCAGTCAGAGCTGAAGAAGCTTCTTGGAGGAGAAATGAAACATCTTCAAAGAAAACTAAGAGAGACCATTGGCCTCTTGAAAAAGCACCTTTGGCACATGAGACTGCATATTGCAAGCGTTCTTACATGAGACCACAGGAGTTTGGTATTAAAGGATGTTAACTAAAAAGAGGGAGGTGGTTGCAAGTTGAACTTAATTCCCGATGGCTGCATTCATTATGGTTTGCCACGGATACCTTCCGGATTTTTTTATAATATTTTTTTCCAAGGCTAGCCAACAATTCTGCAATTCCCAGGTACCTCCCCCCCCCCCCCCACACACTAATTTTGCTTAGACTTCTGAATAAGTCAAGGCTAGATAGTGCTGCCATCCACTAAAATCGACAATTAAAGGAATATAAATTTGCAACTTGTTGTCTGGATGGTGGAGAGATTTTTTTCTTTAAAAAAAAAATATCAACCTGCCTAGTTCCATTCAGTCGGTTTGGTAATGAGATCTCCCTAACGTAGCATTTAAATGGTGCTGCTCGTTTAAGTAATGATCCTGTGTTCTTGCTTTGATTTAAGCATCACCTTCTTTTATTAAAATGGTGATTATTCTGCAATTAATCAGACGGGAGAGACACCTTGACGGGAAGATGAGTAATTAACAAAGGAAAACTACCTCTTTGGGATGTGCAGCTATACTTTTGAAATGGGCAAGTCTCGTTTTGGTCCTATATTTAGCATCGCTATAGAATTAAGACTGGTTTCCCACTCTGCTGAGGCTTTTGAGACATGACCTGAGGGGGAAGCAAGGAAGCCGACTGCTGTGCATCATTAGTTTGCGACTCAAGAGTAAGCAGGTTTGCTGAGTTATAGGAAGAAGGAAACGTCTCCAGCTTGACTTGCAGTGAACTTTTTTGGGGAGGATTTCTGGGAAGGAAGAAGGCTTGTTTCCCACAATCCTACCATGTTTCCCCGAAAATAAGATCCTGCCTTATATTTTTGTGGCCACAAAAAAAAGGCACCAGGTCTTATTTTCGGGAGATGTCATCCACTGACTAACCTCACTTGCACGCGTGGCCCCTGGCCCCCTTTTCACTGTCAGAGGCCCTCAGGAACTTCCGCGGCCAGCAAGTCTTTCGTGAAGGATTGGTAATAGAACTCTAGATCGATCTGGAGGTTTGTAATCAGCTACAGAGGCCTTCAGGAAAGCCTTGCCAGCCTTGCTGGCTGCAGAAGAAATGGGCTGGCAAGGCAGGTGTCGGGGTGTGCGAGGCGAGGCTACAACTGTCCAAATGTAAGTAGTAGGGCAGCTCCAGTCCCCCATCCCCACCCTAGCTTAATTTTTACCCATCCACTCTGGAGTGGGCGGGATCTTAATTAGGGCTTATTTTAGGGTGCACATGTAAAAATCAAGGTAGGACTTACTTTTGGGGTAGGTCATATTTTCAGGGAAACAGTATTTACAGTTGGGGGTCACAAAAGGGCATGAAATTAAAGATCTCTGTGATGGCCCAGGACCAGGCACAAAGGCCACACAGGCAGCATCTCCTTTAATGCTTCAACTTTGCTCCAAATGCTCCCACATTATGCAAGTCCCACAGCAAAGCACTCTCTCTCTCACACACACAGAGCAATCCCTAACAGTTTTAGCACAATGGCTTCAAAGCAAGAAATCCAGTGGGGTAAAGGAACCAGAAAATGAATCCATGAAGCAAGGAAGAAGCAATGAGTTCACATCAAGCAAGGTAGAAGCAAGCAGTCTTGCAAACGTCAGACACAAAACTCCACAAATTCAGCATTTGACAAACGCCCCTCCCCACAACGTCTCCTTAAATCTCAGTCCCCAGATGTCCCTTGTGAAGAGGGGTGGAGCGCTTTCCTCCTGAGTCGTCAGGTCAGCCTGTGCTGTTTCCGCCTCCTCTCCACTCTCCATTTTGACATAGATCAGCTTGAAACATGTGACAAACCTCTTTCCACTTGCCAAAAATTTGCATAACAGGTAATAGGAAGCGATATGCTCTCTCTTCTCTTGCTTTCACTGAATGCGGACACAAGGCAGAAGACCAGTGATTTATTGAAAAAAAACGTTCATTAAAATCATTAAAATTCCATGGCTCTCCATCTTGCTTCCACAATTCTGAGGGGCTAATAGTAATTAAAACCATTGCCATCAAACCCAAACATTCAAATATAAAGAACCGCAAAAACCACGTTAATGCAATGGAGCCAAAGTCCTCATATCCTACATCCATGCATCTAAAACCCAGTTTAATCTCTGAGAACAATCATCAAGGATTTTAAAATGTGGGGAACACCTTCAGGGTTAGGGTTGAAATCATCCTATGGTGGGTAGGAGGAGATGGACAGTGGTGGGATTCAACCGGTGTAACAACCGGTTCGGTGAGCATGTGTGGTGCATTTGAAAGCAGCTCTAAATCTTAACTTACCTTCAACCCCGGTGAGTAAAACAGCTGAGGCCCAGCTGATGCTTATCAGCTGGGCGTCAAACAAAGGAAACAGGACAGACTAGCTCATGGGTGAGTGGGTGGGGCCAACTCATCGGCAGAACTACCGGTTTGCCTGAACCGGTTCATACTGTCTGAACCCCACCCCTGGAAATGAGGCTCCAGGAGGCAGGCAATGTGGCAAAAGCATAGATCCTGGGTCCAGTTTGTTCAGAATATTGCAGCATAAATTCAGTACCAGAAAAGTAAAGACAGATGGCTGAGGCTTCATTTAACTTCTTTATAAACATGTAAAGTAAATTTTACAATACCAGTTGTAGATTTCTCCAACATGGAGCAAACTCGAACAGACGCAGACACATTACAGGTTCAGATCAGAACAACTCAGGAGCTCAGAAACAGACATCAGTTTCACTTTAGTTCAGCAGGCAAGCAAGCAAGTTAGTTTCTCTTTCACTTTAGAGCTGAGCACAGAACAGAGATAAACCACGCCCAGATTCTCTTAAGTTTCAGCCCTCAATTCAGCTCTCATTGGCTGACCTTGTTACTAAGCTCTATTCCAGTTCATGAATATACTCTGACACAGTTAAATGACACGGCTTCAAAAAGAGGTCCAGAAGATGCCGTCATATTAAATCTTATTTGATGGGCAGAAATGGTAGGAGTCCAACAGTCCTATAAATAATCTGGCCCAACACCATGTAGAGAGGTTCATGGGTGATGGCCAACACCTGGAATTGCACCCAGAAGACCTCTTAGACATGAACTTGGCATCTACTTACACTTCTGGTATGTGCAATGAAGAAGTCAAAACTGGTCCTTGAAAGTGCCACAGTTTTGACTTCTTAGCCTTATGACGTGTGAAGAAGGAGCGAAAACAGATGGGGATGTGTCTGGCTTTCTTCTGCTCACACTTGTCCAAAGTCCTAAAGGTATTTTTCTTCAAGAGGCAACTGGACTTTCTGGTTTTTCTTTGAAGATGTTTCGCTTCTCATCCAAGAGCTGAAGAAACTTCTTGGATGAGAAGCAAAACATCTTCAAAGAAAAACAAGAAAGTCCAGTTGCCTCTTGAAAAAAAAAAAAGGCACATTTGGGACAATCATGACTGGGATGGCTGAGAATCTTCATAGATTGTCCACAGTGACACCAGTCCTTGTCACACTGCTCTAGCCAAACCACCACCCAAACCCAAACCCAAATCACACCACATGTCAGGCCTCCAACAAATCCATCCTCTTTCAAATCATAAGTCTCTAGCCGCATCTTTCAGAGTAAAAAATGTTATTTTATTAGGAATGGCCATGTTGGCATTAGCTGGGTGCAGCCAACACTAAAATACACCATTCATTTCCCTCTTGACCCTGGTCTTCTCCCCAGCCCCTGGATGTATATTCTCCAATGGGACACATCCATAGGCAAGAGTCATCAATCATGCTCTCCAGTAATATTCTTGCACGCCGACCCATTTGGGCTGTTAAGGCGATTATCCACCCCTTTCTGCTGACAACTAAAAGGACCAAAGGAGTATTTATTTATTTTTTAGTTGACACCACACCACTCGACTTTCCTCAAACCTTCTTCTTTGAAGGGAGTGGAGTGACCTTCTGGAAGGAGACAGAAATAGGCAATGAGTGACTTGGTCATCCAGAACATGCAAACCGAAGTTGCTGCTTTTTTTTAGGATCTTGAGGGAAATAATACTGAATATGAATATTTCAAATATGATGGGTTTTCCTTGATCTGAGAAACATCTCAATTTTTCCGCCTCTGAAAAGGTCCGAAGTGACAGGTGAAATTAATGTTTCACATCTCGATAGGAAGCAATTGCTAAGTCATGAATCTGTTTTGAAGTATTTGAGCTGGTTTATTTTAGAATGAAAACATTTCTGTTTTGACAGGCCCGCATGGTCTCCCCTTGAGCAGTTTAGACCCTATCAGATTAATTTAATGCACCATGTTGCTTTAATTATCTCCCATTTCCAGATTGTTATTATTATATTTTTTGAAGTACAGATTTACATAGATGAAAACATCACTGGTCTCTTCATTAGCTCCAACATGGCCTGCAAGGGGGGAAAAAAAGCTGCTTTGTAGATCTGCACCTGACACAACAATTAGCATAATCAGGACTTGAAACGCAAACTTGCTTGACCTTGCTACTAAGTTTTGCATGCTTTGCTTTAAACTTTTCTGCTAATGGAAATTCGTTATGAAAATGTGGAGTCTTGGTGCTCTCTGAGCTTTGGTTGGTTGTGGATGGTAATGTGACCAGTTGGCTAAGGAAACATCTGCAAGAAAACAAGCAAGCACCAAGGACCCCTCATGTCAGCCCTTGTCTTGTCTAAGCTGTGGTTCTTTCCCTGCCTTTCAAGGTCATTCGCACATACCTTTATCCAGGGGTGGGCTTCAAAAATATTAGCAAAGGGTTCTCTGCCTGGTTGCTGTGTGGGTGTGGCCAAGTGGGTGGCCATGGTGGCCTGGGTGGGCATGGTCATGGTGGGCCTCCTGCAGCATGGTGTTTTTGCCCTCCGCGGGCTCCGGAGGCTCTCTGGAAGCAGGAAAGGGGCCCATGTCCCGGCTTCCTGAACTTCTGGGAAGCCCGTTTTTTGCCTGCCCCAAGCCTCCACCCATGCCCTGCACTTACCTGCATTTAAAACGGGTTGCGTGGGGACTCCTGGGAGGGGAGGGTGGACAGAGCCAGCCAGGGGTGGGATTTGGGGGTTCTCCAAACTGCACAGAATCGTAGCTAGGGGGCTCTCCCGAAGCCCCCCGAACCCGCAGCAGCCCAACCCCTGCATTTATCCCATTTCTCTACTCCCAGAATTAGGATACTTTATACAATGCAGGAAAACAACTATGATTTCTGAAAGCTGGCAAGCTTTTGTTGTTAAATTCACTACTTTCTGTCCTTCCTAAACATTTTGCTTGGGTGTCAAAAAAATTGGGTCATAAAGGCCAAGATGATGACCACAACAATGTAGTTGGACCTCTGGCTGTTTCCATCACAACACTGTGGCTGTCCTATTGAGCCATTTTTTTGGACACATCACACCTTGTGAACCTAACATTTTGGTCCACGTAGTAGGATGCTAGCATGCTAATTAAGTTGTTTTCCTTCTTGTATAAGCCAAAAGATTTTCTTTTTCCTTCAATAATTGTTCAGTTTAGTGCCCTCTTTAGCTGTTTTCATCTTGTAAATGTTCCCAGCTGATTAAAATTTACCGCATCCATTTCTGTATAAGACGTTCCTTTACTTTTGAATTTATCTTGACATGTTTATGGTTTGAATCGGTAACTGTTGTAGCCGAAGCAAAACAGAGAAATAAGGACTAGCATTTTTGACTTCCTTCTGCCACTGCCGAGAAGTTTGCATTTGTTACTAGCAGGCAGAGAAAATTAAAATTGTGATTTGGTTATTTATTCAGCGTATGGCAAATACATGGACTTATAGTGGTTCAAATGTTAATGTCCAGTCTGCCCAGTCATTCAAAGAGAGGGTGGTCTATTTAAAAAAAAAATCAGACATTGGGCCGGTGTAAGCTCTGGAAGGACATTCAGACACAATGTGATGGATATTTTGTTGAGGAGTGCCACAGTCACACTGAGGGGTAGAGACTTTGTTGGGTATGGATCAGTGGTGGGATTCAAAATTTTTACTACTGGTTTGGGGGGGGGGGGCTTGGTGGACATGGTTTGGTGGGCGTGGCAGGGGAAGGATACTGCAAAATCACCATTCCCTCCCCACCCCATTAACCTGCTTTCCAGCTCTGTTCTCCTGTGCAGGGCAGCAAAAGGAGACCCAGTTGATTAGCTGGGACTCAATGGGAGGCAGAGAATAGATGGGGCGGGGCCAGTCAGAGGTGGGATTTGCCAGTTCTCTGAACTACTCCAAATTTCCACTACTGGTTCTCCAGAACTGGTCAGAACCTGCTGAATGACACCTCTGGTACGGATCCTGTTCGGAATTGACCAGTGCTGGTGAGGAAGATCAAAACCTGGCACCTTTTGTGTAGGGTCATCTACGTAACTGCCTGTATCTGGGCGTTCAGCAGCCTATTTGGCCTTCCACTGTGTGTTGACATCAAAGTTGTTAAGACAGCTGTTGAGCAAGTGCCAGAGAGGGCTTCCGGGATTTAAGACTGCCAATCGATAGATGAAAATTGTGATAATTAGTATGTAAACTATTATTGCATCTGATAATGGAAATGGTCTTAATTACATATGTTGATTTTTTTCTACTGGAATACCAAACATATCACAGACCAGAGGTGGTATTCAGCAGGCTCTGACCAGTTCTGGAGAACCAGTAGTGGAAATTTTGAGTAGTTCGGAGAACCGGCAAATGCTACCTCTGCCACCCCCATCTCTTCTCTGCCTCCAAGTCCCAGCTGATTGGCTGGGTCTTCTTTGGTTGCCCTGCACAGGAGAACGGAGCTGGAAAACAGGTTAGTGGGGTGGGGAAGGAATGTGGATTTTGCAGTATCCTTCCCCTGCCACGCTCACCAAGCCACGCCCACAGAACCGGTAGTAAATGTTTTTGAATTCCACCACTGTCACAGATCACTTGTGACAGATAACTCTCATATCCAGAAAGATCCCAGTTTTTACTTGCCAAGAATACATGAACAGAAGGTGTGTGTATACATATACATATACATACGTGTGTGCGTGCGTGCGTGCATGCATGTTTTCTTAAGTTTTTGTGGGTATCTCTCTGTATGCTATTCAGCTTTGTTCAGGTATTTTCCCACATCATTATAGTTGTGCTTTATAGTTGTGCTAGCGACGTTTCGGCAGAATCTTATCTGCCTTCATCAGGTTTCTGTATTGTGTTTGTCAGTGAGTGAAACGGTTGTGAAAGTCTGACTCACTGACGAACACAATGCAGAAGCCTGATGATGGCAGATGAGATTCTGCCAAAACGTTGCTACAACTTTAAAAGCACAAATATAATGACGTGGGAAAATACCCGAACAAAGCTGAATATGTATGTATGTATGTATGTATGTATGTATGTATATGTATGTATATATGTATATGTATATTTGTTTTCTTAAGTTTTCGCGGGTACTTACATGTATGGTATTC
This sequence comes from Pseudonaja textilis, assembly GCF_900518735.1. The sequence continues at coordinate 15,500,781 of NW_020769320.1, read as the reverse complement.
AGCTTTGTTCGGGTATTTTCCCACGTCATTGTAGTTTTGCTTTTAAAGCTGTAGCAACGTTTCGGAAGAATCTCATCTGCCATCATCAGGCTTCTGTATAGTGTTTGTCTGTGAGTCAGACTTTTACAGTGGTTTCAGTTTTAAATTTGGGGCTAGCCTACTGCTGTGCCAGAATGGTTTTTTCTTCATCCTGATTGGTTGGGAGTCTTGGTCTGTGTTTATTGGTCTTGGAGTTTGCTGTGTTCTGCTTGATTGGTGTTTCTAATATCTTCTATCTGTTTTGTGGCTCTTTTTGTGTCTTGATTGGCTGGCAACATTGTGTTCCTTTATTGGAGGCCTTTAGTGCAGCTTGGCTCTGAGTAAATGGACGGCTATCATTTGTTAGGAAGCTAGGAAGCACTCAGATGAAACCTAGCTTCCCTGCAAAATACACACACACACACACACACACATTCTTCCTTGTTAATTACTCTTGGTGTAATTAAGAGGGAAAGCACAAATCCATATCCACAGGCAGTTTTGGGGATTGATTCTGCAACCTTGTGTTCCTGGACTCCTTGACCTGTGGGTTAATTATACAAGCCAAGCAAATTGTGTCACTATAATAAAAGCCAAATTGTGTTGACGCTGCACTTTGCAACCTGTGTTTCCTTGTGCCCTATGTAAATAGCTTACATAGCAAAAAGGTTGGTGGTATGATGTTCATTTTGACATTAATTGCTGCTGGTTCCTCACCGAGCCCATTCTGCTAGAAAACCAAAGGGATTTGGTTCATGGCAAAATGGTTTATATCCCCCTCGCTTGGAGATGTAGCCTCATCAGGAATGCCTATTTCCCATAACCCCAAAGCTTTCGTGCAGATGGTGGATTGTGTTCTGTTTTTGAAGATGCTGAGTGGAGCTGATTTTTTTTTTTTAAAAAAAAAAATTGTTCAGAGAAGGTTTTAAGGGCTTAACATTTGCAAGGCCGGTTTAGCTGCACAAAATGCATCCTTATTGCCTTGTATCACGACGGAGAGTTTTGCATCTTCCTTCTCAAGAGTGGCCAATAGATGTCTCTGGAGGTTTAGGAATGGGGCATGTCCACTCCCTTTAGCTCCTTCTTAAGATGCTGGAATTCAGGGAATCTGCCCTTTGAATGTAGATTGGCTATACATTCACCCAGTTTCCTTTAAAAACGGGTCTACTAATCCACACAAATTATTGGGGAATAAATCCAATATGTCAAATCCACATAATCTAAACAAACCAATACAGGCATCTAGGTTGACCTTGGAATTATCTCGGCATGGCATGATAACTGTCCTCCAATATTGGAGGAACAGGAAAGAAGGATTGACTTATTCACCAGAGCACCAGGAGGGCAGAATGAGAAAAAATGGGTGGAACAATGATGGGATTTAATTTTTTTTATTACCGGTTCCATGGGCGTAGCTTGGGGCCGTGGCGTGGCTTGGTAGGCATGGCAGGGGAAGAATACTGCAAAATCTCCATTGACTCCCTACTCCTGGGGGAAGGTTACTGCAAAATCCCTTTCCCTCCCCACCCGACTAACCTGCTTTTCAGCTCCATTCTCCTGTGCAGGGTAACAAAAGGAGACCCAGCCAATCAGCTGGGATTCGGGAGGCCGAGAGGAGATGGGGGCAGAGCCAGTCAGAGGTGGGATTTGCCAGTTCTCTGAACTACTCAAAATTTCTGCTACCGGTCCTCAAGAACTGATCAGAACAGGCTGAATACCACCTCTGGGGTGGAAGCTTATTAAAGAGCAATCCGATTTAGAAATAAGGATAAATTTTCAGACAGAATGGTTAATCAGTGGGACAGCCTGCCTCTCGGAGTTGTGGGTACTCCATTGCTATAGATTTTGAACAGTAGAATGGACAACCGTTAGACCAGAATGGTATAAGGCAGGGATGTCAATCTCAAGGCCCAGGGGAAGATTTGGCCTGCAGGGTGCTTAGATCTGGCCCGTGGGGCTGCCCTGGACAGAGCAAGGGACCAGCCTGAGATACCTCTGCCAGTGAAAATGGAACTCGTGAGGGCTGTTGCCAAGCTCCGTTTTCACTGGCAGAGGGCTGCAGGAGGCCCTCCCAGCCAAAACCGGAGCTCAGGAGCCCGTTTTCATTGGCAGAGTGGTCAGGCCACCACAGATGCCCCCCAACACAAGCGACGTCATGCTGGCCACGCCCACCATGGTCACATCCGCTCTGCCCCCCCAAGGTCAAACCCAAACCTCAGTGAAATTGACTCCCTCTGGTCCTCAAGTCCCTTAAGTTTCCTGCCTTGAGTAGAAGGGTGGACTAGAAGACTTCCAAAGTATCTTCCAGCTCTATGAGCCTATATTTTCTCCAATTCTCTACTTGCAAATCAGATTTTCAGTGTCCTCTATAAGCTTCTTGATTTCTCTCTTTTGTCATACCCCTGTCAGAATCTGATACAGAGGGGGAGGCCGAACAGCTGACAGGGAGTGGGAGTGTCACTCCGTTGGCTGTGGAAGAAACTGGGGAAGGGCACAGTCCTTCCCCAGAGGACTGTGCCCGGCTGGGCAGAGCAAGGGAAAGGTAGAGCAAGGGAGAGGGAATTTGGAGGAAGACCCAGGCCCACCCCCTCGGCATGCAGGGGGGAATGGAGAAGGGAGCAACGTGAGTTGCGTGACTTACGGGAGAGGAAAGGGCCCTGATTCCCTTCATTAGCTGCAGCTGGAAACACAGTGTTTAAAAAGGGAAGCTGCACACAATAAGCTGTTGCTTATCTGTGTCCCTGGCATCTTCCCAACTGTGTGAGTATTGTCATGCCTTCAAGTCTGAAAGTCTTTCTCCTGCCCTGTCAAGTTAATTACTGCAGCTTTGTTTGTTTGGATTTTTGGTTACAGACTCTATGTACCTTGTTTTGGATTGAATTTTCTACAGTTAAAGGCTCTTCCTGGGAGAGTTTTTCTCCAACTGAAGGTAACCTGGACAACTTTGTGGGCAAAGTTGGAGATAATAAAGGGACTCTTATTGCTTATCTGACTGTGTTGCCTTTGTGCCACGTCCCTGGCCATCACATCTTTTCTCTGAGATATTCTCCCCTTCCCTTTTCTTTGCAACTCTTTTCCAAACGAACTAATGATTTGTTTTTTAATCTTAAAAAAAAAATCTTTAAAGAAATCTGTATCCCTAAATAATTCTAGCCTGTGTTGGCATGGGATGCAGCCAGCCACCCTTCTCCTGGATTCGTTTACTCTATTGTCTTGGATTCGTTAGTTTTCTATTTCACTTCGGTGTCCCTGAATTGAATCCACTGCTATGGCAACTCAGAGAGGTAAAGTTTGGCTGAAGCATCCCACGCATCTCTGGAGAAGAATAGATACTTGAACGTCTAGTCTCCACACTTTAAAACCAGCACATTCTCTTCAACCTCAATTGTAAGAAGGGTAGTAAGAAACTCTTCCACAAGTGTCTAGTTGGAAAGACCCAGAGGGTGAAAAAAAAATGCGAGCAATGAGTGCTTTCTTATTTTTCTTTTGTGACCACTTGAGAAGTTTCTCCCACGCTGGACTAAAATTCATACATGGCTGGAAAAAAATGACAAAACAGCATGTAGACTTGAAACCAGAGATATCTTAATTGGGTATCTTATCTGAAGGCTACAATAAAGAATTGACATATTTGATTATAAATGTTTTGATCGCAGCTAGAATTGTATTTGCCAAAAATTGGAAAAATGAAAAAATTCCGATAGAAGAGGAGGTGATTTAGAAAATGATGGAATGTGCAGAAATGAGTAAATTGACGTTAGCAATTAGAGAGCAAGAAGACAAAGAATATTATAAAATTTGGGGCTTGTTTTATCGATGGTTAAATAAGAAAATAGCGAAATAAAATATAATACAACATAAATATAATGATAGAATAAAGATAAGACAATGTAATATGTTATAACTGATTACAATGAAATGAATGATATTATGAACCGAGATATGTAAAAAATATAGTAAAGTCTAATAAGGAGTAAAGTCTAATAAGGAGTTAACAATAATATAATATAATATGCATATTCATATTCATATAATACGAATTCTAATGATGTATTTAGAAGGGAAAGACTGTTGATATTGTACTCAAGAAGACATGTATCAACCAACATACTGTACAATGGAAAGATGGTTTTATGTTTTGTGTTTATGTTAGTGAGAAGTTTCTCCCACTGACAGCTATTTTTATCTGTGCTCAAACTCTGATGTCAGGATGCTGTTTTTGCTTGCGAGTTTTGAAGCCACGTACCTCTCACGACTCTTTCCATCTCGTTTTGGTTTCCACAAGAGGCTTCCGATGCTTCAGACAGACAAAATAGAATAGAATAACAGAGTTGGAAGGGACCTTGGAGGTCTTCTAGTCCAACCCCCTGCCTAGGCAGGAAACCCTACACCACTTCACACAAATGGTTATCCAACATATTTTTAAAAAAAAACTTCCAGCGTTGACTGGAAATAAAAGATAAAGAAGATTCTGAATATTATTGCAGTATGGGATAAAGGGTATGAGTAGCTAAAAAATAGATGTAAAGATTAGAAAGAATGGATTATTGTAAATAAAATAAGAGATCTTAAGAGATGTATAGACATGTATATAATATAATATATAAGATATATGTATTTGTTGATGCAAAATCGTTGTCATGAATATAAATGTGATTTGTATTTTTGAAAATTACAATTAAAAAACCCCAAAACCTTCCAATGTTGGAGCATTCACAACTTCTGGAGGCAAGTTGTTCCACTGATTAATTTTTCCTTAGTTCTAGGTCGCTTCTCTCCTTAATTAATTTCCACCCATTGCTTCTTGTCCTGCCCTCAGGTACTTTGGAGAATAGCTTGACTCCCTCTTCTTTGTGGCAGCCCTTGAGATATTGGAACAGAGCTATCATGTCTCCCCTAGTCTTTCTTTTCATTAGACTAGACATGCCAAATTCCTATAACCATTCTTCATGTTTTAGCCTCCAGTCCCCTAATCTTCTGTTGCTTTTCTCTGCACTCTTTCTAGAGTCTCAACATCTTTTTTTACATTTCGGAGACCAAAACTGGTTTCAGGATTCCAAGTGTGGCCTTAGCAAGGCATTATAAAGTGTTATTTAACACTTCATGTGATCTTGATTTTATCCCTCTGTCGATGCAGCCTAGAACTGTGTTGGCTTTTTTGGCAGATTCTGCGCACGTCTGGCTCATATTTAAGTGATTGTCCCCTAGGACTCCAAGATGCCTCTCACAGTTACTACTACTGAGTGAGGTACTACCTATACTGTACCTGTGCATTTGGTTTTTCTTGCCTCAATGTAGAACTTTGCTTTTTTTTCACCATTGGATTTCATTGCGTTAAGATAGCACCCAATGCTGCACCAAAACAATTTCATCCTTCCGTCCATCAGTTCTGACAGGCGTGTTTCTCTTCTGAGTGAAGACAGCACTTTGTCCAAATCTAATTCATGTAGGATATCCTAGTTTTATTCCTCTACTTCCATCTTTTCACTCCCACGTAGGCCTTGTCCTGCAAGTTTGTTCCATGCTTCTAAATGATTCAGGGACTTCCATCCTGAATCCAGGGGGCCCAACACCCAAGCTGCAACCCAGTATCGCGCCGGGACCTGTTTGAAACTAGGCCGCGTTAGCGATAGGCAAATGCATATGCGAAGCTCCACTGGTGTGAACAGAGACCGCTAGGTTACAGGGTGCTTGTGTACTTGCATGTGAAGCTCCATTCTCACAAGCGAAGAGTGCTCGTGTACAAAGCTCCATTCATGTCAATGGAGCATTGCCCATGAGTGCACTCTGTTCTCACGAGTGGAGGTTCCCCCATGAGCACAAGCACCCTCCACTCAAGCATTGTTGTGGTGCACTGGCAGCAGGTGCAGACTGTTGAGGTCTTGGAGAGCAAGGATTCAGATGAGAGGCCTGCGTGTGATGCAGGGATGGGGCAGGGCCCTCAGGGAGTGGAGCGCTGCCTTCGGAGATTGTGGAGGCTGGCAGCAGTGATGAAGAGGTCCCTGAGGAGCCTGTGCCCAGTGTGCCTGCACTCAGGGCTGCTCAAAGGAAAGAGCAGCTGCAGCAGCACGGGAGACTCTGGAATAAGGCTGCAAGGTAATGGCCCCTCGCTTAAGAGATAAAAGCCAGCTGAGAAACCAGAGTTCTTTGCAGAAGGCAAAGAAGCTAGATACTCAAGCCTGGTGGACGTTACAATATCTGAGTTGGTGTTTGGAGAGTCTTCATTGTTTAGGAACTTTATCTGCCGTTCTTGGCAGCCTTGCAAAAACTTGACAAGGCTCCTTCTTGTTGGAGCTAATTAGTTGGAAGCAGCCTTTTATCTGTGAAGAAACAGGATTCATGAATGAAACAGTAAAAGGTTGTGCTGTTACTTTTGTCTTGTGTTTACTCTCTTGGAACCAGGTTTGGGTCAGAACAAGCACCCTTTGCTCACACAAATGGAGCTTCGTGTGCGAGCACAAGGGCCTGCCGCTTGCGCGAGTGGAGCTTAACGCTTGAGCGCAAGCGCCCTATGCTCACACCGATGGACCTATGTGCATACACACATGCCTGCTACTCACACACCTGGCTCACCAAGGTGGAAAGTTTGGGGACCGCTGACCTAATCAAGTAAACAAGTCACTCATGTCCTTGTCACCTCCTGTCTTTGTCGTCATCTTCTTTTAATGAGCCCATAGTCCCTTACGTGGGGGTGGAGTCAGGGCAACTGAATGGAGCTGAGTGTTAACTGGCCGGATGCCCTTCTTGTCAATAATATGGAGTTATATTCAGATATATTCTCATTGGGCCCAGAGAGAAATATCTGCCTCTATCTAGGATCGAACTCCCAGCTTCCGGATTGGGAAGCGAGAGCTCCACCTGTAGGCCACCTCACCACTCTGTGTCACCTCCTGCCTTGACTACTGCAATATGCCACACATGGGGCTGCCCTTGAAAAGTATCTGGAAGCTTCAATTGGTCCAAAATGCAGCAGCCTGCATGGCTTTGTGCAATCCCGGATGTCCATATCTCCTGCGGGGACTGTTTTGGTTGCCAATGTGCTTCTGGGTCCAATTCAAGATGGCAGTGGTCACCTCTAAAGCCCTACATGGCTTGGGACCAGGTTATTTGAAGGATTGCTTTTTCCTGGCCATACCTACTTGACCCACCAGAGTGAGGGGTGCAGGGAATGCTGTAGGTCTCCTCTACAAAGGAAGTATGCGCAGTGGGCCCAACAAATGCTCTGTCCTACACATTGGTAAAAAAAAAAAATCAATACACCAAATATAAGCTAGGCAGATATGACCTTGTTAATGGACCTCACTCTGTCAAGCACCTTGGAGTTCTCATATCGAATGACTTAAGTGCCAAAGCTCACTGCAACAGTATTGCCAAAAAGGCTTTAAGAGTTGTAAATTTAATTTTACGAAGCTTCTTCTCTGGGAATACTGATTGGCAAACTAGAGCATTCAAAACCTTTGCTAGACCAATACTTGAATACAGCTCTGCTGTCTGGAATCCGCACTGTATATCAGACATTAATACAATTGAGCGAGTCCAGAAGTATTTCACCAGAAGAGTACTATATTCCTCTGTTCGCAAGAAGAATACCTTACAGCACCAGGCTTGAGATTCTGGGCTTAGACAACCTTGAACTACGCCGGCTAAGATTGGACTTAAGCATAGTACATAAACTCATATGTTACAACATCTTACCAGTTAATGAATATTTCAGCTTTAACCACAACAAGACAAGAACACACAATATGTAATTGTGAATGTAAACCACTCCAAACTCGATTGCAGGAATTACAATTTCAGCAACAGAGTGGTCAATGTCTGGAACTCACTACCTGATTCTGTTGTCACCTGCTCAAACCCCCACTCCTTTACTTTCAAACTAACTTCTATTGACCTCATCCCGTTCCTAAGAGGTCTGTAAGGGGCGTGCATAAGCGCACAATCGTGCCTACCATCCCTGTCCTATTGTCCCCAATTATTAGTTCCTATTTCATATATATAAACTTATGTTTATTCTTATTTCTATCATATTGTAAGCATTTGACAAAATAAATAAATAAAAATAAAGAAAGAAGGGCCTTCTCTGTGGGGATTCCTTCCCTGTGGAACACAATTCCTGCAGAGATAAGATAAGCCACCACTCTGAACCTCTTCCCCAAGGTCCTGAAGGTTATTGCTTTTTATTGCTTTTTTTATATTGCATTTTTTTTTTATTTTTGTAAGCTTCCCAGAGTCACTGAACATGAGTTGAGCGGCTGTATAATTTTTTAAAAAACTCAATCAATAATGCAATTGAGAGAGAAAAGGATGTTGTGAAGTTGTAAATATGGACTGGTTGCGAAGTTAACTTTTCATCATTGTCATAATGTAGAATTGTTGCTGACTCCGAGGCGGCTGCTAAGCAAAGTGTACCTGTAATAGAAGGCTTTGAATCCAACATTGAGCCAACCAAAGTGTGGCTGACACCTAACTCTGTGGTGTCTCTGGCATTATTTCTTCTACAATTGTTCTCTATGCTGATTTTAAACACTCGATACATTCATATCTGTGCTTGGTGTTTGAGCTGGTAGAATGAATCAAGAGAAAACGATCTTTCTAATTGGATTAAGGATGTCTTAGGTGAGCCTTGGACCAAACCTTCAGAGCTTTTGGAGAATATATTTTCCTTCTTTAACATATAGGTAGGTGGCTTTTTTTTTTTTACCAGAAATGGCCAGGTAGCCTCCAAAGGAGAGTCTAGTTGCAGGAAATGCATGTTGTTCTGTCCTCACTACACATTAGTCTGTGTGCAGCACGACACACAGCTAAACCCACCTACCCTCCAATAAACAGACCATGTGGATGCTTTATTGAAAGAACAGGATATGGTGGATGCTTTAGATCTGAGTGCTTTATTGAAAGAACAGGATGTGGTGGAACTGGGGAAAACAGGGATACATACAATGAGGACCAAATACAAGACAGACAGTATTAAGTTACTGCTGAACATAACAATTAATAAATACAAGCAATTTAAATCTCATCGGTGATGCTCTGTGTGTGGGATGTGGGTTTCTCCTTGGATGACCATGTGCTACCGATTAAGATGGATTCTTCTTTGTGCTTCCCCCAATGCTAAAGGAAATGGAAGCATTCGCCTTCCCCCAAATGCTAAAGGAAATGGAGTCTGCTTTGCCAGCGTGCACTTGTTTTGAGAGTGCGGGCTGATGGTAATGGGGTGGGGTCCGCTTCAAACAATATACTTGGTATTTGTCTCTCTGGCCATTAGATGGGGTAAAAGTGCAACAACAGTATATAAAGATTGTATGTTGGGGCATATTTATCCCCCCAGCCACTAGATGGGGATAGAGAGTAACAACAGTGTATAAAAGTTATATGCTAGGGCATGACACATGTTATGTCATAAACTCAATTAAATGTTATGTGCATCCTCCACCTCACCCTCTAAATATTGAGTTCTGGAGAGAAGTAATGTAATTAAATGTTAGGTATAGCAACTAGCATAGCACCAGAGGGAGCATAAAATGGAAAATTAGTCGAAACGTGCCTGTGATTAATTCTGATTGCATTGATAAAAATAATCTAATGGGAGACCTGTGAGACATAATACATTTTTACCCCTTATGAGCCCTGTGGCTGCCTCTTAGCAGCATCAAGACTTTAAAGAAAAGACAGCCATTCTGGAGATATTCAGAACAGAATTAAAGAATCAGGTCACTTAGCGCTGACTCAGTTGAGCCGACCGGAGTGCATTAAAGTTGGAGATTAATTTTGGGGCAGGCTAAGAATAAATCTACTGCATGCACACCTGCTACTAAACCATAAGTATCCACTTTAATAATTTGTAATGATGGCAAGTATCCTGCGTTTTCTTTATGTTGTGGTTCGCCGGCAGCCTGTGCAGATGGCACTGGAATCAGACAATGGGGAAGAACAGGGACCTGTCCGGGAATCTGGGGAGGACTCAGACGAGGGTCCTGCATCCAAGGCAGAGATGGGGCCAGGACCATCTGGGAGTGGGGTGCTGCCACCGGAGCCTCCGGAGTCTGGCAGCAACGAGGCAGAGTTCCCAGTGCGCATGTGCGCAAGCTGTGAGAAGGCAAGAGCAGCGGAGACAAAAGGGGCAATTCGGGAGTAAGGCGTGGAAGTGATTGCCCCTCCCATAGGACATAAAGGAAGTGCAAAGGTGGAGAAACCTTTCCAGGTAGCAAAGTCATTTGCTCTGTTTGGATTAATCCTTAAAGCTCTGCATAGACTTTGTACTTTGGTTGGCTTTTTATAGTTCATTTGGCACTTTAGATGTTGGCAACAATTCAAAGGAAAGAAAGGTGGGTGCTTATCTCGAGGGACTGTTTGGGACTCATTACAGGCTGGGAATGAACATAATTCCCAGCACTGAAATAAAACAAGAGTTGTTTTAACTAAGCATGTGCTTAATTATGGTCTCGGTTTCTAAACCCCACCCATTTGCTTCACTCTTCAGTCCATCACAGTCCTTTCCAAATATAGATGCCCTTCTCAGCCACCAAAACATTATTTCTGTCTTAAAATGGCAAAATTAAAATATATTTTTTTCATGCTTGAGATACAGTTTCTCCTAATACATCGATTTTTGTGAAGAATTCCCCCTAAATATAATGCACTGCTGGAATGATGTATGGTCACTAGTATTTGCAGTGTGGTTTCATCATTCCTAATAGGTGCACTTTGAACACAGAGAACAGCATTACAGAATCTGAAGAGCTCTGATTATTGAATTGTTCTTTGATTCATCTCCTGTATTGTCTAAACAAGTGAATTAGGTAAACTTGCATTGCAATGAAAAGAACCAATGCTTTTTCTATACCTGACCTAGTTCAGGCATCCGGCAATTAAGGGAAATGCAAGCCTCGATTAATTTTTTTAAAGCAATGTTTGGAGTACTGAAAAGTGCAATTTCTGCGGCTTTTGTTGAAGCCATAAAAGCTGAATTGCAGCTTCTTTTAATTTGTTGTTGTTCTTTAAAGTGGAAATATAAATGATAGTTGTAAAGAGAAGATATATTCTCGTATAGCTTCATCTAGCATTCTCTCTCTCTCTCTCTCTCTCTCTCTCTCTCTCTCTCTCTCTCTCTCGAATTATATTGAGTGCAGAGAAGAGCAACAATGATGAGTAGGCAGATGAAGGCTAAAACATATGAAGAACAGCTGCAGGAATTGGGTATATCGAGTTTAATGAAATGAGGAGGTGATAAGTCACCTAGGAAAGCCAAGGGAAATCATCAAAACCATCAAAAAGTGAAAGTTAGAATATTTTGGAAATGTGATGCGACACTTGGAAAAATACTTCACTTAATTCTCCAAGGAAAGATTGAAGACAAATGAGGTCCAGTCAGAAGAAGAACATCATGGCTTCAAAATTTAAGGGACTGGTTTTGACAAAACTCAACACCACTTTTTTGTGTGGTTGTTGATAAAAATGATGGCCAATGTCCAATGATGGATATGGCACATGTAATGACCCAGGGTGAGATACAAAACAAACACACAGAAAACAGGTGAAGCCCCTTTTATTCCTTCACTTTGCTTCCAAGCTCCAAATATCTTTGACGGAAGACAAAAAACTCCCACACAAACAGTTACAAGAAGAAGGGAAAAAGCAACACAAACCAGGCAAGATAAGGGTTGGAGGACGTCCATAGATAACACACACTGGGAAGGACGCCAAACTCAGAGAGGAACCATCAACTAGAGATATTTCGACACTTTGTTTCCAGCGTTCGTCTGTATGCAGGTCTGTCCTCTTATTCAGTTGACACAGCTGCAGCCCCTGAAGAGGATCAAGGCCCTCTCCTCCCGAGAAGATCACGTATCTCCCTTATTCTCTCTTCCCTGTGTACCCTAGGATGGATAGCGGATGGGCCTGGGTCTTCCTCTGGCTTCTGCCCTTCCCCAGCCTCCTCCACAACCTCCGGAGCCACACTTCCATTCCCTATCGGCTGTTCCTCCTCTCCCTCAGAGTCTGTCTCCACCAGGGGCATGACAACACAACAACAGCAACCCTGTTTCCTTTTTCCTGCCAAACGGATGGCTCGCACAACTATTGACTAGTAGTTTCATAAATGGTCCATACGGTTGTAAGGATTCCATTTAGGATCTTGGGATGGGAAGGGAGCCTCAATATGTGCTGCTAGATTTCCATCTGCCCTGACGTCAGGCTTTAATATCTCAGTTACTGCATTCTTAGTCTTTTCCCTTTCTTCCGGGTTAAACAGAGTCGCCATAAGTTGTTGGAGATCCATCCAAGTGGGGTTGTGTGTATCCACTATGGTTTTCACTAAATCTGCTACTTCTGTAGGTTTTTCATTAAAGGGGCCATAGTGTAGTTTCCAGTTAAGTAAATCTGACGTAGTGAATGGTACATGTTGGAACAATGGTAAGGTGACCGATGCTGTGGGGGTCCTCATGATCTGTTACAAGCTGGTCAACCTGCCTAAGCAGTGCTGTCAGGGACGTTTGTTCTGTTTTTGCTCTTGTCCTTGCTGCCACTGGTTCAGCCTCTAGTTTAGGGTCTACCTAGGGTTCTACCTGGGAGTCTACCTGGGCAGAGGTCCCCGGGGGCGAAAGGTCAGCTTGGGCCAATCGATCTATCGTATCTGGTGGATCCCCGGGGCTTCTCATGGAGGGGGATACCCGGTCTAGTCAGGCTATTAATCCTGATGCCCCAGAAGATTCTCCCTCATCTGACATCTTTCTTAAGCCAAGAGGGGGTACATATGGGGGTGGATGCGGTAGTTCTTCTGGGCAGCTAGGCATGACTGGGGTGGACTTCTTTAGTTTGGTCAATGGTAAAGTTTGTGACACTAGGAGCCTGCACCGTTGCATTTTGAATTTTTTGAGCCATGGTGGAGGGTGGTTTTATAGGTTAAGCCAAACATCTATGGACAGATCTTGGTCTGGGTGTCCTAATGTAGGATGGAATACTAACTGATGAACCTGTACTGCTATGGAGGTGTCCAAAGTACCTATGGCTGGCCATCCCACTCCAAATGTTGGCCATTCTCCCTCACAAAACACCTGTAGTTTATGTCTACTCCACTTAAGACCATAGTCCTGAGATTCATATGCTTCCTTAAAGTGTTTTAGCATACACCCCAATGGGGTTAGGGGCACACTTTCTCCACCTCCCATGAGCCACCCAGGTCACCAGACAAGACAATTGGGAAGAGGGGTTAGAAGAAAGTAGGGGATCCTTCCTCTCTTGGTAACACCAGGGATTTCCACACACTCACATCTGACCCAGGGAGCCAGGTGCACACGGTCTCCGATGGGAACTGCAGATGCCACTCGTTTTCTACTGGCCCACAGTGCTGGACACTCACAGTCACCAATGGGAACCTCAGTAGCTCACCTCAATCATTTCTGACAAGTCCTCCCACCTTTGCTTAAGAGAGGGTGATCAATCCACTCCTCCATCCCTGCTTACAGGCAGGAATTGTTTCCCAAGTCCAATACTTGCCTGCAGGCCTGTTCCTTCTCCACTGGCCAGCTGTCCTGGTCTGCTTACCCTTCACCAGTGTTTCTTGGAGGTGTCAACCGCCGTCGCCAGAACACAGCAGTATCAGGAAGTCTTTCGGATTCAAAGGACTGATGGCGCCTGGGATGTTCCATTCAACTCTGGGGTGGACCCTCCAGCGGGTCTCAGGGCCCCTTGTGTCCCATCTGGGGTGCCATAAATGTTGCAGCAGATCCTGTTTCCAAATCAGGACACAAGACCACGAAGGGTAGGAGAACACAGGTTTATTTGCGCAAAAGGTTCAGAGCCTTCGCATGGCAAATTCTGAACCCCCGGGTCTTCCTGAGGTGTTACTTTTATACAGCTCACAGCCTCAGCCTAGCCCGGGGCGTTTCTCTTATCAAGCTATACCATGACCTATGTACTACAGAAAAGAGAAGTAAGTCTAATTAGTCACTTGTTCTTATCTTACACCATCTGTTATTTTCTATACCTACCCTTGTTTACAGGAACATGTCTAGTTCTTAGGTTTAGTAATTTCGTGGTTTACACAATATTGTATAAAGCAAAGCTAAGAAACTTCTGCTAATTATAAGAATACTTTTCTGGTAATTTTCCATTCCGCTTCAGAAATATTTTCCAGTTGTGAATGTTGGCTACCCCGTTCATTCTCTGATTTCAGAAAGCTCATCCAAGATATAGAGGAAATTCATAAACGTTCTTATTATTTTCAGCAGTTGCAAGAACTACTGTTTAACTAATATGTCTCCTTGTATTTAAGACATATCAGCATCTCATCTCTGCAGAGACTGTTAAAAAAGACCCAATCCAGTGACAGTTTTACCTCTGATTTGTTGTGAGATGTTCCATAAATGGGTATTGTCCAAAATGTATTTGTAACACTGAGGCTTTGATTAGCAAACAAGGCATTTCAGTCTTTTCTGCTGTATTTTATTTCAATTATTATGTTTCTTGCATTATAGACTTAGTTACAGCTCATGATTATTTAGTACCAGAAATTTTTCTTTAAACCAGTTGGGGGAGCTTGAAGGCCATTTTAAGGATATTTTACCACTAGCAAAGCTTCACCAAATAGGTAAACAGCCTTGTACAAAACTAAATTAAACTAAAATATACATAAAGCAATTAAAGATGTATTTGGCAGGAATTCTGACTCAATTTTTGGTTTCTTTCTGTTCAGGAATTGCAGCCTGAAACTGGACAGACAACTGAAAATTACATTCTTATGCTAAATTCACTATATTATTGAACAGCAATGTGTCTCTAAGTAAATGGGATTTTAGCACCCAGAAGAATGGCTATATTGAAGTCACTTGATTTCCAACTGCAGATCCATATAGTTTTAATAATGCACATTCCGTTTCATTAAGGGGACTTGAACTTTTTCACCTTAAAGACAAAACAAAGCCATTTAGAAAACTGAAATGAATAAAAACAAAAAAGCATTAAACCAACTCCGGCATGAATACGGAATTTCTATTGTAAAATAAATTTGGGAAGATCCTATTGATAGACATTATGTAAACCTGCTGTAAGAGGTTTGTAATCTAAAACAATCCATCTGTTAAAAATACTGAAGTTTGCAGATGATACAACAGTGATTGGTCTCATTCGAGACAACGAATCGCATAAAGATAGGAGGTTGTATAACTTGCCTCGTGGTGTGACTGGAACAATCTGGAACTGAACACACTCAAAACTGTAGAAATGGAAGGAGACTTTAGGAGAAACCCTCCCCAAGTACCACCTTTTACAATACTAGACAACACAGTATCAACAGTAGAGACCCTCACATTTCTAGGTTCTATCATATCAGAAGACATAAAATAAACACCTAATGTCAAAAACGTCATCAAAAAAGCACAACAAAGAATGTTCTTTCTGCACCAACTGAGAAAACTCAAACTGCCCAAGAAGCTGCTGATTCAGTTCTACAGAGGAATTATTGAGTTTGTCATCTGCACCTCTATAACTGTCTGGTTTGGTTCTGCAACCCAACAGTACAGACTCAGACTTCAGAGGATAATTAGGACTGCAGAAAAAACAATTACTACCTACCTGCCTTCAACTGAGGACCTGTATACTGCACGAGTCAAAAAGAGGGCTGTGAAAATATTTATAGACCCCTCACATCCTGGACATCAACTATTTCAACTCCTACCCTCAAAATGACTCTTATAGAGCACTGCACACCAGAACAACTAGACACAAGGACAATTTTTCCCCGAACGCCATCACTCTGATAAACAAATAATTCCCTCAACACTGTCAAACTATTTACTAAGTTTGCATGACTATTACTATTAATCCTTCCATCTGTCCTTTCACCCATCTCCTCTCATTTATGACTGTATGACTATATCTTTGTCGCTTGTATTCTTACGATTTATATTGACTGCTTCCTAGTATGATTTGATTGCTTATTGTACCCTATGACTATTATTAAGTGTTGTACTTTATGACTCTTGATGAATGTATCTTTCTTTTATGCACACTGGGAGCATTTGCACCAAGACAAATTCCTTTTGTGTCCAATCACACTTGGCCAAAAAAGTATTCTATTCTATTCTGTTCTGTTCCGTTCCATTCCGTTCCGTTCCGTTCCGTTCAGCTCCACTCCACTCCACTTCACTCCACTCCACTCCACTCCACTCCACTCTACTCTACTCTACTCTACTCTACTCTACTCTACTCTACTCTACTCTAAGAGATGGTCAGGCTGAGCCCAAGGGAGGGGTCAATTTGTCATCAGTCTTGAGTCTCTTCGTGCTCACCAGAGATCTAAGTTCATCCCATTTTGAATTCCTTGGACTCTTATATACCGCCAGTGTGCTTTGACTGTTAATTCTTGTTGAGAGCTTAAGCTTGCAATAAATCTTCATACTCATTTGAACTGCTTGGATCTTCTGATTTCCCCATAAAAAAAAAAAAATTTAATCAGGGATGAAGTGATGAGGTTTATGACCTTTAGGTTGAAACTGGATACACATTTATTTGGAAATATTTCCCAACAAATTTCATGAAGCTTACTTCTGAGGAAGATTACCTGGATGTGTGTTTACAATCAATATGATAAACAAAATAGATGAGGTAAGTATTAAGGCATTATTTTATTTTAATTAACAGCACTGTTAATTAAGCTTTGATAAACAAATACTGATTGAATGATAGAATATCAGAGTTGGAAGGGACCTTGGGGGTCTTCTAGAGACCCTGTACCATTTTAGACAGATGACTTTCCAGTCTCTTCTTAAAAACCTCCAGTGATGGAGCAACCATAACTTAATTCTTAATTCTGATTAATTCTTCTCACTGTCAGAAAACTTCTCCTTAGTTCTAGGTTGTTTCTTTCTTTGTTCAGTTTCCATTCATTTCTTCTTGTTGTGCCTTCTGGCTGACCCTCTCTTCTTTGTGGTCACCCCTCGAATATTGCTATCACATCACCAGATTAAAGCTATAAACTTCTAACCTGAAAGTTTTTCGGGTGTGGCTAGCCTGAACTTCTTCCCTTCTTCCCATCCAGCTGTACAGTCTCTCTCTCCCTCCCTCTCCTCCCCCTCTCCTCCCCCCTCCCTCCCTCTCCCCCCCCTCTCTTTCTCTCAGCTCTGGGTTGCCAAAACAATGGCAGGCATGAAGAATCAGAACCACGTGCTACATTCCATTAAGTTGATTCATTTCTCCTGTTTATACGGAAGAATCTAGTCAAATAACAGCTAGCAATAATTTGGCCCTAATAGAATTCAAGGGGGGAAGATGTATTTAAAACCCTTGTGACAACATAGCGACTCTAGACAGATTCCTCTTTTGACTCCATCCCCAGGCCCTTCTTCTCTTACAAACACTCCCCGCTGCTTCTCCAGGTGCACATCGCACAGGCCCACACCATGACAATATTTAAAACTGGGTCCAGATGCACAGGATGTTTAAAATGAGTGTTTAGGTAGCTTTTTCTTATTTGCTCTTTCAGAGTGGGAGACTGTCCTAACAAAGGGTAGGTACTGTATATTATATATTCCTGATAGCCAGCTTTAGTGTGGCCTGGGTTGCATGGTTCTTTGTATGCTTTGCTTATTAGCGCCAACTGTTTTTTTTCTCTTTTGCATCAAATAATTATCTGAGTCAGGAGGTTCTAGTATTTGTATTTAATGATACCTCCCAATTGTTGATATACAACTTCAAACACACCAATCTTTTGCATGCTGTATAATAGATAATAACTATAGTCAACTGCCCATTTAGCAATGAGAGAACAATAAACTATGCAGCCTCTGGAATCTGGGGAAATTTCCAAAATCCCATCCTATTATTTAGAAATATACTTAGTGGGGCTGGTGACACTGGATGTGTAAGCATGCAATTTTTTCCCCACGGTAAAGCACAAAGAGAGTGAGAGAGACCATCATTATCTACACATCTCTTATCTACACATCTGCTCATTTTGACTTCAGATGCCAGGCCATTTAACACGCAAGGGGAGCTATTTTACATTACACGAGAGAGTTAATAGATAGAAATTAATGAGCTGGACATACCCATTCCGAGCCTCAACATATATTTACGATTGGAGGGAGCAAACTCTCTTAATTCCTGGCTCACTTTAGCAAGGTGGGTAAACAGTTTTTTCAAACCTGCTAGCAAACTGTTGCTGTTCTTCTTTAGCAAAATAGGGAAGTGTCTTTCCTTAGGTTAGGTCAAATTCTGAACTGATAGAAAAGGCAGAAACAAGATGTCAAGATACCTCTGCTAACTCCAGTATATAGTTTCTTATTATAAGCAGTGTAAGCCATTACCACTGTATGGAGCTATTAATCATAACAAAGTTTTCTTGTGGGTTAAAGGGAAAAGGGGCCTTTGCTCCAGGAAAGGTTCAACCGAGTTAATTAAGTTTGCTTTGCTTTCTTAAAACAAAAAAGCCTGTATGCTTTTGGCCTGTAAGTTCAGTGCATGATAGAATTTGAGATTTCTCCAGGAAAAATCTAGTAATTGGAACAAAACTCTAGGAGATTTATCTGGGACACCAGGGAGGAGAATGTTTTACTTCTGACATTGGGATTATTAGCTACGAATGGGCAATTAACTATAACTAATTATAGCTATCATGTTATCATGTCACCACTATTCCTACTTTTCACTAGACTAGGAATTGCGTATACTGTATCTGGTCTAGTGAAAAGAAGGACTAGGGGTGACATGATAGCAGTGTTCCAATATTTAAGGGTCTGCCACAAAGAAGAAGGGTTCAAGCTATTCACCAAAGCACCTGAAGGCAGGACAACAAGTAATCAAGGAGAAAACCAACCTAAAACAACGGAGAAATTTCCTGACAATTGGAACAATGAGCCAGTGGAATAGGTTGCCTTCAGAAGTTATGGGTGATCCATCACTGAAGGTTTTTGAGAAGAGATTGGACAGCCATTTGTTTGGTATGGGTTTCCCTGCTTGTGCAGGAGATTAGAATAGAATAACAGAGTTGGAAGGGACCTTGGAGGTCTTCTAGTCCAACCCCCTGCTTAGGCAGGAAACCCTACATCGCTTCAGAGAAATAGTTATCCAATCTCTTCTTAAAAAGCTTCCAGTGTTGGAGCATTCACAACCTCTGCAGGCAAGTTGTTCAGCTCCCTTCCAACTCTTATTCTGTACCATTCTGTTTTTAATTCAATCTCCATCTTTATTTTATAGGGAATACTTATTTGCCTACAAGAAGAAGGGAAGTCTACTTTTGTGGACAAACTGCTGTCGTTGGCATACAATGACCAAGCCATCCATTTAACAATGCACTTGTTAAATATACCGCCTTGGTTTTAACAGTGATCGCGATCATCTTCTGAGTGATTGGAATAAATGAAATTATGAAAGCATTCTCACTGGGAGAATGTTCTCCAACAACTGTTTTTGATTCTAAGAATTTGAACTCCCACCAAAATCTGTAGGACTAACGCTTTGCTTAGAATACTTTAAAGTATTTCACAGAGGTCTGTTAAAACTAGGAACAGCTATATATGAAAAAACAAATTAGAATAATTAATGCTTGGTGGTAGGAAATGTTTAAAACACATCAAATATCCCTTCTTTACTGCAGAAGAAAATCTAAGCATGAGGGGAAAAACTGGATGCTGCTTTAAAGAACTAAACAACAAGAGCAGCAGCAAAAAGGTTTTGTAGAGAGTACATTTTGTACTGTTTATCATTCTCGTTATAATCCTTCAGCATGTTAAGTGATCAGAAAAAAGCTTTCTTGGCATTATGTTCTGTTTTTTTCCACCTCCCATCAGGTTCTTTTATTACAACTGTGGTTTGAGAGATCTGTTTAATTTGCTTCCGCAACAACTTTCATTCTAATCTCTCCTAGAGAAGTTTGCAGACTTTGAAAAGGCATTCTTCTGCTGAGTCTGAGGGTGTCTTTGAGTTTTCGGCAACTAAATAAATTTTGATCTTTCTTGAAACAGTTTTATGATGATCTGGGACGCAAGTATTACTAATTACATTTATGAGGAGAGAAATTGGGAAGGATAAAATCTAAGGTAAAGGTGTTGTTTTTGCTCGATGAAGAAGGGTAGATTTTTCTGGGCTTGAGGGTATCAACCACAGATGTAGATCAGTACATATATAGGTAGTCCTCAACTTAGAACAGTTCATTTAGTGTGTGATGACCCGGAGCGTGGCACAAGGGCAACACAGTCACATAAGCAAGAAAAAGTCCCTTTAATATTTCCAACTTTGCCCCCAATGTCCAGTTACCTTCAGCTGGAGAAAAATATCTCCCAAGAACAGTCTTTAAGTGGAAGAAATTCAGTCCGAAAACAAAGTACATATGAATTGTAAATAAAAATCGACACAAACCACTCTGCACCCTAAGGAATTGCTGATCTCAAAGGCCAACAAAACACACACAGTTGGAAAGATGTCAGGAACCCAGATAAGCCTCAACAATAAAAGATAACTCACAATTTGCTTCCAACAAGTTGTAGTGCACAAACTCCCTTTTTAAACACTGTGTTCCCAGCTGCAGCTAATGAAGGGAATCAGGGCCCTTTCCTCTCCCGTAAGCCATACAACTCATGTTGCTCCCTTCTCCATTCCTCCCTTGTACCCTAGGATGAAGAAGGGGTGGGACTGGGTCTTCCTCCAAATTCCCTCTCCCTTGCTCTACCTCTTCCCTGCTCTGCCCAGCCAGACTTTGCCCTTCCCCAGTTTCTTACACAGCCAACAGAGTCACACCCCCACTCCCTGTCAGCTGCTCAGCCTCCCCCTCGGAATCAGATTCCAACAGGGGCATGACATAGTGACTGTCTGAAGTTACAAAAGAACTGAAAAAAATGACTTACGACCGTTGCAGCATCCCCATGGTTACATGATCAAAATTCAGGTGCTTGGCAATGGACTCATATTTATGATGCTGCAGGTGTGAGACAACAGGAGCCAAATTAGGCTAATAGAGCGTTTGAGCTCTTTTACAATGGGTACGACCAATATATGGCCCTTTAATTGCCAGTTGGTGGTTCACACGAGATGGAGTCCTGGAGAAGAAATTTAATGGGCTGCCCTCAGATCTTCTTCTGGAAGACCCATACTGTATGAACATCCTTTCACTGGGTTGCCTTTTCTCCTCATTTATATTTAACAGAATCCCTTGAAACTATGAATCTTGGAGACCAAAATTCAGCACGTTTAAAGGCATTTAGGCTTTGTTTTGGGTCAAATGTGTGTGTGGAAGGAAGGAAAGAAAGGAAGGAGAGGGGAGGAGGGAAGGAAGGAAAAGAAAAGGAAGGAAGGAGGGAAAGAAGGAAGGAATGAGGGAAGGAGGGAGGGAAGGAAAGGAAGAAGAGAGAAGGAGGGAAAGAAGGAAGGAAGGAGGGAAGGAGAGAGAAGAAGGGAGGGAAAGAAGGAAGGAAGGAAATAGGGAGGGAGGGAAAGAAGGAAAGAGAAGGAAGGAGGGAAAGGCAGGCAGGGAGGTAGGCAGGCAGGCAGGCAGGCAGGAAGGAAGGAAGGAAGGAAGGAAGGAAGGAAGGGAAGGATGGGTAGAATCACTGAGTTAACCTTGTTGCAAAAACACATGAATAATTGATAGAGAGAATAATCCGTTCCCTGTGTTCCCAATTCATGCTGTTTTTAAAAGCTACACATCTTCTCAAACACAGCAAGAGATCCAAGGAAATGTACCAGATTGATTATTGGCCGAGTTTTCTAGAAAATGCACCAGAGACTTTGAGGTATAACCTGATGTCTCCTATTTTGCTCCGGTGGAAGGATGCATTCTCCTGCGTTGTTTCTCACCTCTCTGTGGGGCTGAGAAAGCCAAGCGGCGTGGAAGATTGGTGTTAGCCTAATTACAGACCGTGCCCTAAAAGCATCATGAAGTTGACGCTTAAAACCTTCTGTAATCCAAATGGTCTTTGAATGTTATAGTTGACCAGCTTTGCACTCAGCTAAATCTACCTGCCTTCCCATTTAAGGTCTTTCGAACCAATCAGAATTAAATGAATGCCTAATTTTAGTTCCAACCTAGAAAGGTTTATCCTTCTGTGCCCTTAGTGAGCTGCATCCTGTGCTTGCTTGGCCTCTTAGTGCTCATTAAATATAATTCTTCATATACTGTTCACAAAAACTCTTTAATCTACCAAATATGGATGATATTTTTCCAACAGAACACTCCTGAGATTGTGAACGCTGTCGGATCGCAGGCACATTTGATTATTTGTGTTGGAGAAAGCAAGGCTACTCTTTAAAATTACAAGGCTACAAGGTTGGTTTGAACTGGTGTGAATCTACAAGTACAGTAGTACTCAATAAAGGTAAACGTTCCCCTCGCACATATGTACTACTCCTTTCTGGCTCTAGGGGGTGCTGCTCATCTCTGTTACAAAGCTGAAGAGCCAGCGCTGTTTGACAATGTCTCCATGGTCATGTGACTGGCATGACAGCATGATGCTGTTACCTTCCCACCAAAGTGGTCCCTATTTTTCTACTTGCATTTTTACATGATTTTGAACTGCTAGGTTGGCAGAAGCTGAGACAAGTAACGGGAGCTCACTCCATTTCGTGGCGGTAGGGATTCGAACTTCCGAACTTCCGACCTTTCTGATCGACAAACTCAGTATCTTAGCCACTGAGCCACCATGTTAATTGGTTCTGGGAGGTGTAATAAGTACCTAAAACCACGAGAACCAAATAAAACTTTCACATAAGGAATAATGTAGTGAGTCCCAAGGCAGCTGAGGCCAACTATTTCTAACTTGTGCCTTGAGTACCAAACAAACAAGGAGTTTCAAAGCAGTTGAATACCAAGGTACCACCACATGCACTAACAAATAAAAAAATGAGAGCTGGGGTGGTGTGTCTAATCTACAATGGCAATCAATGGACAGATTATGAATATATCTGTGCAGTACTTTTGGTGGGACAGTAGAAAACTAAATGTTTCAACGACAATCTCAAGTAGCTATTGGTGACATTAAGAATGCACGGATTATTAATAAGCGTGTCTGCATTGAAAGGCTAGCAAGTAGCATGATTTAGACTATATGGCCCACCTTTAATTATTATGCAGGGCCTGCTGACAATATAAATAGTTCTAACCTTTGTGGGAAGAGCAAAGGCAGGAAACATTAATCCACAGGGAACCGATCACTCCGCTGTAACTTCCTTGGCAGAAATATCATTTTCATTCTTCGGCTCATCCTCTTTGATGACAGGGAAGAACTTCCTGCTTGGTGCAGCTCTTTATTTGATCTTAAAGGTGTGCCACTGCAACTAAATTCTATGAGTGTTGGGTCCATTGTACCACTAAACTTGTCCCATTGGAAATGAGATTCTGTTTTGCCCTCATCGGAGTCTGACTCCGAGGAGGAAGACGAACAGCTGACAGGGAGTGTCAGAGTGGCTCTGTTAGCTGTGGAGGAAACTGGGGAAGGGCAAAGTCAGGCTGGGTAGAGCAGGAAAGAGGTAGAACAAGGGAGAGGGAGTTCAGATGAAGACCAAGACCCTCTTCATTCTAGGGAAGAATGAAGGGAAGAATGGAGAAGAAAGCAATGTGGGTTGAGTGGCTTATGGGGAAGGAAAGGCCCTGATTCCCTTCACAAGGCACACTTGGGGAGGGAGTTTAAAGGAGAAGCAGATGGAAGGGTCGATTGTCAGGAACAACAACTGCGTTTATCTAGTGTTGGTTGCTGTTATCTGAGTTCCTAGCATCCTCTCAATGGCTTTGATTTACTGTCGTGCTACTTCACTTCTGGAACTCCTTATCTTGCCCTGCTGGATTTATTACCTTATCTTGCCTTGTTGGATTTATAGTTTGAAGTTTTCTGTTTTCAATGTTTGAACTGGAATATCTGCAGCCAAAGACTGTTGCAGGTTCCTGGAAGAGTTTTTCTCCAGACCGGAGAGTAACCGGAACATTGTGGGCAAAGTTGGAACTAATAAACGGACTCGTTCTCTGGCCGTGTTGCCTTTGTGCCACACCCCAGGTCATCACAGATTCAAAGAAAATTCTTGAAAAGCTTACAGCGAAATGGAATTGTGGATGGTGAGTGGAATGAGTAAAAGGATCACATGGTGGGCAAATTGAAGGAGTAGAAGGATCTTTTGGATCCTTCTCTCCATGAGATTCTTCTCTGTAGCTCTCTCAAAAATACACTCTGAATTAAGGATCATCTAGCTTGCATTTGAAGTGACAGATTGAAGTTTAATCTACTGCATCAAAGGTGAGCAACCTGGAAGTTGTCTTATTAGCTTTTGCATCATACTAGATTATGTGGAGGATTGTCCTTGCTCTCACCTCTCTTTTTGTATGCAGGTCTTAATGGCAATAAAGCAAACATTCTCTTTTCTGTTTTGGATTGCTCTCAATGGCTATTTCCCTATTCTGTTCTGGTGGTTTATTTAACATTGGCACTGCTGAGATAATAAATTAAATCCCTTGTTTTGCATACAGCAATAAATGTAATTGTACACAGTTGTGGTAACAAGCTGGAAGGAAGGTACTATTTATTTAGGACTTCCTAGTAGTCCAGCCATCTAATCCAAATGCCCTAGACTGCTGGGCATTTCTTTTCCTTTCTGCTTGAGCTCCACAATTAATAACTATGTTTATTTTAAGCATTTAAAAAAAAAAAAAACCCACTGCAAGTAAATGAGCTCTGTCTGCCCTAATTTCCTTTCTCTGCTTGGTAATGCTGCTGATTAATGTCATTGAAGGAGGAAACGGCAGTTCTGCATAGTCTTCTGTCATTCAGATGTCCTTAATCTGGCATCTTCCACAGTTTCTCTTCCATTTTCCATCACAGGTTTGACAGGCTGGGTAGTTGCCAGGAGGCAGACCTATTAAGGTGCTCGTAGACTAAGATCCTATGTTGCCACCTGACAACTCTTAGATGTTCTGTGACAATGGCATGTTTAGGAACTTAGGTTTCTCTGTATTTGGACCTCCTCAGTGAGGATACTCCATAATGAAAAGGTCTTACCTCCATCATGACTTCAGAAAACACCCAGATGCAAGCCTCTCTTCTTTTAGAATAGAATAGAATAGAATAGAATTCTTTATTGGGCAAGTGTGATTGGACACACAAGGAATTTGTCTTTGGTGCATATGCTCTCAGGGTACATAAAAGAAAAGATACATTTATCAAGAGTCAAGAATCATCAGGTACAACACTTAATAATAGTCACAGGATACAATAAACAATCAAATCATACTAGGAAACAGTCAATATAAATTGTAAGGATACAAGTGACAAAGTTACAGTCATACAGGCACAAGTGGGATGGGATGGGAGATAAGGAGTGATGAGAAGATTGATAGTAATAGCAGTGCAGACTTTGTAAATAGTTGGACAGTGTTGAGGGAATTATTTGTTTAGCAGAATGATGGCATTTGGGGAAAACCTGTCCTTGTGTCTAGTTGTTCTGGTGTGCAGTGCTCTATAGTGTAGTTTTGAGGGTAGGAGTTGAAACAGTTTATGTCCAGGATGTGAGGGTTTATAAATATTTTCACACCCTCTTTTTGACTCGTGCAGTATACAGGTCCTCAGTTGAAGGCAGGTGGGTAGAAATTGTTTTTTCTGCAGTCCTAATTATCCTCTGAAGTCTGTGTCTGTCCTGTTGGGTTGCAGAATCAAACCAGACAGTTATAGAGGTGCAGATGACCGACCAGATAATGCAGATCTTAGCCAAGTTATGTAGCTCCTTCGGATTTTTTTGTGGATCTCAATAGGAAAAGAAGACAAAAATGTCAGGTGCAAAAGATTAGGACCACATGTGATATTCCAGTTAAACCGATTTATTTCTAATCATACCTAAGCATAAGAATCTACTCAACTGACAGCACTATCCTGACATAAGATAAGTGTGTGAATGGAATTCAAGAGAGGTTGAACTTAAATCTGTTTGTGGCTATGTAGACTCTAGGCCAGGGGTGTCAAACACAAGGCCTGTGGGCCGGTTCTGGCCAGTGATTTGATTGGATTGGGCCCATGGGGCCATCCTGGAAAATATAAGGCTCTGTCTACCCAATGTGAAGAGGAAACATCAGGCCAATGTGGCTTCGGCCCTGTCTATCCAATGCGAAGAGGAAACATGCCAGTGGTTTGGGGAGTGGCATTAACCTGGCAATGCTCACCCAGTTGGACACACCCACCCAACTGGACACACCCAAGGAGTGGTGTCAATCTGGCCACACCCTCCCAGTTGGCCACACCTGCTTGGCCTCCTGAGGTCAACCACAGCCCTGATGTGGCCTTCAATGAAATTGAGTTTAACAGTTCTGCTCTAGGCTAGTTACTCTTTTGACTCCTCCCCCCCAGATGCCGCCAGTCTTTCTAGATAAATCTGAAATCTGTCCTCTTAGAAGCTTAACCCTCCTTTTCTGAGTGGACATAACATTGTCAGGTTTGAGTATATTTTACATGAGATGCTTTTTACCCTGCTCCACATGGACACATGCTCTTTTTGACACCCATCCATGCTGATTTTTCTAAAAGTGGCATCCTCACACTCTGGATGTGGGCTGTTTGTTCACTCCTGCAGCAACACTGGATGCAGTGTGATACTGAAGTTTGTCACCTCATTAGCTCTATACTCATGCTTCGCTATGAAACTATGTGATTGGGCTTAGTTTTTGGGGTGGAAAATAAGGGGGGGGGGAATCTGCCTCTGCCTACCAGCATCCATTGATATTCATCTGGCTAGCCTATTGTCAGTGTGTGAGAGAGTTGAGGGCTGTTTGGAAACTGAAGCAGTATTTGCTGTGTGAGCAAGAAGAAGACAACAAGGAGCCTGGGTGTGGCTTAGCTCAACTGTTCTAGACTAAAGCTAGTTGCTGCTGTGAAACTAAAACTGAAACTTATATCCTCTGCTTGTTGTTTTGCATTTGTAACAGATTTCTTTTCAGGTGGGGAAGGGGAGTAGAACTCCTTAGCATCAGAGCGTGTGAATAATAATAATATACGAAATACTAATGCTCTGATGATCATTTTGAAAAATCCTTTCTTAGTGAGCACCTAGAAGCCAAGAGGAACATACGTGCCAAATTTCAAGTTTGTAGGCTTTACATTCCTAGTTTTTGAATATCTTCTATAACTGCCTCTCTTGACTCTCCTTGCATTCAGCCGTCATTTATCAACTATTTCCCCGCATATATTCTGTTGAGAGCTCTTTCTATAACTTCATTTTTTTTATGACTTTTATTTTTCTGTTGCTGCCTATTCATGAGGAGGAAAAGCCCTCCCCTCTCATAACTCTGAGCCCCTTGGTGGAAATTAAAGCTGCAGTCCTCAAATGACTCGTGACCATGCACATCCCATCGAAATCAACAGGATTTACAAGGGATTTCAGACTTGCAGGAGTGGGCTACTCGACAGGGAAGGAATAACAAAATTAGGAGCAAACAGAGCAGGTGAGCATAAACCATGCCCCAAGGAATGGAAGAGCCGGACTGGAAAAAAATCTGGCTAAGATAAATTGTTTACTAACTGGGGTTTAAGAATTACGGCTGGTTGACTGTGGAATTGTCACTCATTTGATTATGCAAAGAACTATGCGGTGGTTGTTGCTGCTTGACTTTCAACAAAATAAATATTGAAGGGGTAGGAATTATTGTTCAGAAACACAGCCATTGGATAGACAACAGAGTTGAAAGAGACCCTATATCATTCCAAGAGACCCTATATCATTCCAAGAGACCCTATATCATTCCAAGAGACCCTGTATCATTCTAGACAAATGTCTTTCCAATCTCTTCTTAAAAAACTCCAACAGCCTCCACAACTTCTGGAGGTGAATCGTTCCACCGATTGATTATTCTTATCGTCAGGAAATTGCTCCTTAGTTCTAGGTTGCTTCTCTCCTTGATGAGTTTCCATCTGTTGCTTCTTGACCTGCCTTCAGGTGCTTTGGAGAATAGCTTGACTCCCTCTTCTTTGGGGCAGCCCCTCAAATGCTGGAACACTGCTATTGTGTCACCTCTAGTCCTTCTTTTCAAATTGGTATGGGACTAATAGTCAACTCCTTAATGAGGATAGGGGGAGGAGTAATTTTTTTTGGAATATTCAGAGTATTAGACTGGCTCCAAGTTGACTCAGCCTTCTATCCTTCCGAGGTTAGTAAAATGAGGACCCAGATTGTTGTGTGGGTGTGTGTGGGGTGTGTGGGGGGGCAATAGGCTGACTCTGTGTTCTGACTCAAACCCTTTTCCAATAAAACCAACAATAACCAAAGGGAACAGAAACCTTTCAATGAGTCTTACGAATCCCTTGTTAAAAGACTGCTGCAAACTAATTAACTTTGATAAGCACAAATCTCACCAAAACTGTGCAAGGCTGCCAAGAATCACAGATAAGAAATATTTCACAGCACAAGAGTCTTCAAATACCAACTGAGATACTGCAATGTCCACGAGGCTCAATTTTCAAAACATCTTTGCTTCCTGCAAAGAATGTCCGATTCATAGCTGGCTTTTTATCTTCTTGAAGGAAGGGTCATTAACTTGTAGCCTTACTCCTGTGCTGCTGCAGCTGTTCTTTCCTACAAGCAGCCCTGCGCGTACGCGCACTTGGCACAGGCTCCTCGGGAACCTCCTCATTGCTGCTGCCAGCCCCCACAATCCCCGAAGGCAGCAGTTCACTACCTAATGGTCCTGGCCCCTCAGCTGAGTCCTCGCTCTCCTCAGCTGCCCACACCTGCTGCCGGCTAACCATTACACTCTGTAAATGACTTAGAGAGGGCTGTAACGTGCTGTGAAGCAGTATAGAAATCTAAGTGCTATTGCTATAAAAAGTTTCAGAATCAGCCACCTTTTATTTGCATAATATCAATCATGAAAGGGTCTAATGCAGCATGGGTCACCTTTGACATCAATCAAGCAATGGCAGCTGAGAAAACAGTGTGTTTCCATATACCTTGAAGGAGATAATTTCTGGAGAGCCAGCCCGCACTTCGCTGAATGTTATCCTTGTTACAGCGGCCATCAATTTCAGTACATTCAGTCAAACTCCTACTTCATTGACAAGAAAGCTCCATTCTTCCAGCATCTTATTAAACAGATTTATTGAAGAGGAAGAAGGGAGTTAGGCTGCAGGACTCTTAGAAACTGGATACATTTATTTTAGCTTCCCATTTATCTTTGTGAGGGTTAGGGCAGCTGTGGCTAAACCTCTGGTAACACAGTAGACAGACTAGGAAAGGATTTAAGGGTGGGAGGCTGATAGAACAAACTTTGAAAATGCATTAATTTAGGCTGACCATTGTTTATCTATCTATCATTGGAACTGTTGGAAGAATTATCCTTCTGGGTTCAGTTCCAAGTGGGGAAAAAGACACTGGAAACATGGAGGCTGTTTGGAAAGATGGTTTAATGGTGGACAGGATCACATGGCTTGGAGCTCCAAAGAAGGAAGGGCTGAGATGCTGAAAGTGCCTGGGTTTTATACCCTTTATTGGGATTTGAATTTAAGCTTGTATTCTGATTGGTTGTCAGACTCCCATGGGGCCATGCAACTCTGTAGGCTGTCCTGAGTCCCAGGCTTGGTTGAGCCTTGCTGGATGATGATGTGATGAAAGGGCTTTGGGCAATTCCTATAGCTCTACCTTGTTATGTAAAATATTCTGTCTCCGGCCTTAATGGACCATCCATTAACAAAGGTGGGGGGTGAACTTCTACTTCTGAGATGAGGTTCTGCTTCTGAGTTTCTACTCTTTTTAGTATTTCCTAGGATATTTCATTTTTCTAGGGGTGGGGTGGGATGAAGAAAACTTGTGATGTTCAAGGCAATATTATTATCTTGAGTTCTCAACTTCTCCCAGTGATTATTGCCATCTTCCTGCACCACTGAATATCATAGCAAGTTAAAATGAAAACTGGGGGACATAGGGGATTGTAGCCCAAAGAGTAGGAATTTTGATAGAAGATCACCATTATATGTCAGAAGATGCTACACTTCTCTACCTGAGACCTATGTAACAGAACAGGGGTCTTCAAACTTGGCAAGTTTAAGACTTGTGGACTTCAACTCCCAGAATGCCTTCAGTCATGTTAGCTCAGGAATTTGAGGAGTTGAAGTCCACTAGTCTTAAACTTGCCAAGTTTGAAGAACTTTGTAAGAGAAGATAAAGTCATGGGGTTGTCCAGTTAGATAGACCATTGAGTTTAAACATTAATGTCAGTTTGCATCTAGTTGCTTTCTGGATTTCATCTCTGCCTCTTGTTAAAATGTTTAGAGCAGGGTTGTCCAATCTTGGCCCCTTTAAGACTTGAGGGCTTATTTGCAAGTTGAAATCCACAAGTCTGCAAGGCTGGCTGAGGAATTCTGGGAACTGAAGTCCAGTTTTAAATTGGCCCAGGTTGGACTACAGCAGGGGGCCTTCAAACTTGACCGCTTTAAGGCTTGCGGGCTTCAACTCCCAGAATTCCTCCTCCAGTCATGTAAGCCCAGGAATTCTGGGAGTTGAAGTCCACAAGTCTTAAACTTGCCAAGTTTGAAGACCCTTGGAGTAGAGTAACCCTGTTGTTGAGACCAGCAGCTCAGAGTGTGATCTTTGGAAAAGGACACCTTCTTTCTTAAATCATATGTGTTTTGCAGATAGGTAACTTCGGTGAAGTGCTTGGCAAGGTTGTAAGAAGACAAGTGAAACTTTTTGGGCCATCCTACCACCCTCATCTGCAGATTCTGAACATATTGTAGAAATTGCAAGCAGACGCCCCCAGCATCTGTTTCCAGTCTTTATGAGCGTGATAAGAGCTACCCTACATGAAGAGAAGCGGAGAACGTGCAAAAATGAACAGGATAAAAACATAATCTGAAAAATGAAGAGAGATTTTTTTGCTTTCTCAAGGTCATCGCCGTGCTTTGAGAGCCCTCCTTTTATTCTGTTCTACTGCAAAAAGTGAATTTCTGGGGGAAAATGGGATTGCTTCTTTATTGAGGCCTTTTTTTTAAAAAAAAAAATCAAAACACACAGCAACACTTGAGGGCTCTTGTGTAGAGTGCCTACTTCGACAACAGAATGACATTTGAGTTAATTAATTTTATGACAATATTATTAGAAGGAAAGTGACTATTGTTGAGCATCTGACAACTTTTCTTGCATTTTGAAAATAGGGTGGTTGCGGGTTTTTTTATGAGAAGAATCTAGAATAAAACGATTTGCCATGATGAAACGAACTTTGGTTACTCTTTGCCTTTCTTGGTGTTCAAAGAACAAGGTAATACTTTGAACCTGAACGGTTGGTTTATTTTAAATAACTGAGAAGCAAATGATTAAGAATGAAAGGTACATCTCTGAAAGAAGAAAGTATGAAAGAAGAAAGTATTTGTTAAGATGAACAGAGAAAACGCTATCATTAGGTACTTCTCTTCTTTTTCATCTGATTGCAATATAGTATTGTATGGTGTTTTTTTTTAAACCAGTGACTATTTAAGACAGAGATCTCCAAACTTGGCAACTTAAAGACCTGTGGACTTCAACTCCCAGAATTATCTAGCCAGCATCAACACATCATGTATATAAATATTTAATTTTTTTTATAAAAAAGAGCAACTTTTACCCAAAATCAGGCAAAGCAGGCAGGCAGATTGAGTTGCTCACAGAATCATTCAGTGATCTATCTATCTGCCATCGGCTAGCTCAGTCTCTCAAATTTGCTTGCCATGAGTCTGCACTGAATAATATAACCTTCAGTCCTAAGGGAGGTTTGGCTGTGCTTAAAAGCAGAGCCGAAGATCTAAAGACTAGCTAGAAATCAAGAAATCCAACCATTTCCTGCTTCCTAGCTAATCTAAATCTCTTGACACAGCAGAATACCTGATGGTTGGAAAAATAGCCATTTAGCAGGCAAGGTTTCCGGGTAAGCAGTGAGTGGGTGGGGAGGATTCCCGTGGGCCATGTGGGTGGTGCAGCCTTGTGTTTCTGTGCAGGCTGGATTAATTGCTTTGCGGGGTGCTCTGGGGGTGAGATTTCTCTGCGGCCTCCCAAAATTTTCCCATGGCCCACCAGTGGGCCGCAGCCCACCAGTTGGCAAACGCTGTTCTAGTCCAATGCCCTGCCAGTGCAGGAGACCTTATATACCATTCCAGGCAAATGGTTCTTCTTAAAAGCCTCCAACATTGGAGCACCCACAACTTATGGAGGGAAGCCATTCCACTGATTAATTGTTCTTACAGCCAGGAAATTTCTCTTGATTCCTAGGTGAGTTCTCTCTTTAATTAGTTTCTATCCATTGCTTCTTGTTCTGCCTCCAGAAGTTGTGAATGCTCCAACACTGGAAGATTTTAAAAAGATATTGCATAACCATTTGTCTGAAGTAGGGTTTCCTGCCTAGGCAGGGGGTTGGACTAGAAGACCTCCAGGGTCCCTTCCAACTCTGTTATTCTGTTCTGTTTTGTCTGTCTGAAGCATCTGAAGCCTCTTGTAGAAACCAAAGCAAGACGTAATATCATGCACCTGTCGGAGTCTGAATCCGAGAAGGAAGCCGGACAGCTGACAGGGAGTGGGAGTGTGGCTCTGTTGGCTGTGGAGTAGGCTGTGGAAGGGCAAAACCTGGTTGGGCAGAGCAGGGGAGAGGTAGAACAAGGGAGAGGGAGTTCCGAGGAAGACCCAGGACCACCCCCTCTTTATCCTAGGGCACGCAGGGAGGAACGGAGAAGAGAGCAATGTGGCTTATTGGGGGAGGAAAGGGCCCTGATTCCCTTCATTAGACACAGCTGGGAAGACAGTTGCTGTGAGCAAACGTGACTTTATCCTGTGTTGTCGTGGCTTCTCTGTGTTTCTGGCGTCTACCCAACCATATGAGTTTTGCTGTGCCTTCAAGTCTGAAATTCTTGCTTCTGCCCTGCCAAACTAATTACTTCAGTTTGGCTTGTTTGGCCTTTAATTTACAGTTTGTGTTGACCATCTTTTGGGCTAAATTTTCTATAGTTAAAGGCTGTTCCTGGGAGAGGTTTTTCTCCAGCCAGAAGGTAACCTGGACACTGGGGGCAAAGTTGGAGATAATAAATCAATATAATCTGATGGTTGACTTTGTGCCATGCCCTGAGTCATCACATGTAAAGAGTTGTGAGAGGTACATGGCTTAAAAACTCACAAGCAGAAACAGCACCCTGTCGTCAGAGCATTAAAACTCTGCTCTAGTTTGAGCACGGATAGAAATAGCTTTCAGTGGGAGAAACTTCTCAAGTGGTCGCAAATGAAAAATAGGAAAGCACTCATTGTTTGCATTTTCTTTTCACTGCCTGGGTCTTTCCAACCAGACACTTGTGGAAGAATTTCTTACTACCCTTCTTACAATTGAGGTTGAAGAGAATGTGCTGGTTTTAAAGTATGGAGACTAGACGTTCAAGTACCTATTCTTCTCCAGAGATGCGTGGGTTGCTTTGGCCAAACTTGCCTCCAGAAATTGTGAATTCTCCCAACGCTGGAAGTTTTTAAGAAGAGATTGGATAACCATTTGTCTGAAGTGATGTAGGGTCTCTTGCCTAAGCAGGGGGTTGGACTAGAAGACCTCCAACTCTGTTATTAACACTATTTAGGGCAAACAAAGTAAGCTTTGAATGAGAAGATTGGGTCATCCAAAAGTTTTATTTATCCCGTTAGGTGCGTACCTACTTTTTCATTTTTTAGCAAGAAAGACAGATGTTGGCCCCAACCCTCCTCTCCTTTCATAAGGGCCTAAAGACCAGGCTCTTCCTGTTGGCCCGGGGGCCCCATGGAGGAACAACATGGTGGAGATAGTTGATCGAGTAATAACCCCTCCTCCCATTCTGCCCACTCCCCATGCCTTTAGATTTTAATCTTTTATTTATCTTTTAAATTCAGATATATTTTTATGAGTGTAAGCCAACCAGAGTTACCTAATGGCAAGATGGAGGGCCAAGAAAGTCTATAAATAAGTTAATAAAATATTTTTTTTTTTGTACTGAGTTTATTTGGCTTTTATGCTTCCTTTCAAGCAGTTTTCTATCTTATCACATATAAGTGGGAAATGAGACTAGGGTGACAGGACTGCTGGTTTAATCCTCGCTAAGGAGGGTGTAAGGCAGGGGTGTCAAACTTGATTTAATTGAGGGCTGCATCAAGGTTGTGTTTGACCTTGGGGGGGCTGGGGGGTGTGTGGCCAGGGTGGGTGTGGCCAGGTTGACGTCACTTGTGTCGGGGGCGCCTGTGGTGGCCTGAGCACTCTACTAGAGAAAACGGGCTCCTGAGCCCCATTTCCAGCTGCAACACCCTCGCAAGCTCAGTTTTCGCTAGCACCCTGGGCTGGTCCTTCACTGTTTCCAGGACAGCCTCATGGGTCAGATTTAAGCACTCCATGAGCAAGATCCGGCCAGCGGACCTTGAGTTTGACACCCCTGGTGTAAGGCCTCAGTCATCGATGGCTAAGGAAAATATAATATTTGTAACAATCAACAGGTATGGCAAAGTTGCTTATCCAAGAAGTAAACTTATACCCATATTCACAGTCCATTTTCTTTTTCTTTTTACTACCCTGTAATCTCTTTCATTGGAGTGGAGTCAGGGAGACTGCAGCTGAGCATTTACTGGCTGGATTCCCTTCCTGATGCCTAAATGGAGCTCACAGAGTAGGCATTTCCTTTTTGCACCCAGAGAGAGAAATATCTGCCATTAGCTAGGATTGAGTTCACAGCCTCCTGATTGTAAGGTGACAGCTTCACCTCTAGGTCATTCACAGTACATATGTTCAGTGTGATTAAATTAAAGCAGGCTATATTTTAAAAAAGGGGAATGAGTTTGGTTAAAAACCACACTGAACTTTTTTGAGACTCTGGCTGTTCTGTCCGCACTACACGTTAGTCTGTGTGCAGCTCGACGTGCAGCTGAACCCACCTATCCTCCAACAAAACAAATTGTGTGCATAGATCTGGATGCTTTATTGAAAGAACAGGATATGGTGGAACTGGGGAAAATAGGGATACATACAATGAGAACTGAATACAAGATAGACAGTATTGAGTTACTGCTGAACATAACAATTAATAAATATAAACAATTTAAATATCACCAGTGATGTTCTGTGTGTGGGATGTGGGTTTGTCCTTGGATGACTAGGTGCCACAGATTAAGATGGATTCTTCTTTGTGCTTCTGCCTTCTCCCAAATGCTAAAGGAAACAAAGTCTGTCTTCCCAGCGTGCACTTGTTTTGAGAGTGCGGGCTGATGGATAAAGGGATGGGGTCAGCTTCAAACAATGGTATTTGTTTCTCCAGCCACTAGATGGGTCTAGAGAGCAACAACAGTATATAAAAGTTATATGCTGGGGCATGACACTGGCAATCTTTGTGGATCTATGATCTTTTCTATCAAAATAAGCTCGCTACAAATGTTATGCTACCTGAAGAGCTGCTAATCTCAAGTATTCTGAACAGTTTCTCTGGGCTTTTTCTCTGCATTAGACCAGCTATGCCAATTACTTAAGAGCAATTTCTAGCAATTACAGCCATAAAACAAGGCAACTCTCTGTGTGCAAAATCTGGCCTAGAGCAGGATTGTTCAAATTCAGGCTGGTAATAAAAACAGAGAAATTATTGATCTCTAGTGGCCTTTTTTTTGTTTGAGTTGCTAAGGTGTTTTTTTTGTGTGTGCAATTGTATATGTCCAGGAATTGATCGTTTGCTTGTTTGTTGTAGAACAAGTGGTTATTTTATGATGGAAAGGTAGCATTTCATTAATCTGCCACACAGTGGATACTGACCAATGGGGTTTCCTATTAATGTTGCTTCCCAGTTTAGTAGATGGCTGCTGGCATTTCTGAATTCATATATTTAAAACAGAGCAAGATGAATAGAAAAGAACATATAGGGGCCATACAATCATTTGACATCCTAGGCTGTGTTAACAGAGGGATAGAATCAAGATCATGTGAAGTGTTAGTACTGCTTTACAAAGCCTTGATCGATCGATCGATATTTACTTGACTTCCATAACCGGTCAACTCAACCAAGTGACTCCTTGGTTCTTTGGCAGATATTGGCCAGGAGATAAATACAAGACCCTCCTTAAGAAAATCTTAGCCGATACCTCACCAGATCAGCAGTATAAGGCTAAGATGGTTTACTGTGGACTTTATTATTTGTGCTTATTTCTATTTTACTATATAGCTGCAGAAAAGGAATTAGAGGTTTTGACCTATAGAAAAAGGGCCTGGATGGGGTTTGGACTAGAAGACTTCCAAGGTCCCTTCCAGCTTCTATTCTATTCTATTCTATTCTATTCTATTCTATTCTATTCTATTCTATTCTATTCTATTCTATTCTATTCTATTCTATTCTATTCTTTTTATTTCATCGGATCGATCTATCATCTACCTACCTACCTACCTACCTACTTATTATCTATCTATCTATCTATCTATCTATCTATCTATCTATCTATCTATCTATCTA
>NW_020769320.1:15430069-15464352 GCF_900518735.1 Pseudonaja textilis | reverse complement strand
CTATCTATCTATCTATCTATCTATCTATCTATCTATCTATCTATCTACCTATCTATCTATCTATCTATCTATCTTCTATCTATTTTCCTTACATCTACTTGCATTTTTTGTAAAGTTTATTTTT
Source organism: Pseudonaja textilis (assembly GCF_900518735.1). Next base: position 15,464,228 of record NW_020769320.1, on the reverse strand, counting down.
GAAAATACATCAATATCAATACATGAACCTCTATAACTGTCTGGTTTGGTTCTGCAACCCAACAGGACAGACACAGACTTCAGAGGATAATTAGGACTGCAGAAAAAACAATTACTACCCACCTGCCTTCAATTGAGGCCCTGTTTACTGCACAAGTCGAAAAGAGGGCTGTGAAAATATTTACAGACCCCTCATATCCTGGACATAAACTGTTTCAACTCCTTCCCTCAAAACAATGCTATAGAGCACTGCACACCAGAACAACTAGACACAAGGATAGTTTTTCCCCAAATGCCATCACTCTGCTAAACAAATAATTCCCTCAACACTGCTCAACGATTTACGAAGTGTACACTACTATTACTGTTAATCTTCTCACCACTCCTTCTCACCATCCCCTCCCACTTGACTGTTTCCTAATATGATTTGATTGTTGATTGTACCCTATGACTATTATTAAGTGTTGTACGTTATAATTCTTGATTCTTAACCAATGAACCTTTTTTTTATATATACTGAGAGCATTTACACCAAGACAAATTCCTTGTGTGTCCAATCACACTTGGCCAATAAAAAATTCTATTCTATTCTATTCTATTCTATTCTATTCTATTCTATTCTATGAACAGTGAGGCACCTGGGTATATTCTATTCTATTCTGTTCTGTTTATTCTATTCTATGCTATGCTACTCTACTCTATCCCTCTTCTTCTCCCTCTCCCACTCCCGTTCCCTATCCTATGATTGTTTTCCAAATAAAATGTCAGTTGACAGTAGAGGAGGAAGTTGAAGTTCCTCTAAACCAGATGTCTACGGAGATCCTCAGTCATCCACGGTTGTCCCAAGGTGCTTTCCCAACCAGAGCTGAAAAAGCTTCTTGGATGAGAAGTTAAACATCTTCAAAGTAAAACCAGAAAGTCCAGTTGCCTTTTTGAAAAATGCATCTTTGGGACTCTAAACCAGAGCTGAACCTCTCTATCTAAACTACCGAGCTCACTTCTGTATCCCTGTAGAGGCACTTCAAATCCCATTCCACAGGAAACTTCCTCTTTCTGTCCCAACAGAACATCCTTCTGCAGATATTATGTTGCTCCAAGAAAAGTTCAGGCCAAATTTGACATCCTTGCTAAGGATCTTTTGTGACAGAAATACTTCAGGTCCTGCTTTCCACACAGGAGAGCCAAACTGCACCTCAAAAAGCACTGAGTTGTTCCTTTTTGAGTGAACCTCAAATAATCATGATAAGCAATTTGGTATCATTTCTGGAGAGAAATTTATCATGCTGGTGCGCTATGCAGCACCTGGAATTCTATGAAGACAGTTTGTTAGGAGTCACCTAACAGGTATTTGGGTTAGAAATATATAAACCAGGATAAACATTTTAGTACTATATCTTTAAGGGAATGCAAGAGCATGCAATTGGGTGTGTTTTCTCCAACAGCCATAAGATGGAGCCAGAAACCTGGATTGTTTAGTCTTAGTCTCAGAAGAGAGTGAGTCTGAGTGAGTATCTCTGTTTCCTTCTGTTGGAAACTATTGCTGTTGCTCCATTTCTTCTAATTGACTGATATTACTGGATTTGATGTAAGTCTGATACTGAACTGTTTTTGACACTGGAATTTGTTATTGGGTTATCCCTGGATGAAAACTGACTGATTTTACCTGTGAATGATTTTTGGATTGCTTATTTTGGACTTTGCTTAAACCTTTTTGGAAGTAAAAAACCTACATTTACTGTACAGTGTATCTGTGTGCTCTGTGTGTATTATTCCAACACTACTCTCTATACGTCTCCCTGTATGCGCTCGTTCTCCTAACGGGGAATTACCTCAACACTGTCCCAGTGTCATTCCTTCTTTCTTACGTTCTTTCCCATCACTAGTTCCTCTCTTCCTCTTTACCATGGAAAAGAGAATAAAAACTGCATAGCATTCTTCTCCTGTTAGCATTTAAGGGCTCTTAGTTTGGAGCAGTGGTGGGATTCAAATTTTTTTACTACCCGTTCTGTGGGCGCGGCTTCGTGGGCAAGGCATAGCTTGTTGGGCATGGCTAGTTGGATGTGGCAGGGGAAACTGTAAGGATACTGTAAAATCTCATTCCCTCCCCACTCCTGGGAAAAGGTTACATTAAAATCTCCATTTCCTCCCCACTCCTGGGGGAAGGTTACTGCAAAATCCCCATTCCCTCACCACCCCTCTAACCTGCTTTCCAGCTCCATTCTCCTGTGCAGGGCAACCAAAGAAGACCCAGCCAATCAGCTGGGACTCGGGAGGCAGAGAATAGATGGAGGTGGGGCCAGTTAGAGGTGGTATTTGCCGGTTCTCTAAACTACTCAAAATTTCTACTACCAGTTCTCCAGAACTCATAGAACCTGCTGAATACCACCTCTGGTTTGGACTCCCTTTCCAAAATAAGCTATATTTTTAGCTCCTTTACCTAACATTTTTATTTTATTTATTTTATTTGGATTGTCAATTGCTTACAAGATAATAGGTATAAGTAGAAACATAGTTGTGAATACATGAAATGGGTACCTATAAGAAAAATAAAAGAAACAATAGGACAGGGACAGTAGGCATGTTGGTGCGCTTATGCACGCCCCCTACAGACCTCTTAGGAAAGAGTTGAGGACAATAGTAGACAGTCTAAGGTTAAAGTTTGGGGAGTTTGGGGAAGAAACCACAGAGTCAGGTAGAGTATTCCAGGTGTTGATCACTCTGTTGCTGAAGTCGTATTTCCCGCAATCAAGTTTGGTGCGATTAACCTTGAGTTTGTATCTATTGTGTGCTCTTGTGTTGTTACAGTTGTAGCTGAAGTATTCATTGACAGGTAGGACATTGCAATGTATGATTTTATATACTATACTTAGATCGGATGGAAGGCGGTGGTCTGTTTCCCAGGTTTTTTCTTTTTGGACCAACTATTTAGTGAAAGCAATCTGCAGCATGAAGACATTACCGCTATAGGTCTCTTTTCATCCCACAGGCTCTGAATAAAAACAGACAGCTGTTGCAACCATCCTTTCTTGCTTATTTGCCCTGCGGGCATAAGGAGAAAGCCCTTGTTTTCCCCTTGTTTGCTGCAAAAAGTACATTGTTATTCAATCAGGCATGTTCCTCCTTTTGTAAGGTCCATTTGGGGGGGGCTCAATTTTTCCCTCCTTCTAGACCGCTAAGGAACAACCCTCAAGAAGTCAAAATCCTTTTGGAGGTCTCTAGATGTGTGTCCTTGTGCCACCCCTCCCTGAATTTTTCTCGCAATTACACTCTGGAGTCTTGCAACAATTTCATTCCCTCAACCTTCTTTCTTATGAAAAAAAAAAAAGAAAGAGTTTAATGTTTTGGATGTTTAGCTTAGAAAAGAAGGAACCGAAGAGAGATGTGATTGATGGGTTAAACTTATTGAACAGTGGATAGCTAGAAGGTATTCTCCCTTTCTCAAAAAGTAGAACCAAAAGTTGTCTTAAAAAAGGATCAGAAAAAGTTGCAGAACAATAAAAAAAAAATGAAATCACACAACACATAACTAACTCATGAAAGATGTGGTGGTACCCCATAATTTGGATGGCTTTAAAAGAGGATTGGATACATTTAAAAAGGACATTTCTGAAGGCTATCAGTGTGGAAGAATCTGTAGGAAGTTAGCACCCACCCCTCTCCTAGAAGAATGAAATATTCTAGGAAATATTAAAAATATTAAAAAGGCAGAATATTATACTTCCCTGGATGAGAAATAGAGAAACATGTTTTGTTAGGCAGGAAGCAAACTCGCTCTTAATAGCCCCCACCCTCCTCAATAGCCCACGGCAGATGCCAGCACTTAAGAGATAAAGATAGGTCTATTCATAGGCAAATGCCCTCACCTGAGATCCAACAAAGGTAGGACTAGCCCTCTAGCAACAGAACTCACCACATGGCACCTGGGAAGATTACATCACCCAGCAAGGCTCAGCCAAGCTTGGGACTCAAAAAAAACAACAACCTACAAAGTTACCGCTGCATGGCCCCATGGGATTCTGATAACCAATCGGAATACAAGCTCAAATTCAAAAGACCAGAGAGGGTATAAAACCCAGGCACTCTCAGCATCTCTTCCCTTTTTGCCCAGGGTCTCCAAGCCATGTGGTCCTGTCCACCATTAAACCATCTTTCCAAGCAGTCACCATGTTTCCAGTGTCTTTCTTCCCCACTTGGAACTGAACCCAGAAGGCTATTTCTTCCAACAAATCCATGATACCTTGAGGATGGGAACAAAATAATTCCAAACCCCAGGAGAACAACAGTTGGAGAAAGGATGCCTGCATCTTTCATATAGAAATGCCCCAAAGACGTTTGCTTGATTAGCATGAGAAGCAAAATGTTGGACTAAGATGGGCCTTGGTGTGAAATTTGCAATGCTAATTTTATAGGCCACCAATCATGAACAATAAAAATACGCTTCCAATAATCATTCATGGTTCTCCAAACTGTTGTCTTCTCTGTTTCATAACAGAGAGAGAGAGAGAGGGAGAGGGACTGAGGGAGGGAGGGAGAGGGACTGAGGGAGGGAGGGAGGGAGAGGGAGAGAGAGAGAGAGAGAAGTGCATTCTGTCACATCTTATATAAAAAAGAAAACACTGCACAAGGGTAAGAACAAGCACAGCGGTGATTGCTAGTAGCATTTTTATAGGTCCCAACTCTTGGATAATAAAGACCTTCTAAGGGTTATGGAACTGCCAGAATGGCAATAAAAGCTTTGCAAAGAAAACAATATTTTGAAAGCATTTCATCTCTATTAAAATATAGCTGTGCTAAATTATTACTGGACCAAACCTTAATATCATGAAATATGGCATTTATCAAAACTCCTTGTTCACTCCTTGGATGAAGCACAGCTTGTAAACATTCTGAGCATGTTTATTTGTCCAGTATGTGTTTTGTGTGTATCTTTTAATGCAAGCTCAAACTCTTAGCTAAAGGCCTGAAATATTGCAGGCCAAAAAACTTGGCAAGTTTTGTGTTGCTGAAAAAAACCTTGACAGAGATTGAGGGTGCGTTCCACTGAAGCAACTTCTCCAAATTTGCTGGAAGAAGAATAGAAAGAATGGAAGGCCACTTTGACAGGAAAGTGGATGCCAAATTGTTCTGTTTTAAGCACCGCCAGGGTTGCAATACCTATTAAAGTAGAGGGGAAGGAGATAACCTTTGTGAGTTGTTTCAAGTTTTATTAGTAATCGTTTATATTCCTGTTCTCCTGAATTAAGATTCAAAGATGAATGCATCTGTGGATCTTTGTTTTTGAAAGGACTAAGAATAAATGGACGGAAGCTTATCAAAGAGAGAGCCAACCTAGTGTTGAAAGGCTACTTAAAATGCCTTTCTTATGAAGATTCATTTTTCTGCTGGGAGAGCTCCGGTGCAAGGATACAGACAACTGCTTGAAAGCTGGTTCTTTTTATTTTTCAGGAAGGCGAGAGATAGCAAGAAGTCTGCGTTCCTGGGGCTAGCTAGCTTTGTATGATAAGCCCCTGATTTTTTATACCTTTTCTCCTTTTGTGTGTGTGTGCTTGTGTTTGTATTTCTTAATGTTTTAAATCCTGTCAGGGGTTGTCTTCATTTCTGCCGGAGGGTAAACTCCGTGGGGTGGTTTGATTGGATTATCAGTTTCGTCCTAATGTTTTCTTATATTTGTTTTGTGGCAATCTCCTGTCTGTCTCCTTTGCAATATATTTTGTGTCTATTTGTTTTGCTGATTTGGCATGACCTGTTGTTTGTAAGGGATTTCTTTTTCTTGTTTCCCTAGCTTTCTTAATTACTTGGCTTTTGTCTAGGGGGCTTCTTTCAATACCTTTTATTAAATCTCTTTTCCTATGCAAGTTTTTTTTATGGCTGGCCTGATGTTCCCTTTGGGCTTTTCCTGCTTGGGTGTCACCACTGTCCTCATGAAGTTCCCTTTCCACACTAGAATTATGGAGAGATTTCCTACCAGTGAGAACATTCAGTGGAATGGCTTGCCTCTAGAAGTCACTGGAGTTTTTCAAGAAGAGATTGGACAACCAATTATCCAGGATGGTATAAGATCTCCCGCTTGAGGAAGCATTAGAAGACTTCCAGTGTTCCTTCCAACTCTGTTATTCTGTAATTAATTCATTCCGTAATTAATTAACTCTAATCAATTTAAAAGATTTGGAATAGTATGGCTTACACCCGTGGTGGGATTCAATTTTTTTTTTTTACTACCGGTTTTGTGGGCGTGGCTTGATGGGCGTGGCAGGGGAAGGATACTGTAAAATTTCCATTCCCTCCCCACTCCCACTAACCTGCTTTCCAGCTCTGTTCTCCTGGGCAGGGCAACCAAAGAAGACCCAGCCAATCCGCTGGGACTCGGGAGGCAGAGAGTAGATGGGGGTGTGGCCAGTCAGAGGTGGTATTTGCAAGTTCTCCGAACTACTCAAAATTTCCGTTACCGGTTCTCCAGAACGGGTCAGTACTGGCTGAACACCACCTCTGGTTTACATCATATCCCTCAGCTGGCCCAGAGTTTTGAGGTCTCATTCCCATTTTCCTTGATGAATGCACATATTTTGAAGAACTAACCAGTCTGAGATGGCCTTTGCACACTGTTCCTTGTGCTTGTCACAATGACATTATTTACATAATAACAGCATAGCCTCACAATTTGAACGTTTATTTATTTAGCATATGGCAAATACATGGATTTATGGCAGTTCAAATGTTAACCCTAATGTATTCCTTCAAGTCTCCAACAATGCACTCATTGTCACTATAGTGGAACCTATTCACTTTGCTTTTAGTCATTTTCTTTTTCTGTTTCCTCCCACCTTTTCTAGCATTAGAATCTATGCTGCCCTGTTCACTCGCATGCCTACATATGGTGGTTTAGTAGGTTTATTAAAACTCCCCAGAAGTTCCCTTCATCAAAAACCCAGAACTGTCCCAATTAAGTCCAGCCAGAAGCAGACCGATGCTAGTCCACAGAGCAATGGCCAACGAGTCTACAAGGCACTTGAAAGTTTTCCAAACAAGACCAGGCAAAATTAAATCCACAACACAAGATGATTCATGAGGCAAGAAAAGTCCAGAGTTCAAAAGGTACAATCCAAAGTCAAGGCAGGGATCACAGTGACCAGGAAACACAGCTAGGAAATGAACATGTTGTTCCTGGCATCGTATCTATCTCTCTGTTGTGCTAAATAGCCAGCTTCTGGTGCCCATGAAGAGGGAAAAGTCTGCCTCCTCACAAGTAATCTGACTGAATTTCACTGCTCCTGCCTTTTCTCTGCCTTACATGTTCTTGGATCAGGAGCAGAAGGCAGTTCCTCTTCCTCCTCCTCCTCACTGACTGGCTGCAGCTACCTGCTTTCCCCACCTGAAGCCTCAGGGCTGTCTTGCTGCAGCTGTGCTTCAGCCAAAATCACTTTCAGATGGCTGCTCGGAGCCACTGACCAACTCTGCTCCAGATGTGCCTGGGACTGGTTCATCCTTCTCTGAACTGACATCTGGAGAGGTGTCTAGGGATGCAACTGGGGGAGTCATCCCAGAATCCTCCTAGAGATCTACTTCTTCTCACAATATGTCTGAAGTAGGAAGATTTGAGCCTGACCATTTATGCTTTGAGTGAGACTCTGGGTTGATTTGTTTGATGATCCAGTGGTTTGTTTTCTTGGCTATCCACCAAGACAGCCAATAATCTGATCTAATCTGATCTGATCTAATCTAATCTAATCTAATCTAATCTCTGGATTTTAGCAATAACCTAATGGAACTAAATAAAAGTTCCAGATGCTAATTAATAAATACATGTACACTTTTAGAAATAAGTCTGTCAAGGAAACCTGATACAATCTTCCAAAAGTTGAAGGGCAATTCCATGGTCATTTGTCTTTCCCCTGAAGGTTTCTTAGCTTTAAGATGGGATTTAATTGGATACAGGATTCTTTTAAATAAACGATCCATGTCTATAGAATAGACTTTCTCACAAGTCTTCCTTGAAGTATGTGCAAGGATTTCTCTGTCAAAAAGTGTTATATGTCTTTTATTCCAATAGGCACAGCCTGAGAAGTGCTTACTGAACTTGGAAACAGTAAAATTAATGTTCTATTGATGATGATCATGAATTGATAAACAAGTTTTTAGGCTGAGTGAGTTGAATTTTTTTTTTTTTTAGAATTTTCTGAAAGACACGTGGAAGACAAATAACAGCAACAATCCAATTTTTAGCACGATTTGAAATAGGAAACTTTGTTTTCTGATTTCGTTTTTCATCTGGAAGGTCTCAAAAGGAATTTGTGCAGGCAGAAGCGATTTGTATTTGTTCCATTGTGCAGGGCACCCAGAAACTGAGCTCCACTGAGACACGAAGTCCTTGTTGTGCTGATTTAGGCATCATAAAATGTGTTTAAGTTCTGCAAAATGTTATTTTGTACCTTCCAAATCCAGCTGAAACCGTTAAAGCTCCCAACAAAAGATCACGCTGTTCATGTTGCTCTACTTTTATGTTGCTATTTTGGTTTCCTTTTCTCAACACTTTTTCATGTCACCAGTAATAAATGGGACCTGTCCTCCCCTTCTCAAGGGATGTGAATTTTATGTACTTGCTCCGACTCCGAAAATTCTGATAGAGGCGAATGGGGAAGGAGGTCTCGCACTGGGAGATGCTCATTCGTAGCTTCACCACTATGCCTGCTAGAAGAAAACCGGATAGCAATTACTTGTGTACCTTAAAGCCTTTCTGTTTTATTTTTTGACAGCTCCTCTGGGAAATTTTCTCATTGTTTTGTTTGCATAGCTTCTAAAGCCACGGTAAGTCAAAGTTTATCAGACTTGGCAAAACTTCAAAGTGAAGTCTTTCCTTTTGGTTATTCTGCATCTTATTGGAAGATGACAAAGAGGCCTCTCTGGGCACAATTTTTAGCTTGCCCTTGGAGCTCCCCTTCTCATAATTTTGGTGCTGGAAGCAAAGCATAAATGTTGAAGACATACTTCCTCTTTGCCAGATGGTAAGGCTAGATCCAGTGGTGTGAATCAAATGGTGTAACAACCGGTTCAGTAAACGCTCGCTTTGCCCAAACCCGTCTGAACCGGTAGAATCTCACCCCTGGCTAGATCTACAAAATTCTAAGAAAAAGCTACCCATGATGAGATAGGAGCAAATACATTTAATAATAACAATAATAATAATGTTGAGAAATACTTAAGAGAAACTTCAGGAGGAGAAGAAACAATGGATTGAAGCTAATCAAGGAGAGAAGCAACCTAGAACTTAGCAGAAATTTCCTGACAGAACAATTAGTCAGTGCAATGGCTTGCCTTCAGAATTGTGGGTTCTCCATCACTAGAGGTTTTTAAGAAGAAATGGCATAAGGTGTCTGAAATGACATATGATGTCCTGCTTTAGCTGAGGGTTGGACTGGAAGACCTCCAAGTTTCCTTTCAACTCTGTTATTCTATTACTAGAATAACTACTACTAACTAGAGGAGAAGACAACAAGGCAACCGGGAGAAGGAATTGAGAATAAGAGAATTGATTATGAATCTTCTTCTTGTGCCATATCTGTCATTGGACATTGGCGATCATGTTAGCGATCCTATTTTTATCAACAGCTGCATGAAAAATCCGTGAACATTCGAAGATGCTAACTTTTCAACACCTCATGACTCCCTAACCACAAGTGAGTCTGAGGTTATACAGAGAGTTAAAAATCTATTATGTCCCCTCTTTATCTGTCTTTCTGCCCATTCTTTCTCCGAGAGATCGTGAATCTGAGGTCATTTCCTACTGCTTTTCCTTTCAGGAGGCGATACACAGGGCACCTGCTCTTTGATTCTCCTCATAGCAGGGTGTAGTAGGAAGGCTTTGCCCATCTTTACAATGGGTTTCTGTTAAATAATATATTTCTTTTCTGTTATAGTTATAAAACCGACTTCATTGCTCAAGTTAGAATCTCACCGTCAGGATGCCCAGAAGTTCAGCAAACGCTTCAACCTCTGACCAATCAGACCAATAAATAACAGCTTTGTGGATCAGGCCAATAAAAAGAATAAGAATTTCTAAAAGTAATGTTAGAATGGAGCAATAGAGAAGGGCATCCGCTGAAAGGGGAAAGATATTATCCTTCCACCTCTTAGAAGCATTCCCCGACCCTTTGTTTTGAATCTCTCAGAAGGTTTCCAAGGAAGGCTGTGCTGCATTTTTCATTAGTTGCTTCTGTATTTCAACCAACTCTAAATTCACTCGGTGGTATTAATAATGCATACCTGGAGCCAAAGATGCCATGATGCTGAAGCGTGCAAAGTTAATATGATGAATAAATGTATATAAATGTAATGAGTCTGTACATATGGTTGTTGTGGTCTACAGGCAGATAGCCGAGCTGGCAGCAGAGTTGCACAGTGAGGAGGTTAGGGAGGAACATGAGCCAGTCCTGGAGGCTGAGGAAGGCTTGGACGAGGGCTCTGCATCCGAGGCAGAGATGGGGCCAGGGCAGTCTGGCAGTTATCAGCTGCCTTTGGAGTCGGACATCAGTGAGGCAGAAGAACAGCTGGAGCCTGTTCCCAGTGTGCGCATGTGCAGAGCTGCCAGAAGAAGGGAACAGCTAAGGAACAAGGCTTGACTTGGGAATAAAGGCTCAGGTGGATGGTGAATGGCCCCTCCCATAGGGATTAAAAGAGGAGCAAAGGGGGAGGGGGCTTTTGCAGGAAACAATTTGTTCATTGCAGGGGTGTGAAGATCTGTCTGTGCATCTTAGAGCCTCTGTGTCGAGGCCTTTCTTGTCAGCACTGCGTTTGAAACTATTTACTTGGCAGCTCTTCAGGCTAGATAAGGTCTGTGCTCCTAATTAGCTTTTGGCTGAATGTGAATGAAAGAAATTCACCTTTGTAAAAGGGGTTTTGCCAGGACCAAAAGTCTGCTTAGTGCTTTTAGGGGAAGCCTAGGTCAGAATAACGGTCGCTGTTAAGATAACTTTGTCATGTTCTTGTCCAATCTCCCCAGATAATGTACTGTGATACTTCTGAATTAGCCTTCTGTACATCAAAATATTTTACCTGGTGGCATTTCTCCCCCTCATTTAATTTTGCCCTTTTTGCACCTGTTAATTTGAGAAGACAGCCTCTTCTTTTTCTCCTTTTAGCTGATGTTTGTCAGTCAGTTTGCACCTAGCCGTATTTTTTGGATTGTTGCAAACAGTAATTCCATTTTTTACCTTTCTATTTCCGTTCATTTCACTTTGCTTAGTTTTTAAGAAGGATATCGTTTCTTAGGGTCAATATCTCAAAATGAGTCTTGAAAAAAAAAAAAAAACATCTTGGCTGAAGGCAGCATTAGCCCTACTTTCAGAGGGGGGTCCTTGGTGCTTTCTGAGCTGGGTGGTTTTCTTGCAGATGTTTCATTATCCAAACTAGGTAACATTGTCAGAGTACTGCAGCACATCTGACGAGCACACAATGAAATAATTCTGCAGGATTCATCCACATAAGAAAAACTTCTTTATATACAATACCATGCAGCAGAAGTCAGCCAGGAACACAGAAGCAATATCCATAGAAGCAAATCATTATAGAGTAGAGAGATATAGAGGCTTAGATTTACAGAGGACAAACCAACTCTTATATACAGTTGAGCAAGTCAAAGCCATGCCTAGACTCCAAACGGTCTTTTATGGCCCCATACAATCAAATACTATGTTTCAGTTTCCAAACAGTCCCCATTGGCTGACCTGTTACCCTGTCTATTCCAATTTATGAACTATACTGACAAACATCCATGGAGTACTGATGGGTAACTGAGTTAAGTAATGAAATGTCTGCAAGAAAACGATCAAGCTCAGAGAGCCCCATATTCCCTCGTTCTCCTCCTCCTCCTCTCTCCATAAACACCACTCCCTCCTGGCACTGATGATGTTACCCAGTTGGGTAATGAAACATCTTCAAGGTAATCCCCAAACTCAGAGAGTACCAAAAGCCCCACAGTTCAACCCTGAGCTACAAAAATTCGCTTCTGTCGGTACTCTCAGATGGGTCTGACAATTCCGTTGTGGGAGTTTGGGATAGTTGGAAAATGATAACTATCAGTGCAATGGATGCTGTCAGGGAGATATGGAATAAGCACTGGTGGGATTCAAATTGTTTTACTACTGGTTCTGTGGGCGTGGCTTGGTGGGTGTGGCAGGGGAAGGATACTGCAAAATCTCCAGTCAGAGGCGGTATTTGCCAGTTCTCCAAACTACTCAAAATTTCCGCTACTGGCCCTCCAGAACTGGTCAGAACCTGCTGAATACCACCTCTGGAATAAACAGTAGTCATTTGTGATCAGTTGTCCAATTAGGTGCCTCAAAAATTGAAATTACTCTAGAAAGAAGCTGAAGCAAACAAAAAACAGAAGTCCCATTCCTAACAATCTGGAAACTGTTCTCAAAAGGACAAAGGAAATGGAATTATTTGGAGACCAAGCTTACAAAAGTGCTGAAGCAAGAAATGAGAAATGGTCAAAGGTCTGTGCTTCAGAAGATAATTCATTCTCATCTCAATACCAAGTGATTCCCCAATAAAAACGAGTAACCAGGATTAATAAGCAAAGAGAGTGTGGGAGAAAAAGAAGAGCTGATTGCTTTTCTAATACCTGGGTTGATATTAGAAACAGAGATAAACAGGTAAGTTAAAATCGGATGCATTGTTCAAATACTTCACATTGGCAGCCTGCCGCTGTATTAACAATGCATCATTTTTTACCCCATCAGCATACAACTGAGTTTTGTAGTTGGAGCTGCCCTTGGATGTGCAGCTGACTGAAACTAGACCCAGGAATGCCTTTTCAGCACAACTGTAATTAAGATGGTACCTCAGGCTGTGCTCAAATTAGTTTCCTGTTCTGCTTATTGCATGTGCTTAACTCTCACAAACAATTGGCACAGGAGAGCAATTCGGTGGGGTTGATCAAGCGAGACAGAATCCTTGCTTTATGGATTCTTTTGTCAGATCAGCAAGCAGGCTCCCTTGTGATATGGATCTGTTCCCATCTACTTTCTATCCTGCGTTTGACTGATAGATGATCTGCACTGGAGTTTACTTGCAGGAACGCAACAGTGGTGGGATTCTACCAGTTTCCCTACCGGTTCAGGGATCGTGCACTTCGCGTGTGCTCACAACTTTCCAAACACAACTGAGACTCTGCCTGCCAATCAGCTGAAAGGAGAAAGAAGAGACGAGCCCAGGGGCAGGTGGGAGAGCCAATCCTGTGCTTTTCTCTTCTTTCTCCTATCAGCTGATCGTCGGAGCTTTTTTTTTTTTTTTTTACTACCGCAAATGCTTTGTAGGACCTAAGCAAATTTTCCATGTGTTTTTCTTAGTCATCCGCCGTGCTGTTCTCAAAGTGAAGATAAATGTACACACTTCCATGTGGTATCCTTTTCATTGTTCTACTGTACTTTGTCGAGAAGTTACAAGGTATCATGACCATTAGACACCTACCTCCCTCATAGGCAAATATACTCACCTGTGTATAAATCTTTATTGGGAAATATGACGACCCAGGAAACGGCACAGAGATAACACAGGCAGCTGGCAGTTCAAACCACCTATTTATTGCTCTGAATCTCCCCAAACATTCCCATGTTTCTGGCAAGTCCCAGTGCAAAGTGATGACAAACACACACACAAGAACACACACACACACACACACACGAAGCAGCCTCTGGCTGCAAATGCTCCAGCCCAGCACTATGTACACCACAGACGCACAGCAATAAATTCAGCAGGGCAAATCAAGGAGTTCAGAAAGCCAAGAACCCAGGTCATTTAGTCCAGAAAGACAGAAAGAATGCAAAGAATCCAGGGAAGTTCAAACATCGGCACTCAATACTTCAGGAATTCAGTGTTTGTACCCGACAAATACCCCTCCCCACAGCGTCTCCTAAAGTCTCATTCCTCAGGTGTCCCTTGTGAAGAGCAGCGGGGTGCTCTCCTCCCGTGTAGATGGGTTAGTCTGCGCTGTTCTCGCCTTCTCTCCACTCTCGGATCAGGACGGGGTAGTCCTTGGATACTCTCGGATCAGGACGGGGTAGTCCTTGGATGCTCTCGGATCAGGACGGGGTAGTCCTTGCTCATCGCCTAAGCTCCTTCTCTCATTTTCACTGCTTAGCCTCTCTTGGATATCCTGCCCCTGTTCCTCCCTGCCTACAAGCTTTCCTAATCCTGAAAGACCCTGGACTGACTGGCCCTGCCCTTCCCCATTTTCCTCCTAAGCTAACAAAGCTGCCCCCTCAATCTCTGTCGGCTCCAGTTTCAGCTCACTTCCCCGCCCCCTGCAGATTCAGACTCCGACGCGGGCATGACAGGAAATATCTTGAAAACTTTAGCTAACCAGCACCTTTGTCTCCTGTTTCCTAATTCATCTGACTAAAATGTATAAAATTAACATATTTTATCTCAGAGGTGGCTAATTTCCCAAAATTTGTAGACCAGAGCTCTTTCCGATTCTATAGGCCAGGTCTCTCGACATCTTCCAATTTTGCATTATTTCTTTGAGTTGTTCTACGCTCCGGCTGGTGTCAGCTTTGATGGTGTCCAGCCACTGTGTTCTTGGATGGCCTGGTTTTCTTTTACCGTGAACTCTTCTCACCATAATTGCTCTCTCCAGTGAATGCCGAAATAAACAAGGCACAATTTTGTGATTTTGCCTTTGGTAGAGGGCCTTATCATGACATTACCTGACTGACGGGGCATCAAGTCCATTCCTGAATCGATCTGTATCCCTGAATGGAAACGATCTTGGTTTTTCTCATAATTGAGAACTCTTATTGGCATTGCCATTTCCTTGCATCTGTCGCCTTTCTAAAGATACACTCTGTCATAACATTTGCCACTCTCCTTTAAGGAAGCCAATATTGCTGTTAGACAACACAAAAATGTCATTAGGCTACAAGAGGAGCAAGAATGTCATTGAAACAGAGGATAAAGGATCGATGTTTCCTGCTCAGAAAATAAACATTGTGATTTTGATTGGGTGCTTATTTAGCAGCAGGGATATCATTATCCTCTGATCTTGTAGGATATTGACATGGGCTGTTAACTAAGGACCCAGATAGTAAAATTTCATCTTTGTTTGGAACTGTTTAAAGAAACCTACCCTCCACTTTTGACAACTGCAAATAAAATTTGCAATAAAATACAAGCAGGAGACTTTAATCTTGGGTATAAACTGCAAACACACTGTACTCAGCTGTAAAATGGTGCTTAGGCTTGGATGTTTATCACTAAATTTGGAGTAGGATGCCTGTGTGAACAATTTCTCAAGAATTAACAAGCATTTTTGAAATAAATTATTATTTTTTTTGCTCAGAATCAAGCTTATGTATTCTGCTTACTCAGGTGCAAAAACAGGATGAATGCCAGAGGTGGTATCATCCAGTTCTGACAGGTTCTGGAGAACTGGTAGCAGAAATTTTGAGAACCGGCAAATACCACCTCTCACTGGCCCAGCCCCCATCTATTCATTGGTTGCCCTGCACAGGAGAACGGAGCGGGAAAGCAGGTTAGTGGGGTGGGATGGAAATGGGGATTTTACAGTATCCTTCCCCTGCCACACCCACCAAGCCACACCATGCCCACCAAGACTATGTCCACAGAACCGGTAGTGAAAAAAATTGAATACCACCACTAATGTACACATATGTGTTATAATATTTGAGCCACAAGGTCAAAACCCATCAATGGAGGAAACATTCCTGCATCCATGTTCTAGTGCTTTTGAACACCAAAATGAGCAAGTCTAATTCTTTGAATTATCTTTGGATAATTCAAATCTTTTGGTGGAACCACATCATATCTGATGGTAGTTGGATTTCAGAGTTGGAACCCATTAGAACTTGTGAGTCAACAACCTATACTTTTTTAAACAGAATAC
Organism: Pseudonaja textilis; assembly: GCF_900518735.1. Next base: position 15,448,328 of record NW_020769320.1, on the reverse strand, counting down.
AAGCCCATTTATAAATAGTGGACCTCTATTTATTTCTCTCCTTCACATATTTAGAATGATAGAACCATGGGATTGTAAGGGAACGTAGGGATCGAACTCCTTGCCCGAGACACTTGTCCTCATATCATTCTGGTCAAATGATTGTCCAATCTTCTCTTGAAAACCTGACAGTCAAAACTATTAATCCTTGAAACAGCTTCATGGATTAATAGTTTTGACTGTCAGGAAATTCCTCCTTATTTCCAAGTTGGATCATCCTTTGACAAATTTCCCTCTATTGCTCCTCGTCCTGCCTTCAGGTCAGTGGTGGGATTCAAAATGTTTTACTACCTGTTCTGTGGGTGTGGCGTGGCTTGTTGGACGTGGCTTGGTGGGCATGGCAGGGAAAGGATACTGCAAAATCTCCATTCCCTCCCCACCCCACTAATCTGCTTTCCAGCTCTGTTCTCCTGTGCAGGGCAACAAAAGAAGACCCAGACAATCAGCAGGGACTTGATGGGAGGCAGAGAATAGATGGGGGGGTGGAGCCAGTCAGAGGTGGGATTTTCCAGTTCTCCGAATTACTCAAAACTTCCACTACCGGTTCTCCCGAACTGGTCAGAACCTGCTGAAAACCACCTCTGCTTCAGGTGTTTTAGAGAATAAATCCACCCCATCTTCCTTGTGCCAGCCCTTCAATTATTGGAAGATTGCTAATAGGTATCCCCTAAGTCTTCTCTTCATTAGGCTAAATATATCTAGTTCCCTTAGATGCTCATTGTTAAGTTTAGCGTTCAGATCTTTGATGTTCTTCTCTGCACACTTTTTAGGACCTCAGCATAATTGTAATGAACAGACCCGTGGCTATTTCTCTTGTCTGTTTGACTTTATCCTTTTGGTCTTAAGGCTGAATTACCATTGTCAATCAGACATTGTCAATCAAACAAAATTAATAATTAACAGCCAGCAATTCTCTGGAGGGGCAATTGTATTTAAACTCAGATGTTCTATCATAGACAGAAAGCTCAGGCAACTATAATATGGTATTTGGAATGTAACTGAATGTGGAAGAACTTTGGAAAGCTCTTGTAGATTGGGGAAGGTTTTTTTTTTTCCCTCTTAGCATTCCAAATATTTTGGAAAGCTTATGTAGCTTGTAAAAATGTAGTCATAACTTCTCTTTCCATCAAACCATTTCTGTCATGCCCCCATTGGAGTCTAACTCCGAGAGGAAGGCAAACAGCTGACAGGGAGTGGGAGGGTGGCTCCTTTGGCTGTGGAAGAAACTGGGGAAGGGCAAAGTCAGGCTGGGCAGAGCAGGGAAGAGGTAGAACAAGGGAGGAGGGGTTTGGATGAAGGCCAAGGCCCACCCCTCTTCATCCTAGGACACAGGGAAGAATGCAGAAGGGAGCAACATGGGTTGAGTGGCTTATGAGGGAGGAGAGGGCCCTGATACCCTTCACAAGGCACACCTGGGGAGGGAGTTTAAAGGAGAGGCAGTTGCAAACTGTGTTTTCCAGGAACAAATATTCACTTTATCTAAATGTTGGCTGCCTCTATTTGCATTCCTGAAATCTTCCCAATTGGTTTGATTTACTGTCCTGTTACTTCACTTCTGGAACTCCTTATCGTGCCCTGCCAGATTTATTGCCTTATCTTGCTTTTTCCGATTTATAGTTTAAAGTTTTCTGTTTACAACCTTTTGGTCTAGAATATCTGCAGCCAAAGGCTTTTGCAGGTTCCTGGGAGAGTTTTTCTCCCAAACTGGAAAGGAACTGGCACACTGGGGGCAAAGTTGGAGCTAATAAAGGGACCTCTACTTATTATCTGGCTGGGTTATCTTTGAGCCATACCCTGGGCCATCCTACATTTCATTTATTTGTACTTGAAAATGGTGTGTGTGTGGCAAGTAGGGTCTTAATGCAAATGAGTGACCACCTGTAATGGAATGACCTTGGGGAAAGAGAGGAAGAGATGTTGCCTAGGAAATAGAGGAGACAGGCAGGAGCCCCCAGAGGAGCATAAAAGGGGCAGCCAGAAGTTTGTACTTTTGGACTTTTAAGTTTGTTAGTCCTCCATGTAAAGCAGGTGGGAAACATGACTCAGTGAACTAATTCTACTTTATTGTAAGGCTACGTTAACAGAACCTTGCAAGCCTAGATAGAATCTTCCAACTCTTTTGTGAATCTTTGTGGACGTTTTTGTTTTTTACTTTTATGTAATCAAGGTTTCTAATATCCTTTTGTTAGTTAAATGGGTGTTAGTGAGGTGTGACAGCTCAGCAGTTAAAGACACTGTGAGCTTATTAGCTGGAAAGCCGACAGCCTGAGTTGAAGATCCGAGTGCTGCACGATGGGGTGAGTTCCCTTCCCTTGCCTCAGCTCCTGCCCACCTAGCAGTTCAAAGGCATGCAAATGCAACTAGATAAATAGATACCACTTCAATGGGAAGGTAACAGAGTTCCATGAGCCTTTGGGTATAGCCATGCTGGCCATATGACTACGGAAAATGTTGAGTAGTTTGGAGAACCGGCAAACACCATCTCTGACTGGCCCTGCCCCCTTCTATTCTCTGCCTTCTGAGTCCCAGCTGGGTCTTCTTTTGTTGCCCTGCACAGGAGAATGGAGCTGGAAAGTAGGTTAGTGGGGTGGGGAGGAAATACCTTTCCCCTACCACATCTACCAAGCCATGCCCACCAAGCCACACACAGAGAACTAGTTGTAAAAAAATTGAATCCCACCACTGTTCTCAACTAAGGGTTAGCACCTACTTGGAATTATATAAGGGTTAATAGAAGTGTGGACTTAGTACTCTTGTGACTATGTAGAGATTCTACGTTGATCCCTCTTTTAACTCCACCCCCAGTTTTGCCACCCCTTCCCCCTTAATAAATGATTTTTTTCTTTGCCTGAAGTAATTGAAATTTACATGGGGAAAGGAAGCGGGATGTGAAGAAGCTACTTTTGGAGGGGATTGAGTGTTCAAATATAGGGACTAGGTTCTACCCGTTTTATGTCATGCTTTAATGGCACTTCCAATCTTGGTCTTCCTCCATTATCTTTTTTGGTTGAACAAATGCCCAAAATGCTTTCTGTCAGTTAAATTATCATTCAGCTCTTCTGGAAAAAGGAATAGAAAGCAAAAAGGAAATTGATCCCCAAGAGGAAAAAGAAAGAAAATCTTTTACCGCTAAGAATTTTACCTCTTCTCTGTTATAGAATAAAACTTTAAGTGCCTATTCTGCTGGGTTTCTCTATTTCCCATTCGTCTCCTGCTTTTAAGGTACTGAATATTTTAGAATCTGCCTAGTGTGGGTTGGCTTTTTAAAAATTCTATTTTAAAACATTTCCCTACCTTGTTATATCGGAAAGTTGGCAGCTTATATTTCCCTCTTTGGCCTCTGCAAACATAAGTTTGGGTTTGCTACTGCCAAGTAGTTTTGCAAACTCCTGGTGGGAAAAGAATCAATATAGAGAGGGATGGCCTGTATTTTTAACCTCAAAAAAAACAGACCTTGCAAACAACATGTTTTTAATACAAACATGCAAATGCTTCCAAAACAAGGTTTCCTTGCTGTGTTGGAAACCATGAATGTAGTTTGTATATAAACAGATACAGTTATTTATTCATTCATTATTTTAGTTCTTTCTCCCATGGTTGTGATGTTTACAATAGAAGTAACAGGAAGAGCAACATAGTTATGGTATAAATGGTAATACAAACAGCACTGTATAAAATTACAGGTAGGGCCTGGTCACAAATTAGAATTAAAAAAGCCCACTGAAAAAAACGGCAAAGATCCTTCTATGCAGTGGTGGGATTCAAATAATTTAACAACTGGTTCTCCACCTTAATGATATCTTCCAACAACCAGTTTGCCAAACTGCTCAGAAAGTTAACAACTGGTTTTCCCAAAGTGGTGCAAACTGGCTGAATCCCACCACTGCTTGGGTCAACAAGTATTGGGTCAGCACTGACAAAGACTTGCTGAGTTTAATGAGATAATTGATGATCAAGAGATAGTGTCCTTAAGAACTTTGGAATAGGCTTGGCAGTGACATTCAATAGATCGATACTGTGAAGAATTCTGAAGAGTGATACCCATTGGGACACCTAGTTAGGTGACAAAACCTAACGGGTGTTGAAGAACATAAGTAGGATGGGCTGGTCACCTTCAGTGGGAAACCATCCAGAAATTCCATAGATGAAGGTTACAGTGGGAAGCTGAAAAAGGAAATGAATGAAACCCCAGTAAGACCATACCTGGACTATATTAGAATTTGCAGCATAAATTCAGGTTTAGAAAACGCACAGATGACTGATTCAGCAGGATCATTAACTTCTTTATAAACATCACAATATGAGTAAAGTTTAGAATACCATTTGTAGATTCTTTCAAGGTAATATAAGCAGAAACACAAGCAGCAGGAGCTCAGAGGAGATATCAGAGTCAGCAAGGAAACAAAACTAGTTTCAGTTTCAATTCTCAGCAAAGCATACAGAGCCAAACCACACCCGGGTCGTCCGCTCCCATTGGCTGGTCTGTTGCCATGCTTACTCACCTGCTGACTTTGTTAATCATGTCTCTGCCGGTTCATGAATATACTCTGACAGATGACTGCAACCAATTTGGGTCACCTTACTACAGAAAAGATGTTGAGACTTTGGAAAAAGTTCAGAGAAGAGCAACTAAGATGGTCAAAGGCCTGGAGTCTAAAACGTATGAAGAACAGCTGCAGGATTTGGGGCTAATCTAAAGAAAAGAAGAATTGCAGGGTAGCATGGTAGCAGTACTCTAGTATTTGAGGGACTGCCACAAAGAAGAACGGGTCAAATTATTCTCCAAAACACTGGAGGCCAGGACAAGAAACAATGTTTGGAAACACATCAAGGACAGAAGCAACCTGGAATTCAGGAGAAACTTCCTAACCGTGAGGGCAATTATCCAGTGGAACAACTTGCCTTCAAAAATTGTGGGTGTTCCATCACTGGAGGTTTTTAAGAAGAATCTAGACAGTCACTTATCTTAAATAGTATAGGTTCTCCTGCTTAAGCAGGGGGCTGGACAAGAGGACCTCCAAGGTCCCTTCCAGCTCGATCATTCTATTCATTCCATCAGATGTCGCACATAGGAATGGTCAACATATAGACTTGAAACCAGAGATATTTTTATTGGGAATTTTACCTGAAATATATAGTAAAGACTTGAAATACCTGATTGTAAATGTATTAACAGCAGCTAGGATTGTGTTTGCCAAAAACTAGAAAAGTGAGAAAACACCATCACAGGAGGAAATCATTAAGAAAATATTGGAATGTGCTGAAATGAGCAGATTGACATTTGAAATTAGAGAACAAGAGGATAAACAATTTTATAAAATCTGGGATCTATTCTATCAATGGTTAGACAATAAAATATAGTAATGAAATATGTAGACTCTTAGAAAATAATAAATATATAAAGATGTATTTCTTATATATCTACAAAATGATTTTAGGATAGATTTGAGATGATAATATGAGCTGTTATAAGACAAAGTAAATTATGATTATCTTGTAAAACATGAATGAATAAAAGTATAGTCAAATGATTGATTAATAATGATACTAAAGTATTTAATTTTTGATTGAGAATACGAGATTATATGCAATGTAATTGTAATTGAAGATTACGAAATGGAAGCACAAAACAATTTGTAAGCCAACCGGCACACTGTATGTATACATATGGAAGATGGCTTGATGTTTTTATGTTTTGTTTGTTTATGTTTGTTTTTAAAAACCAATAAAAACTTAAATTAAAAAAAAGGAATGGTCACGTGATTCATTCTTTACTGCCGCCAAGAAGTCTGCATGGATGTGCCCCTAAATTGATCCAGGCTGAGCATTATCCAAGGAAACTTTGCCATTAGTGGAATACAAATGAGTACCTAATGGAAGCAATCCAACTCTAGTGGCTTAACTGTGACAAAAAAAGGTCATAATATTGATCAAAACTCACTTAACAACTGCCTTGCTTAGTGGAAATTCTGTTCCCCACTGTGTCATAAGTTGAATTTCTTCCCCTTTTTTGAATTTGAATAAGAAGTGTCATCGTTTTCTTGGCTCATATAACTAGAAAATTATGAGCTATAATTGCTGGGTAACAGATTTATGTTGACTAATAACAAAATGGAGATCAAATGAAGAAAAATGAAGAAAAAGAGAGATCGTTATTAATCTTATTCCCCGTAGTCGTTCTTGGTTAACCTACTTCTTGTAAATAGAGTGCGCTTAAAAAGAAGAAGTAAATTATTTAAAATCTGGGATCTTCAACCTGCCTCATGATGTTTAAGTTAGGAATTTGTTCGTATAAGCCAAGTTCCGGGTGAATTTTACTTCATAGAATCCATGAAGTGGGGGATAAAATGGATAAAATAATAAATCCTGATGCACTTAAGCAGGATTCTTGCTGTAAGAAGCCAGGAAAAGAGGTGAATTTGAAAGACTCAGGTCAATTTTTAAGTTATTTATTGTTGATTTGGTTTATTTCCTTGGGGGAAAGCTAATACACAGGGACCCCGTTTTTCCTCTAGAAGCAGCAATACACAAACGGATCGGTCTTCTCTCTGCAGATTCAGCATCTTAGTTTGACAGTTTGTTGGATGCAAGAATGCTGACTTGAACTAAAATCTCCACGAGTCGGTTCATTTGAGATACACAGAGGGACCATTCGGCTTAGTCTAGGATCTTGGTCCAGAGGTACCAAAGTGGCTTAATGTGATTTGGATCACTTTGTAGGTAATCCAGTTCGACTTTATTCTCCGAATGCAGAATTCTATTTTTCCATAAAACTGGCACGGAATAGAAGCGATAAGACCTTTTCATTCTTTAACGGACTGGAATGAGTTTTCAGAAAAGCTACCATTTTATGAAGGGAAGAGAAGGCAAAGTGCCAATTTTCAAAGACATCGGTGAAATGGTTTATGAGAACTACTCTTGATTTTTTTTTAAAAAAAGATTCCCATAATATTGTTAGGTTGGAATGAAACAGAGAGCTAGAGAAGATGTTTATGGAAGTGGTTTCATAAGGAATAGTAATGCCTCTTTCCAAATGCAATAAAACTATTAGGGATTGAATCAGAAATTCAAGAAGTAGCTCACTATCTTTTCTGTAAAATAAATCATTTAGGAGTCAGGTCAAGTACCCTGTTTTCCCCAAAATATGACCTACCCTGAAAGTAAGTCCTAGCTTGATTTTTATATGTGAGCCCAATATAAGCCCCACCCCCAAAATAAGTCCTAATTAAGATTCCGCCCATTCCAGACTGCACGGGCAAAAATTAAGCTGGGGTGGGGATGGGGGAGTGGAATTGCCCTACTACTTACCCTTGATGATGGCCCATTTCTTCTGGAGCCAGCAAGGCTGGCAAGACTTTCCTGAAGGCCCCTGTAGCTGATAATAAAGCTTCAGCATGATCCGGAGCCATGTTATCAGCTGCAGAGGCCTTGTTGTGGTTAGCCGGCAACAGGTGCGGACAGCTGAGGAGAGCAAGGACTCAGGTGAGGGGCCAGGGCCATTAGGAAGTGGACTGCTGCCTTCAGAGATTGTGGGGGCTGGCAGCAGCGATGAGAAGGTTCCCGAGGAGCCTGTGCCAAGTGTGCGTGTGCACAGGGCTGCTCGAAGGAAAGAGCAGCTGCAGCAGCATGGCCGACTCGGGAGTAAGGCTGCAAAGTAATGGCCCCTCCTTCAAGAAGATAAAAGCCAGCTATGAATCAGAAGTTCTTTGCAGGAAGCAAAGATGTTTTGAAACTTGAGTCTCGTGGACATTGGAGTATCTCAGTTGGTATTTGAAGACTCTTGTGTTGTAAGATATTTCTTATCTGTGATTCTTGGCAGTCTTGCATAGTTTTGGTGAGGTTTGTGCTTATCAAAGTTAATTACTTTGCAGCAGCCTTTTAAACAGGGTTTCGTAAGACTCATTAACAGGTTTCAGTTCCCTTTGGTTATTGTTGGTTTTATTGGAAAAGGGTTTGGGTCGGAACAGGCCTCCAGGAAAGCCTTGCCAGCCACAAAAAAAGTTCCTGCAGGCCTCTAACAGTGAGGAGGGTGGGGGTGATGTGTGCAAATGAGGTTAGTCAGTGGATGAAACCCCCACAAATAAGACCTGGTGCTTTTTGGTGGCAAAAATAAAATAAAATAAAATAAGACAGGTTCTTATTTTGGGGAAAACGTGGTAGATACAGCAACTGAAAAAACACCTTTATATTATTGCCTAGGATAAGAGGCATGAATGGTGAAAATAAAAAATTCTCTTCTTCTTTCCTAGATCATGGTGACTCATAGCAACCTTATTACAAGGGACTTTCTGATCTGAGGATAGATCCGTCTCTGATTTAAATACTCCACTTTCTCTCCTCTTAAACATTTTACATGAAGTTCTGAACATTTGCACCAGCTATTTATGAGTCTTTGCAACCTTACTCCTGAGTCACCCGTACTGTTGTAGCTGCTCTTTCCTATGAGCAGTCTGTGGAAAAACATTTCTCCACGGAACTGGTCCCTGGTGGCCCAAAGGTTGGGGGAACACTACTCTAAAGTAATATTTTGAGGTCTTCCATTTAAATTAGCTTTAAAGAACATCTTTGTGAGTTTGTGTCTTAGGAAGTGATTGATCCCATCGAAAGGCCTGTGGGGGAGGGGCTTGGCCATGATGGGTGTGGCCATGATGGGCGTGGCCTAGTTAGCCTCCTGCACCATAGTGTGGGGGGTCATTTTTGCTCTTCCCGGGCTCCGGAGGCTTTCCTCAAGCCTCCGGGAGGGTGAAAACATCCTCCCCAGACTCTAGAGGTTCTCTGGAAGCTGGAAATAGGGCCATTTCCCACCTCCCTGAACTTCCAGGAGGCCTGTTTTTCACCCTCGCTGAGCCTTCACATGCACCCTGCACTTACCTGCATCCAAAACGGTCTGCGTGGAGATGCCTGGGAGGGCTGGGGTGGGTGGGGCCAGCCAGGAGTGGGATTTGGGGGTTCTCCAAACTGCACAGAATCTTATCTAGGGGCTCCCCTGAACCCCTGCAAACCCACAGCAGCCCATCCCTGGAAAGGCCCCATTTAAGCAACACCATGACCAGGTTTGAGGTATGTGATTTTAGCTTCATTTTCAGGTGGTTTGAAAAAAAATGGAAATAGTTTGCTGCCCAAGGTCTTGTTATTATCCACTCATAGCCAAAACATGATCCCATAACCTAGCTACGTTCCTTCCAGTAATTTTGCATCTTAACCAGATTGTTTCCTATAACCCTTTAGAAAGTGAGGAGACTAAGCAATTTTAATGTTTAATCACAACTCAGTGTATTATTTATGCTAACAAGTGTTGTGGTAGGATGTTGATAAAGAGGTTGTCCCTGGGCAGCATTTCCAACTGGGCTCCATTATCTTTCCATTCTTGGAGTTAAAAAGCACCCCAGGTGTATGTTTCTGATCAGTTCCACCTTAACCCTAGGGGCTGAAAAGCCAATGAGCTCATCTGAATATTTTAACCACCAAAACATTAACTGGGTTTCTCCTACAAAATGGCCTCGTTTCAAAGATCTCAGAGCCCAGGCAACAATGCCATGGGTCACACTTGCCCCGTGTATCAGAAATGTCACACAATTATAGGCATGTGATAGTTGTTTGCAAAATAAATTGTAGTGTTTGTCTCAGATGGCTTCCATGCTATTTCCTCATTTGCAACATGCTTCATAGATGAACACAACAGAAACAGACGAGGAAATAAATTGGGGGATGTCGTAAGAGCCCATCAATGAAATTAAAAGGAAACAAGATTAAAAATTCAGCCGATAATCAATGGTTTTTTTTGTTGTTTTAGAATAGAATTAAATGCTACTCCAGATAGACAGGTTGTCCTTGACTTAAGAATTGGAACCAGACTTGCCATCACTTAATGTGGCAGTCATAGAACTATTCCTAGCTTGAATTCTCTGAGAGCCGGATAATCTATCTATCTATCTAAATATAAAAGCCAAGTACCATTCACTCATCATGAAATCCCCAGAACCGTAAAGCCTACAAAATTGAAATTTGGCAGGTATGTTCCTCTTGGCTTCTAGGTTTCTCCTAAGAAAGGATTTTTCAAAATGACCATCAGAGCATTAATATTTCTTAATACAGCAATTAACACGCTCTGACGCTAAGGAGTTCTACTCCCCCTCCCCACCTGAAAAGAACTCTGTTCCAACTGCCAGTTGCCTCACATTCTGTTACCTCAGTTCAAACTGGCAGACTTTCCACTCCTTCAGTCAGGAGTGGTCTGGGGCTCACCAAAATGTCTATACCTTCCACCTATGGAACTGCTTCCGGACTCAAGGCAATGGGAGCGATATTCCCTTATGTGTTTCAATCACCGACCTATACACGCTTTTCTCAATCACCGACCATCACTGAGCCAATGGATTGTGAACCAAATTTCTCCTGCATAGCCCGATCACAAAGTTTCGTTGTGAAGCATGGGTATCCAGCTAGTATTGACATAAAGAAAAAAGAAGAGAGATTTGCTTATAAATTTGTGAATTCCACACAATGGCACATTATGTTTCTTACAATGGTGGGAAACTGGCTTACCTTGAGGATGAGGTTGTCTGCCACAGGTTCTTCTCAAAACCTTCTTTCCCCCAACTGTTCCATTTTCCTGAACGAATGGCTGGGTGATGATGTTGGTTTCGTGCTGATTTGGACTGCCTAGTTTTCTTCTCCTGACCCAAGTCAGCATCATTCCAGCAGATTGATTATCTGGTTGCACAGGAATGGATTACCTTGGTTGTTTGACACATTACCCTGGTTCCGTGTAGCAATGTGATGGTTGTGGCCTGTTGGCCACCAGCCCTTCCAGTAGCCAAATCAGAAGAAGAGGAGGATGAGGTGTGGGAATCAGGGTCAACATCAGGGCAAGCTGGGAGCTCCGAGTGGGAAGAGGAAATGGAGCTGGCAGAGAGAGAGAGAGAGAGAGAGAGAGAGAGAGAGAGAGAGATCCATCCATCAGCCCTCAGATGGAGAATCAACAACCCCCAGGTCTGGAGATGGCTGATAAGGAAGAGGAGGAACAGCTGAGCCCAGTGCCTGATGCGTGGATGCGCAGGAGGCAGAGGAGAGGAGAGCAGAGGAAATCTATGGGCCAGTCCTTGAGATGGAAGAGTTGCCGCGGATAGCAAGGCCCTACTCTAGCTCTGGGGATAAAAGGCGGGGAGGGGAGATGAATAGATGTGGCAGACAATTTTCATCTTCTGACCGGATGGACTTGTTAGCCTGCAAAAGAAAACTTTTTGCCGGGGCTGCCCACATTCCTAATAAAGGAATTTTTTGAGTTCATGTCAGAGGATTTGTTGTGTTTTGGGAGCTGGGTCAGAACAGTGATGTTGTGAATTTAGACAGTTTAAGGGGAATCGTTTTTACATCATACCAATCTGTGCCATTTATCTAAGGAAGTATTTTACTGTCGAAATGGAAGAACAAGGAAAAGGTTGCAAGTAGATTGATATAAGGTGAGTGTGAGCCTAGCCTCGGGCTGCAAATGCAGAAGGACAAGGACTGTGGACCAGAATGGAGAGAAATGAGAAGATAATGGACCGGAATATCAACAACCATGTAAAACCTACAGAGAGCAACATCCGTCAGTTCATGGATGACCAAAGGGAATCAATCAGAAGGAAGATAATTTGGTATAGACACAGCATGTTCCCTTTGTGGCTGTTAGTAGACTATGAAATGGATAAAATGTCACACAACTGGACAAGGAAACATAAAGAACCATCTTGGAGTCTTGCGGAAAAAGGCAATAGGAAAACACACGGTGAAAAATAATGCTGCTACTTATTACCAAAGTTATAACAGTCTGAATGAATAAGGATGGCATTTCCACCTTTACAGGGGGCCTAACCAATAAGGACAGAATATAATTTATTTCCAAGTGTGAAATTGCATAAAATGAAAGATAAAGGAGGTGGACATGAGAGGTGAAGGGCGGCAGGAAAACATTTTCCTTGAGACAACTCAACTCCATCAGTAAGTTCTTAAATTGTCTGCCAGTCTGGCAACAATGTCTTCTAAATAGGGAGCATCAGTTTGCTTTTGTGTTAAGTAATCTTTCATATTAAGCCACTTCCAACAATGAAATTGTGTTGTCTTGTATCTGGTGTCAGTCTGTTATTAAAGTCATCCCAATGCAAGTATGGTAGCCTTTGACTTACAACCATCATGAAGCCCGCCTACTACTCTCACAAGTCGTGTTGGTGATGATCAACCCAATTTGAATTTTGAATTTTACCTTTATTGTCGTTGCATTCCACAAATACAATGAAATTTGAAAGCCACTCCAGCACAGTGCCCCAGACACCACATCACAATCACACCACAAGTATTTAAAAATTAAAATAATTAAAGTAGTACCCTGTTTCTCCAACAATACGGCCTCCCCCAATAGGAAGTCTCAGCATGTTTTATAGGCATGAAATGAAATTAAGCCCCTCCCCCCAAATTAAGGCCTATATTAAAACATGTGAAATGGGGGGAATGGTGGGGGGGGCTTGCCGTTAGGAAGTACTTTTGTTGCACACCCGGATATGGTGCTGCCTGCGTTGACCCCGATATCAAGTGCCCCACCAATGCCGAGGTCAACATCCAAGCCATCGCTGCCCGCCCACCTGAAGATGCAAAGAGGGGAATTAAGTCACCCCCGAAAAGACGGCCTAGCCATTTTGGGGGGGGGGGTCAAAAAAGAAGTAAGACCCGGCCTTATTATATGAGAAACACGGTAGTAGCAGTAGTAGTAGTAGTAGTGATAATGGTATAATGATAATGATAATGATAATAGGTTTTAGACTGATAATCCCAGTCTAAAACCTATCTAAAACATTTAGCAAGTTAAATAGTTTAGAAATGCCGCTATATACATAGGACTAGATCACAAAGGTGCTATTTGATTCAAGACAATTATTGCTTTGGAAAAGAAACTGTTTCTCAGTCTATTAGTCCTCATTTTAAGACACCTATAACGTCTCCCTGATGGTAATAGTTCGAAATATGAATGACCAGATGAGAACGGTCTGCGGAGACTTTTAGTGCTCTAGAGAGGAGTCTGCTCTTCGCAATCTCTTCCAAAGAAGAAAGAGAACAACCAATGATTTTTTGTGCTGTGTTTATAACTCTCTGGAGCATCTTCTTATCCACTACAGAGCATCCAGCATACCACACCGTTACACAGTATGCCAAAATGCTCTCGATGGTAGAACGGTAAAAAGTAACCAGCCACTTCTCACCCAGACCACTTTTTTCAGCAGCCTCAGAAAGTGCAGGCGCTGTTGGGCCTTCTTTGCAGTGGCCATAGTGTGGACCAACCAAGTAAGGTTGTTGGAAATATGAGTTCCTAGAAATTTAAAACTATGAACTCTTTTCACACAGTCTCCATTGATATATAGTGGGAGAGGCTCTGCTTTGCATCTTTTGAAGTCTATAATCAATTCCTTGGTCTTTTTGATGTTCAGGGTGAGGTTATGACTCTTGCACTACAAGACCAGTCTGAGAACCTCTGACCTAATGGCCGTCTCGTCTCCTCCTGATATGAGTCCCACCAATGTGGTGTTGTCTGCAAATTTTAAAATAGAGGATAGAAAATTTGGCCAAGTTTCATCTGCAAACTCTCCTTTTGAGTTGGAGTTATCTTCGGTTAGGAGTAGGTCTCCAGTAAATTGTCCCATGATCCCCTATCCCCTGGGAGAATGGTATGCAATTGGAGACAGTGTAGAACAGGGGTGTCAAAGTCAAGGCTGGATCCAGGCTGTGGGGTACTTAGATCTGGCCTGGCGGGGACACCCTGGAAACAGCAAAGGACTGGCCCATGAAAATGGAGCTCAAGAAGGCCGTGTGCCACTTCCGGGCCCTGTTTTCAGCCATGATGGCCTCCTGCAGCCCTTTGCCAGTGAAAACAGACCTCACGCCTCTTCCCCCTGCAGTGGTGGTATTCTACTGGTTCAGCCTGGTTCTGCTGAGCCAGTAGCGCCAATGAACAGCGCAGACCAAACTGGTTCTCTCCGACACTCTGCTGTTGGGCCTACCTGCCCACCCGGGTTCTTTTACTAATCTTTATTCCCTGCTTTTGAAGCATAGCTGCTTTGAGCAGCACAGCCGATTGCTGCATGGCAGCTGTTGTGATAGGGAGAGTGCAGGATTGCAGAAGGTGAGTCAAAATGCCTCTGTGTCTGCATAAAGTGTGCGTGCATGTGCAAAGAGTGCCCACCAAGCCACACCCACCAAACCGGTGGTAATTTTTTTTTTTAAATGCACCACTGGCCCCCTGGGCTTTTTTTTCACTGGCAGAGGGCTGGCAAAACAAACTGAAAACAAAACAAAGAAAGGAGAAGTGTTTCCCCTTTTGCATTTGAGCATGCAAGAAGGGACAGAAAAGGAGAAAGGGAAAGGGGAAAGACAAAAAAAGAAGGGAAGATGGGAAGGAAAGATAAGGAAAGAGGGGAAGGAAGAAGAAAGGAGAATGAAGAGGGAAGGAAAAAGAAAAGGAAGGAAGGAAAGAAGGAGATAAATGAGAGTGAGGGAAGGTCTGAGGGAAGCTAGCACTTGGCTACCACAGGTGCCCCTGACATGAGTGACATTGAGTCAGCCACTCCCACCCCAGCTACTCCCATCCCCCTCCAGGTGAAACACAACCTTTGTTGAGGTAATTCCCTGTTAGGAGAATGAGTGCAAACAGGGAGATGTAGTGAGAGTGGTGAGGAATAACACACAACCAGCACACAGATACACTGTATAGTAAAATGTAGGTTTTTATTTCCAGTAAATGGTTAAGCAAAGTCCAACAAGCAGTCCAAGTCATACACAGTTATAGCAGTCAGTTTTCAGTCCAGGGATATTCCAATAACAAAGTCCAGTATCAAAAACAGTTCAGTAATAGACTCACATCAATCCAAGAATAACGACGATCAGCAACAGTCAATAGGGAAATGCAGGAACAACAGGACTTAACAACCCAGGTTTCTGGCTCCATCTTATGGCCATTTGAGGAACCACACCCAATTACAATTTTAGCATTCCCTTAAAGAGACAGTATTAAAATGTCTATCCTGGTTTGTATATTTCCAACCCAACTGTTAGGTGACTTACATTCCTAACAACCTTGATGCAGTCCTCTACAAAATCAAATCTGATGTTCCTGGCATAGAACATATAGAAGGCATCCCCGTATATCTCACGGAGCTTCAATTTGTTGCAACTTCTGAAGAGGATCCTGGCCCAACTTAAACTGTGGCCTCACCATTGCCCAGTGTGGTATGTATTCATGATAAGGTTTTTAATTGTGTTCTCCAGCCTCTTACAGCTGAACAGCCTTGATTTATGCACTTAGCTGAGGTCTTAAGTTGAGATTCGATGCAGCATCTGCCTGTCAAATTAAACAGTGGTTTATTGTGACATTCAAACCAGCTCCTTGTTTCTCACATTAAAAAAAAAAAATTATTCAGTTTTTCCAATGGTTTAAAAACATATAAAAAACAATTACAACAATGTTGAAGACATCATTAACACTTAGTAACCATATTCCTATACTTAATTTCTATTACATTACGGTTACTACATATTAATTTTCTTATTAATTCTCTATTCCTTATTCCTTATACCACTTGTTACATAATATATTTTCCGTTAATTCTGCATTCAGTCCATATAGCTTCATATTCTTTAATTAGTTACAGTATTGCTTTTCTTTCTATTATCATTTATATCAGGCGTCCCAGACTGAATAATACATCGATTCCTCTCTATCTTTTAACTCTAGAGTCAACCTGTCAATTTCTGTGCAATCTAAATTTTTCCTTATCACTGTTCCAGTGGTGGGATTCAATTTTTTTTTTTTACTACCGGTTCTGTGGGTGTGGCTTTGTGGGCATGGCTAGGTGGGCGTGGCCATGTGACTGGGTAGGCATGCCTTTTTTTTTTTTGCAGCCAACCCCACCCATTTTTGTGCCTTCTGGGCCTCAGAGGAGCCTCTCAGGGGGGGCGTTTTTGCTCCCAGAAGGCTCCTCTGGGACTCAGGAAGGCAAAAAATGGAGGGGGACTGAGCCCCTCCCTCCATTTTTTGCCTTCCTGGGCCTCAGCAAAGGGGAATCCTGGCACAGCTGATTATATGAACAGCTGATTGTTGGGAGGGGGAAAAAAAGAAAGAAATACCTTAAGGGACAAGCATTAGGCGGGTGGGATGAGCGAATATTGGGCAGGTGGGGCAAATGAGCCAACAGCGACCAGGTGACTGGATTGGGGCCATGAGCAGCCAGAACTTACTACCGGTTCGGCAACCCACACCAAATCTTTTACTACCAGTTCACCCGATCTGGTGCGAACCAGCTGAATACCACCACTGCACTGCTCCTTCGTGTGGTACATCTCCCTGGTTCCAATGCTGTGCGTATGTAATCCTAGCAGCAGTTGTTATATGTAAAATAATATACCTGTCTGTCTTGCTATATTTCCCCTTAATTATATCTAATAGGAACAGTTCTGGTTGAAATTCAGTTTTATGCTTTGTTATTTCCTCTAACCATTTTCAGATCTTATTCTAGTACTTTTTTGCTTCTAAGCATCTCCACCACATATGAAAGTATGTACCCTGTTTGCTCTTACCTTTCCAGCATTCTGGGTTTTAGGTTGCAAACATCTTTGCCAATTTGGCGGGGGAGTAAATGCCACCTATAAAACATTTTATACATATTTTCTTTATATTCTGCAGTTAACTCTTCCCCCACATTTCCCCCCCAATATTCCAATTCTATATTGTGTCCCACATTTGTTTCTCGTATTTTGTTTTCTATTTCTGACGATGTATTTTCTCTTTCCTCCTGCCTTCTGTTTTGCTAGCTGGCAGTCGAGCCTGGGAGCTGAGCTTATTTATTCTTTTTTTCCCCTCTTCTTCCATTGATGATGTTATTCAAATGCAGTTGTTAAACAGTTTTGCTCAGCATGTTTGAATTCGAAATCCCATTAAAGTCCCTCTCTTCTACCTTGTTCTTCCTGCTGAGCCGACATTGAATTTCTCCATCTTAAATGTGGATATAATATCACAGGTCAGTTCAGGGTGATGCAATTTCCTGCACTGAATTATGAATCACTGGGCAAAAACTCTTCGTTTTCCCCATCGTGGAAATCTTGCTCTCGCACATATTTTTTTTTCTTCCCAACATTTGCAAAATGTATATATTATTAGCCCGACTCTCTTGTAATTGCTGCAGAAAACTTGGCTTTCTTTTAAATTTTTCTAACCTTATCACGGAACGGCTCCCAGCTGATGAAAATGGTTAAGAACTGCTAAGATAAATGCCCTCCTTCAACTTCAAGGGAGGAAGGGCAAGAAGAGGTGGCGGGAGAAAAAAAAAACCCAGCAAAAAGGATTAATTTGTTTCCAAGACCCGATCTAAATCACATGTATCTAATTTTAAATCTCCCGTACCTTTCCTGTAATGTTTAACTATAGAGCGAAAATGAGTTGCAAGAAGCCAAAGCACAGCTTTAATGCAGAAACCGCTTTGCAAGAATTCTGGGACATTGGATAATAAAGAGGGAAATCTTAGGAGAAAGGTTTCGTGTTTGCTTATGGTTGTCCTTATTTTTTGCTTATTATTGCTATTCGCTAATAATAATTGAGTTTAGAGGGCATTGTTTAATCATGATGAGGTTCTTTCTTTCTGCTTGCACCTGGTTTTTTTTCCCCCTTCCCCATTGAGTGTTAGCCTTGCTGTGTGACTAAACTAATTGTTCCTTGAAGTGACTTGAAAGAAGAAGTTAGATAGCCTATCAGCAAATTGCAATATCTGGACAGAGAAAGAATAGTGATTACTGGTAGTCTTTGATGTACCACCATGATTGAGCCCAAAATTTCCATTGCTAAGATAGTTGCTAAGTGAGTTTTGCCCTATTTCACGACCCTTCTTCCCCTAGTTGTTAAGTGATTCATTGCAGATGTTAAGTTAGTAACACAGTTGTTTAAGTAGATCTGGGTTAAGTAGATTCTTTTCTTTTTTTTTCTTTTCTTTTCTTTTCTTTTCTTTTCTTTTCTTTTCTTTTCTTTCCTTTCCTTTCCTTTTCTTTTCTTTTCTTTTCTTTTCTTTTCTTTTCTCCTTTCCTCCCCTTCTTCATCCATTAACCTCATTTCCTTCCCTTCACTTCTTCATCCATTAACTTCCTTTCCTTTCCTTTCCTTTCCTTTCCTTTCCTTTCCTTTCCTTTCCTTTCCTTTCCTTTCCTT
>NW_020769320.1:15303475-15430059 GCF_900518735.1 Pseudonaja textilis | reverse complement strand
TTTCCTTTCCTTTCCTTTCCTTTCCTTTCCTTTCCTTTCCTTTCCTTCCCTTCCCTTCCCTTCCTTCCCTTCCCTTCCCTTCCCTTCCCTTCCCTTCCCTTCCCTTCCTTTCCTTTCCTTTCCTTTCCTTTCCTTTCCTTTCCTTTCCTTTCCTTTCCTCCCCTCCCCTCCCCTTCCCTTCCCTTCTCTTCCCTTCTTCATCCATAAACTTCCTTCCCTTTCCCTTTCCCCTTTTCTTCCATTTCATTTCATTTCATTTCATTTCATTTCATTCCAATTTATTTGCACCTATCTGAACCACAAGGTGACTCAGGGCAGCTTACAATGCTAAAAAAGAATTTTAAAAATGCCATAAGAGCAAAACACTATGAACGTACAAAAAGTACAACTATAAATAAAGCTGGAAGACGAGGAGGGAGGGAGTAGGATGAGCACGGAGGAGGGAGGACCTGTTCTTAATCCATCAACCACCTCCAGAGGACCCCTTCACCCATTGGAGATCCAGGCCAACTGGCAGAGCCCAGATCTTCAAGCTTTTGCAGAAGGTCAAGAAGGTGGAAGCCCACCTTCGTCCTAGCATGGGAGGTAATTCAGGTGGGAATGCTTGGGAGGAAGACACGAGATAGGATTTTGCAAAAAAATAAATCCTCTCCCAGCAGGAGACAGGGATTATAGGAGGGCCACCAATTTGTTACTAATTCCATCTGGGTAGAGGAATCCCTTTCAGAATAAAGATCCTCAGAATTAAGTGTTCCCCAATCCACGGCTGTTCAATTTTGCTAAAGGCTGAGTCTAAGCCCCTCATCTCCATCCGGATTATTGCAACCTCCAGATACTGAGTCATACCTTGAATAGAGGTTGGGATATATAACAGGATGTTTCCAGGGCTGGCTGGGCTGCTGGGGGTTCTCAGGGGTTCGGGAAGAGCCCCTAGCTAAGATTCTGCACAATTCAGAGAACCCACGAATCCCACTCCTGGATGGCCCCGGCCACCCAGCCCATTTTGGGTGCAGGGAAGTGTAGGGCATGCATGGAGGCTCGGGGAGGGTGAAAAATGGATCTCCTGGAAGTTTGGGAAGGCCAGAAACGGGTCCATTTCAGGCTTCTAGAGAGCCTCTGGAGCCAGGGGGAGGCTGTTTTTGCCCTCCTGGAGGCTCGAGGAAAGCCTCCGGAGCGTGGTGAAGGCAAAAACGTGCCCCCTCCCCCGCCGTAGTGCAGGAGGCTGACTAGGCCACACCCACCATGGCCATGCCCCCCAGCAACTAGACAGAGAACCCTTTGCTAAAATGTTTGAAGCCCACCCCTGGATGTTGCCAACATATGGATGCTAGCCAATTGCCTGCTATTGACATCATTCAGCACCTCCAAATGGCAACAGCAGTAGCACTTAGACCTATATACCTCTTCACAGTGCCTTTACAGCCCTCTTTAAGTGGTTTACAGAGTCAGCTTACTGCTCCAAACACTTTGGGTCCTCATTTTACTGACCTTAGAAGAATGCAAGGGTGAGTCAACCTTGAGCCATTCAGAATCAAACTGCTGGCTGTGGGCAGAGTTAGCCTACAGTACTGCATTCTAACTACTGAGGGAGGGAGGGAGGGAGGGAGGGAGTGAGGAAGGAAGGAAGGAAGGAAGGAAGGAAGGAAGGAAGGAAGGAATGAATAGCAATAGCACTTAGACTTAGACATGGCACAGAGGCAGCATAGGCAGCTGGCAGTTCAAACCAGCCATTTGTTGCTTCCAATGTCCCCCAACGCCCCCATGTTTCTAGCAAGTCCCAGAGCAAAGTGATGACAAACAGCCACACCCACATCTCAAGCAGCCTCTGGCTGCAAATAGTCCAGCCCAATGCTGCGACCACCACAGCCGCAAAGCAAGAAATCCAGCAGGGCAAGTCTAGAAGTCCAGGAATCAAAGGAGCAAGGCAAGTATCCAGAAATCCAGAAAGAATGACAAGTTCAAATGTCAACACTCAACACTTGAGAAATTCAGCATTTGTTCCCAACAAACACACCCTCCCCACAGCATCTCCTTATGTCTCAGTCCCCAGGTGTGCCTTGTGGAGAGGGGCAGGGTGCTCTCCTCCTGAGCAGATGGGTTAGTCTGTGCTGTTCTCACCTTTCCACCACTTTCCGTGCTCTCGGATCAGGAGGGGGTGGTCCTTGATCATCGCCTGAGCTTTGTCTGTCATGTTCACTGTTTAACCTCTCTTGGTCATCCTGCTCCCCTTCCTCCCTGTCTACAAGCCGTGCTAATCCTGAAAGGCCCTGGCCTGACTGGGCCTGCTCTTTCCCATTCTCCTCAAAAGCCAATGAAGCTGTCCCCTCAATCTCTGTTGGCTCCAGTTCCAGTTCATCTTGTAAATGACGCTTACAATGTTCCAGGATTGAGTTGTTGCAGCAGATCCTATTTCCAGATCAGGACACAAGACCACGAAAGGTTGGAGTATACAGGTTTTTATTTGTGCACAAAGGTTCAGAACATCAGCATGGCAAATTCTGAACCCCTGGCTCTTCCCGAGGCATCACTTTTATACATTTCATAACCTCAGCCTAGCCCGGGGCGTTTCTTATGTTAAACTATACCAAAAAGGAGAAGTACATTTCTGTTATTTTCCAGACCCATCCTTATTCACTGAAACATGCTTACTTCCAGTTCCTTAGTTCAGCAATTTCGTGGTTTTGCACAATATTTTTATAAGAAGCAAGGTAAGGGGTCAGAGGATTTCTGGTAAATGCATATTTTGTTTTTGACCTTCCAAGCTGCTTCAAAGTGATCCCCTATGTGATCTTCTGACAAGCAAAGTCCACGGGGAAGGCAGATTCACTTCACAATCGAGATCATGTGAGGTTCTAATACCACTCTATAAAGCCTTAGTAAGACCACACCTAGACTACTGCATCCAGATTTGGACACCACCCTATAAAACAGACGTTGAGACTCTAGAAAGAGGGCAGAGAAGATCAACCAGGATGATTAGGGGACTAGAGGCTGAAACATACAATGAATGGTTGCAGAAACTGGGATATGGCTAGTCTAGTGAAGAGAAGGACCAGGGGAGACAGGATAGCAGTCTTCCAATATTTGAGGGGCTGCCACAGAGAGGAAGGGGTCAAGCTATTTTCTAAAGCGCCTGTAGGCCAGACAAGGAATAATGGATGGAAACTGAACAAGGAGAGATTTAACCTGGAAATAAGGAGAAACTTTCTGACAGTGAGCGCAAGCAACCAATGGAACAGAAGTTGCCCTCGGAAGTTGTGGGAGTGCCATCACTTGAGACTTTCAAGAAGAGATTGGACTTCCATTTGTCAGAAATGGTGTAGGGTCTCTCGCTTGGGCAGGGGGTTGGACTAGATGACCTACAAGGTCCCTTCCAACTCTGACTATCTGTAAGATCTTGGTGACGAGAAAGGTCACAGAATGGGGCAAGACCCACTTAACAGCTGTCTCGCTCAGCAACAGAAATGTTGGCCTCCAATGAGATCTAACTTCATCATTCGTCATCATAGAACTTCCTAGAAGGAGAATTCAACCACGGTTGATCCTTCCCCACAGGGTAACTCCTGCCTAATGGGATCCTTTAAAATCATATTGCATTTCACTTTTATTAGCTTTATCCAACAGGTAAAAGGACGAGTGAATTTTTAAGATACACTTTTAATTTGTACCATGCCATATGGGGCTCAGTCTGCCTTCAGACATTGTGCGACTCTAGATACTTCCACGAGGTTCTTCAGCTGACAGTTCAAAGGAATAATTCACAAAAGTGAAATATCTGTTCTCTCGGTGTTTGGAAACAGAACAAAGGACATTTACATTGAGGTTACCTTACTTCTTGCTTTTTTTTATGCCCTTCGTCATAATGTCTGTGTTGTTTAAATGATAAAAAAAGCAGACCCTGTGTGATAAGAGGAATCTTGGGAGAAAAAAATCAGGTGCTTTAAATCGTGGTGGTTTTTTTTGCATTTTCTCTTTATAAGCGATTAGCATACAAGGACGCTCTGTGAATTCAGGCAACACGCTGTAAGCAGTGTTTAAAAAGAGATTCTCAAATGACATCTAATGAAAAATAGTTTTGGGCAAAATACATTAGGAATCCAGACTTCAGGTTTATCCTCTTCATTGTGAATGGAAATTAAGTCATAAAAGCGACTCTTAGAACAAGACAAGCTTGCAATTGCTGACTGGAGCAGTTAGCAGAAAATAATAAGCCATCTATTCTTACTGATTATCTATTAATTTATCTGTTTGTTTATTTATTTTTGTTATTTGCATCCCGCCTTTATTATTTTGACAAATAATGAAAGGCTACAAACCTATCCAATATATCTTTCCTCTCCTATTTCCTCCACAACAACAACCCTGTGAAGTGGGTTGGGCTGAGAGAGAGAGAGAGAGAGAGAGAGAGAGAGGGACTGGCCTAAAGTTCTACCCACTGGCTTTCATGACTAAGGCGGGACTTGAACTCATGGTCTCCTGCTCTCTAGCCTAGTGTTGTAAATAAAGATGGTGTACAGTCTGGCAAGGGGACGTGGTGGCTCAGTGGCTAAGACGCTGAGCTTGTCGATCAGAAAGGTCGGCAGTTCGGCAGTTCGAATCCCTAGCACCGCGTAACAGAGTGAGCTCCCATTACTTGTCCCAGCTTCTGCCATCCGAGCAGTTCGAAAGCCTGTAAAAATGCAAGTAGAAAAATAGGGACCACTTTTGTGGGAAGGTAACAGCATTCCGTGCGCCTTCGGTGTTTAGTCATGCCAGCCACATGACCACAGAGACGTCTTCAGACAGTGCTGGTTCTTTGGCTTTGTAATGGAGATGAGCATCACCCTCTAGAGCTGGAAACAACTAGCACATATGTGCAAGGGGAAACTTTACCTTTACTTTTTACAATCTGGTAAACTGCTGGAGTAACTGTGTATTCCAAAGTAGCTGTGGTTCAGTCACTATGTCATGTCCGCCTCTTTGCAACTCTATGGGCCATTGAACGCCAGGTGTTCCTCTCCTCCACTATCTTCTGGAGTTTGTCCAAATTCATGTTCCTTGCCTTGACGACACTGTCTAACCATCTCATCAGGAGTCCTTGGTGCTCTCTGAGCTTGGATGTTTTCTTGAAATTAGCCATCAATAGACACATAGATATTAACAACACCTACAGACTATGCAAAAGAGACAATCAATCAGCCCCAAAAAGAATAAAAAGGCTCCAGCACCTCTCCACCAGCAATCAGCACCCAGGTCAGCCTAGAGTAACTCTAAGGTCAACTTCAGACCAACCATCAAGTAAACATTACCCTAATCAAGAAACTGGCAAAGAAACCAACCATAGGCAGCTGTTGTGGTTCGCCGGCAGCAGGTGCAGATAGCTGAGGTCTCAGAGAGTGAGGACTCAGATGAGGGGTCTGCATGTGATGTAGGGATGAGACCATAGGGAGTGGAGTGCTGCCTTCAGAGATTGTGGAGGCTGGCAGCAGTGATGCAGAGGACCCCGAGGAGCCTGTGCCCAGTGTACATGCACACGTAGGAAAGAGCAGCTGCAGAGCAAGGCGACTCAGGAGTAAGGTTTAACGTAATGGCCCCTCCCTTAAGAGATAAAAACCAGTCCGAGAGACCAGTATTCTTTGCAGTAAGCAAATAAGTGCTTGCACTTCAAGCCTTGTGGAAGTTTGGTCTATCTTGGTTTGTGTTTGAAGACTTTTTGTTTGGAATATTTCTTGGTAACTTAATCTATGTCCTTGGCAGCTTTGCACAACCTTGGCAAGGCTCATTCTTATCAGAGACAATTAGTTTTAACAGCCTTTTAACTGTGAATTAATGGAATTAGCAGAGAAGCATTAAAAAGGTTTTGCTTTTATCTCTGTTTGGTGTCTGTTTACTTGGAACAAGGTTTGGGTCAGAACAGCAGCCCAACCAAAGAAGCACCCCCACTAACACTGACAGATCAAGCCACTAGGATATAAATGGAGGGCAAACCCCACTGCCTACTAGCTCTGATGTACCTAGTTTGAGTAATGAAAGGTGTCCAAGAAAACAAGCAAGCTCATGTCAGCCCTGAGCTACAAATATTCTATTTTATTAGAACCATCTAATCCTCTGCTCTCCTTTTTCTTTTAATCAAGATGGCTTATTTTAGTGTAAAAAAAATAGCACACATTTTGGGAGTGCGATTCTGAACAAGTGATGTGTAGAATCCCTCAGTGTGATGAGATTTAGAACCGAACTACAAATCTACAAACATCAGAATATCCGGACACAAGGAAAGACAAATAACTAATACTTGGACCGATGGGGAAATTTTAACAAAGGAAAGGTAATTAGTATATAGTTACTACTTCAAAATGGAGGCAGTGATCCTAGTGACGGTAGTATAGGGGGAGGAATCAAGAGAATAATAGTACTTGCTACCTTGAGCAGTTGAAAGAAACACTAGAGAGAGGGTCGAGATATGTTTCTTCTACTTAGGGGTTTGTTGGAATCCATCAATCCAATTTTTGTGTGGTCACAGACCAACAAATTGACAGATACAAGAAATCAGGAAGCAAGGCGGTTCAAATACAGACCTACTGCATGCTAACACAAATAAAACCCAAGACTCCCATTTAATTAAGATAAAAGGAAAATATATATCTACTAAAAAGAATTAATACAGGTGACTTCATAACTTGAGACTTTCAAGAAGAGATTGGACTCCCATCTGTCAGAAATGGTGTACGGTCCGCTGTTTGGTGGCTGGGGATTGGACTAGATGAACTACAAGGTCCCTTCCAACTCTGATTATCTGTTAAGTAGCCCTCGACCTACAACAGTTTGTTTAGTGACCGTTTAAAGTTACAACAGCGTTGAAAAAAGTGACCTATGACCATTTTTCACACGTATGACCATTGTAGAACCCCCATGGTCACACGATCAAAATTCAGATACTTGGCATTCGTATTTCATATTTATGCTCATATTTATGACGGTTGCACTGTCCTGGGGTTACAGATTGTCTTCTGACAAGCAAGGTCAATAGAGAAGCCGGATTCACTTAAGAACTGTGTTACTAATGTATCAATGCAGAGTTTCACTTAACGACTATGAAAACAAATGTCGTGAAATGGGACAAAATTCACTGAACAAATGTTTCACTTAGCAACAAACATTTGGGGCTCAATTGTAGTTGTAAATTGAGGAAGTGATGACTCGGAATGTGGCACAAAGGCAACTCAACCAAAGAACAGGTATGAGTTCCTATATTTGCTCCAACTTGCCCCCAACGCCCCGTTTACTCTCTGACCTGGAGAGAAGCTCTCCCATGAACCTGCAACAGCCTCTGGCTGCAGAGACTCCAGTCCAAATGCTGTAAGCAGAATGACTGCAATCAATCACTCCAGCAGAGCAAGATAATTAGTCCAAGAAGAATCATGGCAATGATTCCAGCAAGACAAGATACACATACAGAAGCACCGTAATAATTCAAACAGTCAGGGGAAATTCCAGGAATGCAGGCCACAGCTCTCAACACTAGATGAATTCAGCATTTGTTCCTGTCAAATGCCCCTCCCAACTGCCTCTCCTTTAAACTCCATCCCTAGGTGTGCCTTGTCAAGGGAATCAGGGCCCTTTCCTCCCTCATAAGCCATGCAACCCATGTTGCTCTCTTCTGCATTATTCCGTGCCTGCCCTAGGATGAAGAGGGGGCGGGCCTTGGTCTCCCTCTGAATTCCCTCTCCCTTGTTCTACCTCTTCCCTGCTCTGCCCACCTGACTTTGCCCTTCTCCAGTTTTCTCCACAGCCAATGGAGCCATTCTCCTGCTCTCTGTCAGTTGTTCATCTTCCCCCCTCAGATTCAGAATCTGACGGGGGGCATGACAGAGGACTGCCTATACTATTGTATACTGTACAGAGTGTAGAACAATATTGGGCTGTGGTTAAGGAAATAAAATCAGATGGATCCGATAATAACACTTTGAGATAAAACAAATTGGAATGACTGGGACATTTAGCAAAGAATGGAAATAATAATTCCTGCTGAGCAGCTGCGTAGAGGAGGTGATAGAGAATAAAATGTCCCATTGATTCAATTATTCCTTCACTGCATGGATTCAGTCTCTGTTCAAAGGAGATGTTTTGGGGTATCTACCTTCCGTAACACCTGTTAGGAGGGTGTTGAACCTGGCTAAGGATAAGGCCCTTCCAAATTTTGGGATTGTTACATGCTGAGATATCTAACTAGGTTGGAGAATTTGTGCAGAGGGGCTCCAGAAAGCGTTTTTGGGTAGAACTTTTAGCTCTAAACCAATGGCCCACTGTTTGAAGTCAGCTTGTACATGTTCATGACTTATTAAACTGTTGGCTGGCCATGAATTGCCATGAAGTTGCAATTTGACATGTACTATCTGGCTCCAGGAACACTGGATGTTCAAAATCTCTTGATTTGTTAGGAGATGAAAGCAGTTCAAGATGGAGTCATTTTTTTTCTAAAATTGAATTGTATTGTCCAGTTAACAGGAGTTCTTTTCAGTTTCACTGGAGATGAGAGCAATCAAATTGTCATTCTTAAATGTAGTTTGAGCATGAAGGCAATTTGAGTGTCTGGACTTGGCAACAAACTCAGATTTGTTTACTCTGTTCTCGTATTTACCACAACGGCAGTGTCACAGGTCCCAATAAGCACAACACAAGATTAGAGGTGCCTTCACATACTTTTCCTCCAATTTGATAGATGCTATCTCCTTCCAGCTATGCCCCTCTGGATACTATGGTTTTTTTTAAAAAAGGTACTCATTTCATGTATACACAAATAACAAATCCATCTTTAAATCTTTTTTTTTTTTAAAATTAGAAAACAGACAACCCCAAATACATTAAAAATACAATCTAAGAGTGGGAAAAAAAGAAAGAAAAAATTATCTTAGATTTTATACTGACTTCTTATCAGGTGCAAGCAACCAAACCCACTTGGCTAAAGTTCAAGCTAGCTACTTTATTGCTCTATGCCTGTTTCACCGGAATCTTTCTGGACTGGCAACTTTCACCTGGGAAAGACTAGATACAGCTGAAAGGCATTCAAGGGGGAGCAAACTTTGCTCTTTTTTGTTTATATAACAAATCCAGACTAATTCCCTGCTTGACCCCTCCTCCTGACTGCGATGGTTGCTTTCCAGCATCTCTGGATTCTAGGTAGGACAAACTTTGCACAAAAAAGTTAGTGAAATGCTAAGTTGATGCTGCACTCAAAACAAGGACAAAATAATACCAGAATATTTCAGCTTCCCAGGGGACCTCACAGAGGTTGAAAAATTGGGAGCAACAGCGCCGTCAAGTGAGAAATTGTTGAATCTACTCTCTCAGAATTTACTCTTGAAGAAGACCTCAACAAACATAAAGGGTTTTTAATTCACTACGGTTGTTAATTGATAAAGTGCTTGCAATCTATATCACATATAACTTCCCATGTGGAAGCTTATAAAGAAGAACCAACCTAGAAATAAGGATAGTTTTTCTGACAGTGAGAACGATTAATCCGTGGAATGGCTTGCCTCTAGAATTATGGGTGCTCCATCACTGCAGGTTTTCAAAAAATAGATTGGAGAACCATTTGATCAGGATCGGATAAGGTCTCCTGCCTTGAGCAGGAGGTAGGACTAGAAAACATCAAAAGTCCCTTCCAGCCCTATTCTTCTATGTACTGTGTTCTTCCTAGGCTTTGGAGACAGTGGTTGTCCCAAGATAACACAATTGGTTTCCTGGTTTATAGTGTGGTGCCTTTAACCCGGGGTCTCCAACCTTGGCCAATTTAAGACTTGGAGACTCCCAGAATTCTTCAGCAAGCAAAGCTTGTGGACTTCAACTCCCATAATTCCTCAGCCAGCATAGCTCACTCTCTTGTAATCCCTTCCCCTGCAATCTCGCCTCTTTGGGAGATAGGAGAAAAAGACAATACTACCCTTCAAAAAGACCTCGTTTATTTATCAGAATAGTCAAACAAATGGCAACTTCAAATCTCAACAAATAAATGCTCTGTCTTACATATTGGCAAAAAAAAAAGAATAAATCAGAAAATAAAATACAAGCTGAATAGCCAAGACCTTATTGATGATCCAAACTCTGTCAAGGACCTTGGAGTTCTCATCTCAAATGACCTAAGTGCTAGAGCCCACTGTAACTACATAGCCAAGAAGGCATTAAGAATTGTTAACCTAATCCTACCAGAGCTTTTTCTCTGGTAATATCACACTACTAACGAGAGCATACAAAACATTTGTTAGACCAATACTTGAATACAGCTCATCAGTCTGGAACCTGCATTATGTATCTGATATTAATACAGTTGAGAAAGTCCAGATATATTTCACAAGAAGAGTTCTCCATTTCTCTACTCATTGTAGAATACCTTATGCCACCAGACTTAGAAAACCTAGAACTACACCACCTTCGGTCCGATCTAAGTATAGTATATAAAATCATACATTGCAATGTCCTACCTGTCAATGAATACTTCAGCTTCAACCATAACAATACAAGAGCACACAATAGATACAAACTCAAGGTAAACCGCACCAAAACTGATTGCAGGAAATACGACTTCAACAACAGAGTGGTCACTGTCTGGAACACTCTACCCAACTCTGTGGTTTCTTTTCCAAACCCCAAAAACTTTAACCTTAGACTGTCTACTATTGACCTCACCTCTTTCCTAAGAGGTCTGTAGGGGGCTTGCATAAGTGCACCAACGTGCCTACTGTCCCTGTCCTATTGTTTCTTTTTTCTTTTTCTTGTATGTATCCATTTCATGTATCCATAACTATGTATATTCTTATACCTATTATCTTATAATTGTTTGACAAAATAAACAAACAAACAAACAAACAGACACGGCTGACTGAGAAATTCTTGGAGTTGAAGTCCACAAGCCTTAAAGTGGCCAAGGTTGGAGACCCCTGCTTTAACCACTACATAAATTACATGGTAATTTAAATGTACACTCAACTTAATCTGAACAGAACTGATGCATTTAAGTTGTTGCAAAACTTGAGCATGTCACTCAATCCTCAATCCCATACTTTTTAGCTGTTTTTTGGCTCTCTGGAAAGTCTTCTTGGGGGAACTCTGCAGAAAACACATTTCTCCCCCATCTGCTCCTTAAATTTATTTTAGGAGCTGATCACCTTTTAATAATTGCTTGGATATCTTTGAAGACTAAGGTGAATCATTAAAAGTACATTCAAAAGGTATAGCACCCTTGCATCACCAGAAGGTGCCAAAATCGGTGCGACCCATTTAAAAACAATTAAAAGGGTTATCTACATAAGAACTAATGGTGTTCAACTACACTTTTAATGGGAACTGATGTCAGCGTTGAAATTAGGCAAAGCGAAAAGGGCACTGTCACTCTCATTGTCCAAAACGCTCTTTAACGGCGATTTCTTAAATTACCTAATTACTGTAGCTAAGAGCAATATGTAGACATCAAGACTGGGATGATGAAAAGTGGGGGAGAGGGAATTTAATGGCCTTTAACGGTAGCTGTGCCACACAAATTAAAGGATTAAAAAACGGGCAGCTTCTCTCAGCCCAGAGGAAAACATTTGTGCTTAGACGAACATTGAATTCCAGATGCTGCCTACAAAGTCCCAGGATGACAGTGTCAACTGATGTCAACTATTGCTGGGAGATCTAATGCAATAAGAACAGGAAATAGAAAGTCCCTGAAGAAAGGAGGTGATTACTGATTCTTGGACAGGTAGCTTCTCATGGTATAAACAAGTTCACCTGCCTGAAGGAAGTTTCTTTGCAAGGGAGGAAAAAATATACTGTTACCTTAGATTGCATTTGATTTGAAGCTCCACCAACAGAGTTCATCAATGATGTAATTGGCAGTGTTTTAAAGAATAGTTCAAGCAAACAAGCAAGCAAGCAAGCAAGCAAAGAGGACTCAACAGGACCAAACTACTCAAAATTTCCGCTACCGGTTCTCCAGAACTCGTCAGAACCTGCTGAATACCACCTCTGATTTGACCCATCTACCATGTTCATCCCATGGGCGACTTCTGGTCATTGTTTTATTTTTATGAAGACAGAAGCACCAAGTTTGAGAGGCATTGTTTCTTTGTTATGACTCAGATGTGATAGATTGATCTTGCTCTAAAATCTGACTGGTTCTGACAATTGTTTTCTAGAGGAAAATCAAGATAAAACTCTTTCTGGAGGCCTTTTTATTGGTAGATGTTGCTGCTGCTACTGCTGCTGACTCTTATGTTGACATTTTGATCATTGTAGGTATGGTTTAATTTTCACTTGGCATCTCAATTTTCAGTAAATGGAAATGATTTTTTTTTTAAATATTTACCTTGGAGGCTGTTTTAAGTAGTTAATCTAGTTCTATAGGAAGTGTCAGATGACCCAAATGTTAAGCTTGTGATAAACATATTCCATTGCTCTTTATATGTCTTATTGTATAATATTGTGGGTGTTTTAAGTCTTGTAAATCTCTGAAACCACTGAGACTGAGGTGGTCTAAAAGAATTCAATAAACTTAAAAATATTTCCTATTTTAGAAAGATATGAATATCGTCGCAAGATTCATCCAGGGTTTAAGTAGCAGTGGTCTATACAATTGGGAGTCCTTTATAAATTTTGCGAATGATTGCAAAAACCAGCAGCCAACAAAATCAGGAGTTGATTTTACTTTTATAATCCCCTGTTATATAGAAAAAGATCCCCATGGAAGCATAATTTTCACTTGCTAAGAAATTGGTAAATCCGTCACAAGAATTCTAATCTAATACCTGTATACAGTATAGAATATTCAGGAATGGTGAAAACCAGGCCAGTAATTCCACAGGCACTGTACACTCTATGAGTGAATTTATGGGTACTGTTAAAATGAGGCATTAATATTCACAACATTCTTGTGACTTATGTTTATTATTTATCAATGAAATTTATTTGCCACCCATCTCATTTCAAACAGACTCTGGGCAGCCTAGAGCATAAAAACATTAAAATAACCAGAGATAAATTTTCCTAACACAATAAAATGACAGTATCATCCAAGTAAACTCATAGTTACAAGATGGGGAAGGAGAGCTGGATGGAGGGCAGTGGGATGTGGGATTGGCTTTTAATTAATCAACCACCTCCAGTATAATATCCCCATAACAAACAAGCAGTAATTTAAACCATTGCTGTGCTGTGATTCTGAATGCCTTCCTTGGAGTAATCAGATGTGGTCAGGGAATGAAAAATAATCTGTATCCCTTCATGGTGGCATTACCTTTGATTCTGACAACAAGGAACCTGTGTGGCATTAACCATTGAAAATTTAAACTGAGCTTGCTCTATTTTACTAACCAGAACAGCAGTTCTAAAATGGAGTGGTGTGGTGGCCCAGAGGTGAAGCCCTCGCCTTACAATCAGGAGGCTGTGAGTTCGATCCTAGATAGAAGCAGATATTTCTCTCTCTCTGGGCACAATGAGAATATATCTGCTGAACTAAACTTCTCATTGGTGACAGGAAGGGCATCCGGCCATTAAACATTCAGCCAGCTCCATTCAGTTGCCCAGACTCCACCCCTTGAGGGATTATGGGGTCGTTAAAAGGTAATGAACAGCAGTTTTAAAATAAGGCCTTCTAAATTTGTTTTCATCAGGAGAGGAATACCGTCTCATTTATTTGTTATATGGGCAACTAACTGAATATGAAACAAAACAAAACAGAGGCCATACAGCTGTTGAAGGCTTTAGAGTAAAATACATGGACCAAGTGCCTTTCTCTTCCTTTCTTATTCTGCTTGTTCATTGTTAAATTAGATTAATGTTGTGCATTTTCATTCTCTTTTACGACCTTTCCTACAAAAATAAGTGAACACGGGAGGTAGATAGTTGCATATATTTTTGCAGTGCTATTTGTGGTTTTTCAAAATAGCACCAGATGTACAATAATAACAACAATAACAACATGACTGGCTGAGGAATTATGGGAGTTGAACTCCGCAAGTCTTAAAATTGCCAAGTTTAGAGACCCCTGGTCTAATTCAAAATACATGCATCCTTTTCAGAATCTATTTCAGTTTATCTTTTAGCAGAAGGAAACATGCTAAGTCTGGTATGGTTTAGGCCTGATAAGAACTTGGACTGGAAAAAGAAACAGCTGTCGGCTAGACTGGAAACATCCTAAAAGAAGATCCATATCAAATCACTACTTAGCTTTTTTGCTACCAAAAAACCTGTAAGCTTTAAGCTCAACTTAAAGGCGTTACTTGCTTTAACTCTGATTTGTTTTGCTAAAGCACAGACTTGAGAATTCTTGCAGATGATGATTAACTTAGAACAAAATAAAACTTTCTCCTAACTTGAAAACAATGCTTCGGCTAATGAACCTACATTCGTACCAGTACATTTCATAGCCATTATCATATTTTTGATTGATGTTCATCTGAAGAGACTTGGGAGTTGTTAAAACATACAGGATTTCTTTCGAAGCTGCCACGAGTCTCATGGGTATTGTTTCCACTTCTTTCAGTACTTTTTTTTTTTAAATAGATGAAGTACATTTTTTTTAGAATCAGTCCCAGGTAGCTGAACGGTAGATATACATTTCTGAGTTCAGCTTTTCAGTTAACAAAAACCTTGACATTCTGAATTATGGATCTCCCTCCCAATACTTGAATATTGCTTACTATGATTGTGTAATTACTATTCATGCAAGTGGTAAAGATCACAAATGTCAAGTCTGCTGCACATGTTGAGACTCGGGAAAGAATGCAGAGAAGAGCAACAAGAATGATTAAGGGGCTGGCAGCTGAAAGATACCAAGAATGGTTGCAGGAATTGGGTATGTCTAGTTTAATGAAGAAAAAAAAAAGACTAGGGGAGACATGATATCAGTATTCCAATATTTGAGGAGCTCCTACAAAGATGAGGGTATCAAACTATTTTCCAAAGGACCAAAAGATCAAGACAAGAAACAATGGTTGGAAACCAACCAAGGAGACAAGCAACCTTGAACTAAGGAGGAATTTCCTAATGGTGAGATCAACCAACCAATGGAATAGCTTGCCTTCAGAAGTTGTGGGTGCTCCATCATTGGAGGCTTTCAAAAAGAGAGTATATACAATGCAATTGTAACTGAAGACTACAAAATGGAAGCACAAAACAATTTGTAAACCAACCGGCACACTGTATGTACATATATGGAAGATGGCTTGATGTTTTGTTTGTTTATGTTTGTTTTAAAAACCAATAAAAATTAAAAAAAAAGAGATGGGACAATCATTTGTCTGAAATGTTATAAGCATTCTTGCTTGAGCAAGGGGTTGGACTAGAAGATCTCCAAGATCCCTTTCAACTCTTGTTTTTTCTATGTTCTATGTTTTAAGCATCCTTCCTACATGTTATCTGAGATTATTTGTCCCATAATGTATTAGATTGTAGGAGAAGGAGTGGTAGACCCCAAGGGCAGAGTCAAAAGAGGAATGAGCTTAGAATCCTCACATGGTCACAAATGGACTATGTTCAACTCCTTTGAATTTTGTTGAACCTTTTCTAACTCTAAAATAGCGCTAACCATTAGTCAGGTAGATTCTTATACACAGGCATGAGTTATAATAGATATCACATGTGATATTTCACTCCCAGATCATTACCTTTTGAAAATGAACTCAGGAACAGGAGGTGCAATTAAAAGCAAGTGGCTGACAGAACAGAAGGAGAAGACAAACCTACCCCATTCTTGTCCTCTGTGCATGAGTGAGATTTTTATCGCTCTTTGAGGAAGCACCTAATGAAGGAAGCAGTACAATGTGTTCTCTTGAAAATGTGCATTTTCTTAATCTTGACATTTTTTGTGTGTGAATTGCACAGTCTCCGGCCTTCTTCTGAAGGAATTTTGTCGGGAAAGTGATAGGGAATCAGTTACCTATGATCCTGGAGGAAATGGATTTACCAAGATCTCTTCCAGTCAGGATTCAGGTCAGTCATGAATCAAAAATAGAATTGGACTCTTTGCTAGATGGCCACCAGTGGTTCTCTTATGAAGGAAAGGAACTCTATTAGATCACTTGGTGGCATTTTATACCACCAAGTATTATTTTATGGAATCCTTCTGGATTCTGTGCAAGAGTTGTGACTCAAGACATTATAGTACAGTGGTTCAAATTCAACCCAAGTGGACTGTTCCAATTATGGGGTGAAATGCTTGAGTCAATAGTTTGGCAGTAGGAAGTCCCAAAGAACTCAACACTTTCCTCTATAACAGGGGTGTCAAATTCGCATTGTCATGGCAATGTCACGTGACGTATCGGGACTTTTTCCCCTGGGAGGGGGCGGGGCCAGCATATGACGCATCTGGCCCATGGGCCATGAGTTTGACACCCCTGCTCTATAACACCTTCATGAAATCTCTGGGACAGATCATTCCAGGCCATATTGATCTCATTAATCTGCCAATAACTGTAGTTATTTAACACCATCCTGGGTTGAGTTGAATTTATGAATGTGGGTGTAACCCTACCAAGATAGAGTCACTATTCCACGATTAATAACTGGGCAAACTTTAGCTTCATTCATTGTGCAAGACAGCAAATACCGGTAAATATACCCAAATTTGAATGTTCCTTTGGCCTTAGATGATTATAAGCATCTATCAGAGAAATTATTTGCATAGTTTTTTTTGAATGCTGTTATGTACTTTGTTTTTATGCTTTGTTGTTCACTGCCTGGAGTCCACCAAGAGGAGTGTAGTCTACAAACATTGTTAAATAAATAAAGTGATAGCTATTTGATTTTTTTTTTGTGTGTGTGCGTATTAATTTGACACTTAATTTGAGAAGAAAGGGAGATGACATAGCAGCCTTCATCCACTGTCATTTGATTTTCCTCCTTTCGAGAATTGTCTTAAATTCAGGGTTGTATTACAGGTAAAGATATATCAACAGCTGATTCAGTCTATAGCAGAAATAATGGTGTGAGATTCATGTAATTAGATGCTAGATGCTATTCTCTGCTTTAAAAAGGACTACATGGCCCCATTGTAGTTCCTTCTATTAGAATATTCCGGGCAATTGACACTGAGGTTTTTGTTCTCACTTCACTAACTGATCAAGTTTGAGGTTTGCTTATTTCATCTTACCAGTCTAATTTTACTTAACGCATACGTGTCTTTTACAAAGGTGAGCTACAGTTAAGGTAATTGCATACTACGAGAAAATCCTTTTATTCAGTTTAAAAGGCACTGTTTTTTTTTTAGCTTCAAGTGTCTTTTTGGCATTGTGCAATGAGAAAGAGAAGAGGTGAATTAGCTTTTTGTAATATTGAGGATTGCTACTTTGCTGCCCATTAAGGGAAATTGCGTATCAATGAATGACAGCTGCATTGCAGGCATCTCAGGCCAAGCCATGTTGGAAGGCCACTGAGGTGGGACTAAATTGGGAGAGATCCCTATGTACATCATCTTGAACTCTCAGAGGAAAGAAATCAATTGCTGGGATCACAGAAGTGACTGATTAGGTGCTGGTTGTCACCTTTAAAGTCCTTCATGGCTTGGGACTGTCTCTTGCCAGTCACATCCACCTGACGCACCAGCGCGATGAGGAATGTTGCATATCCCATCCTCTAAGGAGGTACATCTGGTGGGGTCCAGAAGAAGGGCCTTCTCCATGGTGGCTCCTTTCCTCAGGAACAGCATCTCTTCAGAAATTGGAGTGGTCCCCACTTCAACACTCTTTTGTAAGGCCCTGTAGACTTGGTTTTGTCAGAGGGCCTGGGAGACCCAGGATGGGATGGAGCCCATCAAATGGCTTATTTGACTGAAGTTATTACCTCAGGGTGGTGGTGGTATATTGTTTTTCATTTTTCATTTTATTTTCTGTACTGAGTTTTTATTGTTTGTAAGCTGCCTAGAGCCACTGTGAGCAAGTAGGTGGTCCGGTAAATTTCCTAAATACATAGATAGTTACCCCATTTCCCTGAAAATAAGATCCTGTCTTATATTTTTTTTTTTTGCCATCAAAAAAGGCACTAGGTCTTATTTTCAGGGGATGTCATCCACTGACTAACCTCACTTTGCGCACGTCACCCTCAGCCTCCTTTTCACTGTCAGAGGCCTTCAGGAACTTCTTCTTCTGTGGCCGGCAAGGCTTTCCTGAACTTTCCTCTGCAGCCGATAACAGAGCTTGGGATCGATCTGGAGCGTTGTAATCAGCTACAGAGGCCTTCAGGAAAGCCTTGCCAGCCTTGCCAGCTGCAGAAGAAATGGGCCGGCAAGGCAGATGTCGGAGTGTGCAAGGCCTGGCTACAACTGTCCACAGGTAAGTAGTAGGGAAGTTCCATCCCTCCATCCCCACCCTAGCTTAAGTTTTACCTGTCTACTCTGGAGTGGGTGGGATCTTAATTAGGGCTTATTTTGGGGGATAGGGCTTATACTGGGTGCACATGTAAAAACCAAACTAGGACTTACTTTCAGAGTAGGTTGTATTTGGGGGGAAACAGGATAGTTAGTAAGTTAGGTAAGATAGATAGATGATAGATAGATGATGGATAGATAACCCTGCTTACCACAATAGTTAAGTGAATTACTGCAATTGTTAAATAACTTGAATGTAAAGTGAATCAGTTGTCCCTACTGACTTTGCTCATCAGAAAGTCACAAAAGGCGATTGCATAACCCCGGGACATTGTAACCATCAATACATAAATACATGCTAATTGTCAAGCATCCAAATGTTGATCACATGACCATGGGGAGGCTGCAACAGTTGTAAGTGGTAAAATGTCATGTCATTTTTTTCAGTGCCATTGTAATTTTGAATATCCACTAAATGAACTGTTATAATCCAAAGACTACCTGTATCGAAAGGATTTCCTCAATATTTGGAAATACTGAATTTATCAGACCTGAACACCCTAATTTTACACAAACCCATCCTGCTTGGAACTGCCTGTATTCTTAGATGCTATCTTACTAATTCTTAGGTCCTTGGTTAGGACTTGAATTATGAAAATTCCACCAGTCTTAGACTATGAATCTAACTATACTTTACCCACACATAATAATAACAGCAGTTTTGGACAGTACTTAGAAAATCTGCGCATTGACAGAATTTCCATCTGTCAATTACAAAGGGCCAACACCAACTGAAGAACTGGCATCTGTGATTTCACCGTGGTGTGAGTAAGAATAATAAAAGTATTATTGTGGCTTAGTTACTTCTGCTGCAACTTAGAAGCTAGTGCTGGGTTTGAGAACTGAATTTCTCCCAAGTCCCTGCCCAATTTTCTACGCAAAATCTCTTCTCTTTCAGAACTGAAGGTGAGAATAGCTTTAAAGGTAAAGTTAAAGGTTCCCCTTGCACATATGCGCTAGTCATTTCCAGTTCTAGGGGGCGGTGCTCATCTCCGTTACAAAGCCGAAGAGCCAGTGCTGTCTGAAGACGTCTCCGGGGTCATGTAGCTGGCATGATTAAATGCCAAAGGTGCACGGATGCTGTTACCTTCCCACCAAAGTGGTCCCTATTTTTCTACTTGCATTTTTTACGTGTTTTCGAACTGCTAGGTTGGGAGAAGCTGGGACAAGTAATGGGAGCTCACTCCGTTACGTAGTGCTAGGGATTCGAACCACCGAACCGCCGACCTTTCTGATCAACAAGCTCAGTGTCTCAGCCACTGAGCCACCACGTCCCTATGAGAATAGCTTTACCCAGTTACAAAAATGTACAAATAACTTTGCAGGGCTGTAGTTATTGAGCTCAGAAGCAACATCCCTTTCCTCATCCCAAGATGCTCAGTTGGAGAATGGTCCTATCTCCCGGTTCTCTCTAAAAGACAAGTCAGCACCCTTAGTTGTGATGTAGGAATGTTATGTAGGAGAGCTTCCATTTTTTTCCTTTTGCGTCTGTTCTTGCATTTCATCCTTGTGGGCTGTGTTGCCATGCTAGGTTGGGCTCCTCCTTCGTTCTTCTAGCCATGATCTAGAAGACCTATCATGAAGACTCTTCACTTGCTTGACCATGTCTACTCCCCAACTGACCCATTAAATCCAGTCCCTTCCTGTGTTGAGGATAGCCATAATGGACCACTTTGAAACTTGAGTGTCAGGCAGGCCTGACAAGAAGGCAGAAGATATTGGCTGTTCTCCCTTTACCGATACCCTGAAGAGAAATCTACTTTAGATTTCTTACTAAACCAATAGCTTCCTCCCCCCCTCCACCCATAGCCATTCTCTCTCAGTCAAATTGAATTCCATCAATCAGGATTCTAGATCTGTCTCTTCTGCCCAGGAGTCAGCATGTTTTTACCCTCACACTTTCTACAACTTCCCCCAGCCCCCAAACAAAATTTAGTTGTTTTTTTTTTACTTCTCATTGGAAGGAATCTCTCATATCAGATTTTCTTGTAGGTCCTTGCAGATTTCCTTGCACCCATTAAGAGGGTCTTATTTTCTCCTTATTTTCAGCAAATTTCAAAACCAGGGCACCCAAGAGCCCTAACATCACTCCATTTTCTTGTTCCTTCCCAATTTGCATCCGTTTATTCATTTCCCTACCCACCTATGTTTATAGAAACTGAACAAGATAGTGCTTGGTTGGCACATGGGTGGGAGAACACTAGGAATTGAGATATCAGCCAAACGTATTCTGGAATAAGACTGTAACATATTATTTCTGTAGAAGGGATGAGATACTTTGTCCAGAGGAATCAAAAGAGACTTTATTTTTCATCTCATTATTTTTTAAAGCAATTAGTCTGTAAACATTACAGTCAGTAAAAATTAGCCCTAAAGTTTTGGATTATTTTAAGAAAAATCTTTCACTTGCTGAATAAAATCTCAAATCCTGGATGTTTTGAACAAAAGTTTTTTCTTCTGGTAAGTGAGCAGAGGCTATGTATTTTGCTTCTTCGGTACCTAGCAGCATCCTATAATAAATTTTTATTACTTATTCTATTTATATCCTGCCTTTCTGCAAGTAGTTATTCAAGGTCAATTTACTGACAAATTGAAATCAAGCAAATCACTGAGTCCAGATGGTATCCAACTGAGGATTCTTGAGGAACTCAAATGTGAAATTTCTGAGTTCCAAGAAAAATATGTTACGCGTCTCAAAGATTGGCCTCTGCAGAAGAAGACTGGAAAGTGACCAATGTAAAAAAACAGCCATTTGTTTTTTTTAAAAAAAAATATTACGCTGGGAACACACCATTAGTGGGAGGAAAACAGTAAGAGAAAATTTCTTTCCCCTCCTCTTTCTCTAAAACTTTGGGTCATCTAGTGGAGTTAAATTGTGGAGGCTGTGACTAAAGAAAAAAAAAGTTATCTTCATCTCATGTTGTTGTTAGTTGTGAAGTTGTGTCCGACCCATTGCGACCCCATGGACAATGTTCCTCCAGGCCTTCCTGTCCTCTACCATCCTCCAGAATCCATTTAAGCTCACGCCAACTGCTTCAGTGACTCCATCCAGCCACCTCCTTCTCTGCCGTCCCCTTCTTCTTCTATTGCCCTCAATCATTCCCAGCATTAGGCTCTTCTCCAGGGAGTCCTTCCTTCTCATGAGGTGGCCAAAGTCTTTGAGTTTCATCTTCAGGATCTGGCCTTCTAAAGAGCAGTCAGCGTTGATCTCCTCTAGGACTGACTGGTTGGCTCACCTTGCAGTCCAAAGGACTTGCAGGAATCTTCCCCAGCACCATAGTTCAAAGACATCAATTCTTTGGCGCTCAGCCTTTCTTATGGTCCAACTTTCACAGCCATATATTGCAACTGGGAAAACCATAGCCAAACATTGCCACTATTGGTTGGGCAAATCTAAATAGATTTTTTCCTGAGAATTACTACTTATATTTTTTTTAAAGCTCCATGCAGTGGAGGCATCAGTTCATTCTAATGCTTGCAAACCTTACTCGTTAGAAGAAGCATCCTGTGTGAATACCCAGTGTTTGGGAGTTTTGATATCTCCTCATATCTATTTATCGATATTACTCAGTATCCTCTAGGAATAGACACTTCCTGTAAAAAGTATATGCTGAGACGAACCCTGCTTACTGTGTTTTTATAAACCAAATTTAGCAGCTGTCTCCAGATGCTGGCAGAAAGAATTTAGAAACAGATCTTGATTGAGAAGATACTGTGTGTGTGAGACCAAAGGACTTCACAGAAGGAAGCACTTCAGTCATTCGATTCTCCCTGGTTATTGGAAAGGAATATTTCTCAGAGTGCGCTCTTCAGCTAACAAGCTATCTTAGAAACAATTCTAAAAGGAATACCTGGATATTTAATGTATAATCGTGGAATTTAAAACGTTGCCTGGCATCTCTTCAGGTTTTAATCTTTCAACTTGTTAAAATGTTCATGTGGCTCAGGAATGCACAATCCCTTGCAAAATCCAACCTAGCCGAATGTACCGTTACTATTTTATGTGTCCTGCACATAGATATGACTTTTATGGGATGGTCATAATAGGGAAATCAATTGCGCCTATTACTCAGATTTGAGAAGAAGGTGTGATGAACATTCTCATGGAGGTTATTTAATTCAAAATCTTAGCTGTTCTCTTGAATGCCAATGATAAAAGTCGCCAGATCTATTATCAAACATTTCCTTTCCCTTGGCTAGGTGAGGAATTTAATTAAGCAACTAACTGCATGAATGTTGTTGATTAAATGCTTTTCGGTTGTTATAGATTCCAATAACACCAGCAGTTCAGAAGTAAGAAGTTCACAACTAAATATCAGCTTGTTTCCTGTACTGATGATCTACTGTAATGGCCTGTGGCCTGACATCTTACACAAACTATTCTTGTTTCACTGTCTCACATGCATTAGTGTGAAGTCATTTCACGATATTCTCGACTTTCCTTCCTGAACTTTTTGTTTGGCTTATTCTATCAAAATAGTCAGTTTTAAGAATGGATGTTTAGCACTTGAAAGAAATGCAATAATTCCTGGGGTCTTTGTGCATGGGAAACCATTACAACTAAACAATGGTTTCAGTTTGTGGTGGTGTGAACTGTGCTGGTAAGATAGATACAACACTGGA
The DNA here is from genome assembly GCF_900518735.1 of Pseudonaja textilis. The sequence goes on along the minus strand of NW_020769320.1, from coordinate 15,407,057 downwards.
ATAGTTTATCTATGGAAACTGTGGATTTTGGGTGTCTTTTTCAGTAGATCTGGGATCAATAAGCAACGTATTATTTTCATTGTTGTTACTCAAACATATGACTGACTTTACAAAGACAAAAGGGGACAGAAGACAGCATCTTGAGAGTGGGGAGAGGTAAAAGTTGTTTGTTGTTGTTATGTGCTCTGTCACTGGAGGTTTTCAAGAAAGGATTTCACAACCATTTGTCTAAAATGGGATATGTTCTCCTGCCTTGGGTAGAGTATTGGATTAGAAGTCTTCCAAAGTCCCTTCCAACCCTATGATTCAGGGGTGCATTGCTACTGGTTCAGGTGAACTGGTATCTAATTTTGTGACTGTTTTATGGCCGGTTCAGCGAACCGGCAAATCCCACCCCTGGCTGGACCCACTCACCCCTCCCCTCCCAGGAGTCCCCACATGGCCCATTTTTGATCCCAGGTAAGTACAGGGCCTGTGTGGAGGCTCAGGGAGGGTGAAAAATGGGCCTCCCAGAGGCTCCAGAAGGCCGGAAATGGGCCAGTTTCTGGCCTCCAGAGGGCCTCTGGAGCCCAGGGAGACTGTTTTCAGTCTTCTGGAGGCTCAAGGAAAGCCTCCAGAGCCCAGGGAGGGTGAAAACGCCTCCCCTCACCATGGTGCAGGCGGCCAACTAGGTCACACCCACCATGGCCACACCCACCCAGCAATCAAGCAGAGAACCGGTTGCTAAAATTTTTGAAACCCTGTTGTGGTTCGCCAGCAGCAGGTGCAGACCGTCTCGGAGAATGAGGACTCACATGAGGGGCCTGCATGTGATGTAGGGATGGGGCCAGGACCATCAGGGAGTGGAGTGCTGCCTTCAGAGACTGTCAAGGCTGGCCGCAGTGATGCAGAGGACCCCGAGGAGACTGTGCCCAGTGCACGTGCGTGCAGGGCTGCTAATAGGAAAGAGCAGTTGCAGCAGCACGGGTGACTCGGGAGTAAGGTTCCAAGGTAATGGCCCCTCTCTTAAGAGATAAAAGCCAGCTGAGAAACCGGAGTTCTTTGCAGGAAGCAAAGACGTTCTTGCACTTCAAGCCTTGTGGAAGTTCGGGCTATCTTGATTTGTGTTTGAAAACTTTTTGTTTGGAATATTTCTTGGCAACTTAATCTAGTGCTTTTGGCAGCCTTGCACAATCTTGGCAAAGCTTGTTCTTATCAGAGATGATTAATTAACAAACAGTGAATTAACAAAATTCACAGAGAAGCATTAAAAGGTTTTGCTTTCATCTATATTTGGTGTTTGTTTACAAGATTTGGATCAGAACAAGCCCACCCCTATTATAGTTCTACCAAAGGCATTGGTAAATTGAAGATTGTCACTTATGAAACATCTTGGCAAATTTAAAACAGCTAGTCAACCTCACCCGGTTTTGGAAATAAGCCTACTCCATCCTTGGGTGAAGTACCTCCATCAAATGCCAGGTTATAAGCTGGACCCAGAAGTAGAAGATGCATTTCAGAAGGAGGCAATAGCAAACACGTCCACTGTTGTTGTCAAGACAACTGGTTGCCCTGAAGTTATTGTTGAGTCAGACATGATGCAAACATATAGGAACTCACTATTCTTCTACATGGTTTAAATTTTGCAAGACTTTTTATAGAATAAAATACAAAAATATGAAAGCAAATAATACGACACTGTGGGGAGGAAAAGGGTGAGTGAGGAAGAGAGGAAAAAAAGCAAAAAAAAAAAAAAAAAGCTGTTAACTCCCGATTTTCTCTGTTGCAGTAGAATAAAGCATTAGCTTTATTTACAACATCAACTTTTTTACTTTTCCAAAATAATATAAACTAGCCAGTTCTACAACAACAAATCAATCTAATCAGTAAAACCCAAAATCAAAGTTTCATTTCCCCAACACCTTGAGCCCAAAGTCTAGAAGCATTCTCCATTTAGCAACAAAAGTACTTATATTCTTTTCTTGAATCAAAAGAGTCCATTTTTACCATCTCTGCCAGCTCCATCAACTTCTGTAGCCATTCATCCATGGTGGGAATTGAAATGTCCCTCCATTTTTATGCATACAGTAGTCTTGTTGCCATCAACAAGGTTCCAATATTTTTTTTCTAAGTCTTTTTCCATTAAACCCAGGTGAACTATTAACCTTATTGATTATTGATTGGTTTTATGGAACACTATCTTTATGGAACACCTATTCATAGTCATTTGCAGGATCACTTCTCTTCAACTTATTTTCTTAACCCTTTGCTGCCTTTCTAATCAGTTTAAGGGGGAAAAAATCCATTAGAAATGAACCACCACCACAACGACAAATGTATTGATTGTTTGGAAAACTAGAAACTGTAAATTTAGCAGCCCAGATATGGTGACCTGATTTAGCAATCTTTCTGGAGAACAATTTACCTGCAGTTTTAAGTAGTAGGTTCTTTTTTTTACTGAGTTACTTCCTTGATCATCAGAACAATTGATCCCAAGGCCTGTTCATCAGATTGTGAGGCCATTATATTTGAGCAAATCTCAATTTTGGAGTTTAGTAGAACTCTTCCGCTATGACATTGGATGATTAATTTTTGGAGGCATCTGTTTAGTCTTCTGGCATTAATCACTGCCACTAGGATCTGTCATTTAGAGCCATTCCAAGCCATATTATATAGTAGGCAAACAAAGGCTTTGAGGCAATTTTAATTTTAATTTAAAACAAAAAAGCCAAAGGGCAGACCTTACATAGAACATCACTTTTAATTCTTCTCTATGAACAACTTGGAAATGAAATATTCGCCAAGTTTTTCTTTGCTTGGACAGCTGATAAAATAATCTTTGTTCTTTCTTTCTATTAATTTTAGCCCTGCACTTTTCCTGTTCAATTGAGCAATTGAGTTTACTGGGTCCATGCTGGCTTATTGGTGAGCTTCCAATTATAAAACAATCATTCCTCAAATTAGGAGTAAAAAAAAAAAAGATTGGTTTGTGGGTGCATATTTTTTTTAATCAACTTATGGTTTCTGCATAATCATATAAATTAGCGGCCATCCTCAGGAACCAAATTCATGGTACTGATTATAGTATCAGTTCAAAATGAGTTTTATTAGCGTGGATTTTTAATCTAGACAAATGGACCCCTCCCACTTTTATCCTTTTTTTAAAAAATAGGTTTTTTTATTTATTTTAACAACAAACATTGACAAATGCAAACATGAAGCATCAACTAGAACCGTCTTTCCATTGTACAGTATGTCGGTTGGCACATACCTTTTGTGCACAAGATCAACAGTCTTTCCCTTCTACATTTAAATTACAATTCATATATTCATATCATATATATCAACTATACATATTTTATTATATTACTGTTAACTCCTTATTAGACTTTAATTATAAATGCACATCATCCTTTTCGAGCAAATCTCAACTTTTATATAACCTAGTACATTCATTTCAATATAATCAGTGGTAACATATCATTACATTGTCTTATCTTTACTATTATGTTATATTTACATTATATTTTATTTCCCTATTTTCTTATCTAGCCATTGGTAAAATAAATCCCAAATTTTATAAAATACTTTATCTTCTTGCTCTCTAATTGCTAATGTCAATTTACTCATTTCTGCACATTCCATTATTTTCTTAATCACCCTCCCCATTTTATCCTGACAAATTAGTAAGAAATGGAGTAATACATTGCAAAACTTTCTGTAGTGGAATTAGGTGAGATACAAATGATAGCAGTCTTCCAATGTTTGAAAAGCAATGAATGGAAACTTATGAATGACAGAATAACAGAGTGGGAAGAGACCTTGGAGGTCTTCTAGTCCAGCCCCCTGCTAAGAAGGAAACTCTATTCCATTTCAGACAAATGGGGGTCCAATCTCTTCTTAAAAGCCTCCAGTGATGGATCACCCACAACTTCTGGAAGCCAATCATTCCACTGGTGAATTGTTCTAACTGTCAGAAAATTTTTTCTTAGTTCTAGGTTGCTTCTCCGCTTGATTAGTTTCCATCCATTGCTTCTTGTGTTGCCTTCTGGTGCTTTGGATCAGTGGTCGCCAACCAGTGGGCCGGGGACCACTGGTGGTCCATGAGAAAATTTTGGTGGTCCACAGAGAAATGTCACCCCCAAAGCAATTAATTGAGGCTGTGCAGAAACACAAGGCTGCGCCGCCCACATGACCCGTGGGAACACAAGGCTTGTGTGACTTGCATTGCAAACAACATGAGGTAGTGAGGGAAGGGGGGAAAGGGAGGAGGGGAAGGAACTTTCCCCATGCACCCGATGTGCCTGGCCTGGCCATTGGGCTGCTTCTTTCCGCTTCTTTCTTCTTCTGCTTTTGGCTGCACTCAAGGAAAGCAGCAAAAGTCTTTCTTTCTCTCCCCCAAACTCCTCCAGAAATGAGTCTTTGGGACTATGCAAGGCGTCCTGTTCCAAGAGGCTGCACTGGCATGACAAGTCTCACAAAGACTCATTTCTGGTGGAATTTGGGGAGTGAGAAAGAAAGAGTTCTGCTGCTTCTGCTGCTTTCCTTGCATGAAGCCAAAAGTCTCTCTCTCTCTCTCTGTCTCTCTCCCCTGAGAATGGAGCTAGAAACGGGATCCTGCGATCCCAAATAAATAACGATTGATTGGTAGGAAAACGGGGTGGGGAATTTTCCTGCAAACTTTTTGGGGGATTTTCCCAGGGTCTCTGATCCGTGGGATTTAAAATGATGAGTTTGGTGGTCCCTGAGGTCCAAAAGGTTGGCGACCCCTGCTTTGGATAATAGGTTGAGCCCCTCTGCTTTGTGGCAGCCCCTCAAACATTGGAAGATTCGTGTCATGTCACCCCTATTCCTTTCCATTAAACTAGACCTACTCAATTCCTGCAACCATTCTGTATATGCTTTAATCCCCTAATCATCTTTGTTGCTCTTCTCTGCATTCTGAACTATGAAGGAAAGAACCAACCTATTACTAAGGAGAAATCTCCTGACAGTGAGAGCAATTAATCAGGGGAAGAGCTTGCCTTCAGAACTTGTGGGAGATTTTCAAAAAGAGATTGGACAGCCATTTGTCTAGGATGGTATAGGATTCCTTGTTTGAGCTGGGGATTGGACTAGAAGACCTCCAAGGTCCCTTCCAACTCTGTTGTTCCATATTCCATAATTCTGCAAGTGCACAAGAAGAGGGATGCGGAATGATTAACTGTTGACAAGTATTGCCAATGACAACCTTGGTAGTTGCACGTGCCTGATAGAATGCAAATTTCCTTTACTTCAGAGTTATTTATTCACACGCTTCTTATTGATTTGTCTGGGCCATTAATTCTTAATTTCATAAATTTGCTTTCCCCATTACTATTGTATTACGCCTGATATTCCTCTGTCAAAATGGGTATGGGTAACATTTGTGAGGCCCTGGATCAATGGGAGAGAAACACAATGACCCAGCTTGTCTGTGTACATTCAGAAATTATTTTCTTGCTTAGATTAGTTTAAATCAGGATCTGGAAGAGATCCTGGCATTAAAGACACAGAATAACATTGTGCTGAACTTCATTCGGCTGGTCCATTCTCTTTGTTAGATAAAACCATTGTGGGAACACAAGTACTCCTTGGCTTACAACTGCAATTGACCCCACAATTTCTATTGATAAACCAGTCTGTTGTTCAGTGAGTTTTGCCCATTTTATGATCTTTCTTGCCACAATTGCTTAGTGAGCCACTGCAGTTGTTAAGCTAGTAACAAGGTTGTATAATGAATCTGCCTTCCCCATTGGCTCACAACAGCTGATCACATGACTCCAGGACACCGCAAGTATCACAAATATGCCTCCGTTAGCGACAGGCTTAAAATTTCCCTGTGAAATGCATTTAAATAGTTTATTTTTATATTTATTACTAGCTGAAAACCTGGCATTGCCCAGATATTTATTTATCCCAATCCTGTATTAGACAGGGAAATCCTGTAGTCGGGACTCACGCTGTTGTACTGTCTCTTGTGCAGCATTGCAAATCTTATATTCCTCTCCATGGGAGTTTCTTGTCTACACTGGTGTTTCATTTTTTTTGATTGCACTTGGGGGGCTGAGAGGGAACCCCCTTGTGGAGTAATGTGAAGCCGTTATCATGGCAAGTCCACTGTGCTGTACAGTAGAAGCCATTTTAAGGCACACCCACCTCTCAAGGGGTGTTAGGAGTGTCTTACCCCCACAGTATTTGTTTCCAGAGGATAAGTTTGGTTGAAATTACTTGAAGTGTTCCAGAGTTATGTTGGAGTTATATATATATTGACCACCAAGAATGAAAGTGGTAATATTTTTGCCTTCTAATGATCAATAGTACAGGTAGTTCTTGACTTAGGACCACAACTGAGCCCAAAATTTATGTTGTTAAGTGAGGCGTTTTGTTAAGTGAATCTTTCCCCATTTTATGGCCTTTTTGTCCCAGTGGTTAAGTGAATCACTGAAGAAGTTAAGTTAATGACATTGTTGTGACGTGAATCTGTCTTCGCCAGTAAATTGGCTTGTCAGAAGGTCGGAAAAGGGGACACTGTCATAAATATGAACCAATTGCCACTGTCTGAATTTTCATCACATGACCTCAGGGACACTACAACGGTTGTAAGTGGGGGTGGGATCCGACAGGGTTAACTATGGGTTCGGTGATTTACAAGGTTTGGTGATTTACGATGTTTGGTGATTTACGATGTGCTTCCCTGCACACTGCCAGCATGTGCCTGTAAATCGTCATCAGCCTGCTGCGTGCAGAAAAGCAGCCTTTGAAAAAGCACTTTTTTCCTACTTTTTAAACTGCGGCTGAGCCTTGCACGGCAGCTGAAGTTGAAAAAGCAGGAAATAAAGGTCAGTAAGAGCCCAGGAGGGCGGATGGGCAAAAACATCAGCAGACATAGAACCGGTTCTATGTCTGCTGTTCTTCAGAGCTACTGGTTCTACAGAGGTGGACAGAACCGGTAGAAACCCACCCCAGTTGTAAGTATAAAAAACGGTCCAAAGCCACTTAAAAAAAAGCCTTTGTAACTTTGAATGGTCACTAAATGAACTGCTGTAAGTTGAGGACTCCCCATATAGAGCACAACTGGCTTTGTCTTACTGGCCCCAAGAATAGGATCTGGGAAAACAATTAGAAGAGCTTGATACGGCCTAGTAAATTTGGATTCCACAGAGCAGTTTTTGCTGTTGTAACTCTGCATTCCTTCCTTCCTTCCTTCCTTCCTTCCTTCCTTCCTTTGATAAATAACTCAACTAACATAGCTAATACTCCTTTGTTCTCCTATTTTCCCCACAACAACAACCCTGTGAGGCGAGTTGGGCTAAGATACAGTCCAAGGTGGGACTAGAACTCACACACTCCTGGTTTCCAGCTTGGTGCCCTGCTGTATTCTGCTTAGAGTCTTTGGATTTTGCAGCCTACAAATTGAAATACAAACAAACAAATAAATAGACCCAGAATTCACAAGCCTAAATTTAGGATTCCTTGGGTCACCCAACCAAAATTATAGCATGCTTTATAAAACCAAAATATAATTAGCTAAATTTTGATTCTGTGAAAGCAATTAATCCAGCAGGCCCAGAATCTCTGAAGCTACGCCAAGTGCTACTGTATTCATTAATTCCCTGTTTTGTTATTTTTTTTTAGTACCGTAAGAAAACACCTGTCAAAATATTACACTGTCGTTGAACAAAAGATATCAAATATATTGAAAAGTAAAGGTGCCAAAGACAATATTTCAAACAGTTCCAAGAACATGTGGAGATATTTTCTTTCTTTCTTTCTTTGACATAGTCGTGGTAATTAGGGAGTTTCAATTGCAACAACTAGTCTGTAATTAAACCTGACCTTTCAGTTAATTACGTCGTGACATTTTTTATTTTCAACTTACCTTCCCTTGTGCTGGGGATGTGCTATATGCAAACGTAAATAAGCACTTTTGGTAATGAAAGCAAAAAGGTTGAGGAGCTGTTGAGAGCACAGTGCAATCTATTGTCAGGGGTTTGAAACAAGGATCTCAAGGGGATCTAAGACATGGTTGTAATTTAATGAAAGTCCTTGCCAGTCCTCTTCAGGTACCGAAGAAATCATATATAAAATTAGTTTTAGTGACTGGCAGGTACTGGAAAGTCTCTAGATTAGCGAGACCTGATGCAAATAATTGGGTGTCAGTTTTCTTTTGTTTGCTCCCCAGGTAAGTCTTTGCTCTATGAGTAAACAAGAAAGCACCAGATATTCCTTGGCATCTATGACCGAACAGAGCAAATCCTTCTTAGAAAATGTTATTTAGAGATTGGGGCCAACTCTTTCAGATTTAGCCCAAGATCGTAGCAAAAATGGAGGAAGAGAATTCTGAAACTGGCACACTATACTTCTCAGTGAAGGATGATCCAGTAGAGATCTGATTGGACATTTTGCGAACTTCATGCTATTTCTTGAAGTCATAGTGAGATGATAAGAACATCTTAAAGATCCCAAAGGAGCAGATGGAATTGGTAGCTAGCAATGAAATATGAAAGGTACTTTTGATCTGGATATCAAATGGAAGACCATGAGAAGTGCGTTGGTGACTTCACTGTTAGAGTTTACTGCACTTGGTATTTGACCGATATAAGAAGTGTCAAGAGCAAAGGTCTTATCTGATCAATATAAATTATAAATCCCATATAATAACTGCTTTTAGCGCCGTTGTCACTGTTCCTTCTTTGGAAATTGTCTATTAAGTGCCTCTTTGATGCAGCTTCAATTCAGCGGCTTGGCCGGTTTAAAGTGATGTTTATAAACTCTTCTAAGGGTGATGTTTGAAGACTAGATGTTAAGAGAAGGAGGCGTTAGGGGGAAAAAAGGAAGCCAATTTTCAGGTAGAGTAGGAAATGCTGAAGGTGAAATTGCACTAATCGATCATTTTGTCAATGACTTTTCAAAAATATTACTTCTTGATCCATTCATTTCTAAACAAATGGACTGAGGATGGTTTCTATGGAAAAACCCCAGTAAACTGCAAATTACCTTTGCCTCTTCTGTAGAAATCAAAGCCTTACCAACTTATTCACAATAGACTGCCACCAACTTGGGGTATCCTCAGGATCTGATAAAAAATCAAGATGTGGGATGCACGCGCACGAACACAGACACACACACAAACACACACACACACACACAAAGGTAGCATTTTGATCTCAAAGGTGTTTTTTTCAACAGCCAACTGGACTTTCTGTTTTTTTTCTTTAAAGATGCTTCGCTCCTCATCCAAGAAGCTTCTTCAGCTCTGACTGGATGGTGGAGAATGGAATGATTTATTTTCCTTGTGGACATCTGGTCATTTGCATCCTTTCTGAGAGCGATTGAGGCCACTTGGAGATTTATCTGTGTCATCATCTGTGCGAATGGATGTGCAGCCTTCTTGGAACTGCTGAGAGGACTGTGTTGTAGTCTGGAGATAGATGATGTTGTATTCTTTCCCCTCTGTTGAGAGAGGGCTGGTCAATTTTAACATAGATGGCCTCTTTCAAACCAATAATCCTCTTTGTCCAAAATGTGGATTTTGTTGTCTTCAAAAGAGTGGCCTGTCTTTTAAATGCAGATGGACTACCGAATCTAGTCTTGATCTTTTATATTACTTGTTCTCCTATGTCTAGGGCACATCAGGACTAGACTTATCTGGACAAGATTCAGCAGTCCATCTGCATTTAAAAGACACAGGCCACTCTTGTAAAGACAACAAAATCCACTGGTTTAACCAATGGTTTAAAAGAAGGGTTAAAGAGGTCCATCTATGTCAAAATTTAACAGCCCTCTCTCAATAGAGGCGGAGGGATATGACATAATCTATCCCCAGACTACGACACGGTCCTTTCAGCAGTTCCAAGAAAGCTCCAAACCAATTTGCATGACTCAGCTGACCCTAAGGACACAGACAAACCTCCAAGTTGCCTCAATGACTCTCTAAAAAGAATGCAAATTTCTGCAAGGAATATAAATCCTTCCATTTCCCACCATCCAGTCAGAGCTGAAGAAGCTTCTTGGATGAGAAGCGAAACATCTTTGAAGAAAAACAATCAAGTCCAGTTGCCTCTTGAAAAAGCACCTTTGGGACAAAAATCTGAAAGTTGCCAAGTATGGAGACCTCTGATCTAAACTAACGAGGTGGATTTTTTGCCCAATATAGGAGAGACCAAAACCAAATGAGCTATTGTGACATCTGAATTCAGTAACAAGTTCCATATTTATGTGGCCAAAATTTGAGAAAAATGAGAAGAAGTGGGAAACAAGAGATTTTCCTAAGCCAATTTCTTCAACATTGTCTTTAGCTGTAAAAGTCACCATATTTTCATTTTTGTTCCTTCCTTGAAAACACACATCCACTTTTTTGACCCATTCTTACAGGAAGATCTATCTTTCATGATAAAGAAATCAAATCTTGTAGTCAGAATAGCCCTGTCTTTCTTGACTATTCATACCACTGTTGGTTGACTTCATTGATTTGAGCTTTCTAATTGGAAATGCTTTTCAACCCAGAGCATAAAGCTTCTAAGCACTTGTTTAATTGGCACATGAAAATCAATCTGCCTAAATCTATTCTAAAACAGAGATAGCAAATACCAACCCTTGCACAGTTTGGCGTTGGCATTTAGCAGATGTTTGAACTTTTGCTGCAGTTGTGTTCTAGACGCTTTGCAGATTATTAAGGGCTTCTGGTTTTGTAGCGAGCAGCTTTTCTCTCTCTCCCTGTTTCATTTCACCCGGGGAAGTGAAGGAATGGAAAACGAAATAAGCAACTTTCCAAATCAGAAGTTGTTGATGAACCTGTTCCAATTACAAGGAGCTCTTCATGGCTTTTTTGTGAGATCAGCTGTGGGTTACCATTTGGTCTTTGATGGGTGCCTTTTTGTTCTTACTGTTTACCAATATTAAATAATTTTAGAGAAGAAGAAAAAGAAAGAGGAGGAGGGGGAGGAGAAATAGAGGAAGAGGAAGAAGAGAAGCTAAAGAGGAGGAGGAGGAGGAGGAGGAGGAGGAGGAGGAGGAGGAGCTCCAGGGTGGAATACACTCAAGATCATTACAAAAAAAAACAAGATTATCTAGTTCAAAAGAGGAAAGAAGCATGAGATGAAGACCCAGAGTAACTCTGCCTTCATTACACTAGGTATCAACTTTAAAATTCAGCTGCCACATTTTTTTTTCCTTTTAGAGAGTTGAAAAGTTCAAGGTTATTCTGTATGTCGTATTAAGTAATTCCAGTGGCAGTTAATTGATGCTTGTGATTTATGAAGTGTAGAAGTGGGAGGAGAGAAGGGAGGAGAGAAGGTGGATTCTGCGTAAGGCGTGAACATAATTTTACTTGGGAAATTACCTTTGACATGCCAGATCTGTTTCTAATAAATTCAGTCTTGGAGAGAGATGTCTCGGAGTGATTGATATCATGGATACTTTCTGGATGCCTTACACTGGGTATATGTAGGAGCCTCTGTGGCATAGTGATTAGAGTGCAGTACTGCAGGCTATTTCTGCTGACTATCGGCTGCCTACAATTTGGCAGTTCAAACCTCACCAGGCTCAAGGTTGACTCAGCCTTTCATCCTTCCGAGGTGGATAAAATGAGGACCCAGATTGTTGGAGGGGCAAGAGGCTGACTCTGTAAACCGCTTAGAGAGGGCTGTAAAGCACTATAAAGTGGTATATAAATCTAAGTGCTATTGCTATAAGTTTTGTAGGCTTTCAAGATCCAATTACACAAAAAGTGGGTTCTTCTTTTCTGATCTTAATAGCATCTGATGGAAAGCCTTTTTAGTCTATTCACAATGTCAGCTTTTTTCCCTCAGTTTTCTATATTTACAGACTCAAACGGCTGTCAATGTTGAATTAACCTCGCATGGTTTTGGAAGCTAAGCAGAGTTGGGTCTGAATGGGAGCCACCCATACATGTCAGCTAGATTTTTTTATGTAGTGCTGGCAAGGAAGCTGGAGAGACAAAACCACCAGAAACAGACTTTGCCTTCAAGAGAACTTTTCCTTATCAAATTGGCCTGATTAACTTGTTATCTATCCGGGTTGTTTGCAGTGAACTGAATATCTGTGTAGACCAGTGGTGGGATTCAAATTTTTTTACTACTGGTTCTGTGGGCATGGTTTGGTGCTCGTGACTTGGTTGTCATGGTGTGGTGGGCATGGCTTGTTGGGCGTGGCTTCATAGGCGCGGTAGGGGAGGAGACCCAGTCAACCATCTGGGACTCGGGAGGCAGAGAATAAATGGCGGTGGGGCCAGTCAGAGGGGGTCTTTGCTGATTCTCTGATCTACTCAAAATTTACGCTACCGGTTCTCCAGAACTGGACAGAACCAGGGGTGGTATTCAGCAGGTTCTGACCAGTTCTGGAGAACCGATAGTGGAAATTTTGAGTAGTTCAGAGAACTGGCAAACATCGCCTTTGACTGGCTCTGCCCCCATCTATTCTCTGCCTCCCGAATCCCAGCTGATCAGCTGGGTCTTCTTGGGTTGCCCTGCACAGGAGAACGGAGCTGGAACGGAGCTGGAAATCAGGTCAGTGGGATGGGGAGGGAATGGAAATTTTGCAGTATCCTTCCCATGCCACGCCTACCAAGCCCCACCCACCAAGCCATGCCCACAGAACTGGTAGTAATTTTTTTCAAATCCTACCACTGGACAGAACCTGCTGAATACCACCTCTGGTGGTGACTCTCAATCATCCAGGTCATGGTTGCCCCAACAGTGCTTTTCAAAAGACAACTGGATTCTCCTGATTATTATTTTTTCCTTGATTCCCGTTGTTCAGTCAGAACTGAAGAAGCTTCTTAGATGAGAAGCAAAACATTTTCAAGGGAAAAAAACCCCAAGAGAAGCCAGTTGCCTTCGGATAAACATCTTTGGGACAATTTGCAGTGGTTCTAAATCATTTTTATGTAGCTAAGAAAAAAATTGTAAAATGTCCAATGAGTTTCCAGGGACTGATATGCTTCCACTCTTATAGGTTATTCTCTCCCTCCCATGGAGAAGTAAGTATGAATTTTAAGGCCGGCTTTTAGGAATTATTGACAAACATGTTGGGGAAATGGGCTGAAATAAATATGATATTAAAAAAGGGAAACTTAACTGAGCCAAAATGCACAGATTTACTCTCACATGAGATAAAAGCAAACGAAAATATCCCTACAGCTGATAAGGGGCAAACATCATTTAATTTATTTCTCTTCAGTGTACTTTTGACTTTTCAATTTATGCTCATGAATTGGCAACTGATTGTTGAGAATAATAATATAAAAATTATGCCGCAGCAGGAGCAATAAACAACTTTAAATGGCTGACAGATGGGAGAAGAATTCTGGTATGGGTGTCTCTGTGCACATGTATCTTGACAAACGTTACGTGGCTAGCAACTAGAATTATAATTCTTCCTTAACATAATAATTTCTTCCTCCAGCTAGTCTTCAACATCTGTTTCCACCCAATTCTTATTTCATATTGCTCCCTATTTATTTATGACATAGTCTTTCAGTGGGCTGTCATAATTTTAGGTGATTTCCTACTCAATTGCTTAAATAATACAATTTCTGTCACACTCAATTCCTGATACTTTCATGGAAATGGCCATATAATTTTATTGACAGCAATGCAGAAGTGACTTGCCACTGAGTTATTCCTGTTTGTGGTATTGGCTTCCCAGTCTAGTCTTCATATATAAAAGTTTCTGGTGGATTCCCACCGAAATATTAACCAGGAGTATCTGTAAAGTTAATCACTGCCTTCAAAATAATAGACACAGTTGGGAAATCAAAGCCACCTTCAGTATGTGTGCCACACATTAAAATGGTAACCACTTTGGATTCCCTGGCCAGTTCTGAGCTAGCTTGTGGTTAATCGGCTAAGATTGGCGAAGTGCTATCATCAATTGGGAACTTAAATAATAGTAGTAACTACACGAGGGATCTAGGAATGCTAGTAGAAAACCACTTAAATATGAGCCTCTATGATTGATCTGGAACTATCGTTTAATGAAGGTAGAGACTTTAAATTTAAGGACCTGAGGAAGATTAGGGGAATGGAGGCTAAACATACGAAGAACGGTTACAGGAACTGGGCATGGCAAGGCTAGTGAAGAGAAGGACCAGGAGGAACATGATAGCACTCTTCCAATATTTGAAGGGCTGTCACAGAGAGGAGGAAGGGGTCAAGCTATTTTCTAAAGTGCCTGTAGGCCAGACGAGGAATAATGGATGGAAACTGTTGAGATAATTCCCCGTTAGGAGAATGAGCACATACAGGGAGACGTATTGAGAGTAGTGTTTGAATGATACACACAGAGCACAAAGATACACTGCACAGTAAATGTAGGTCTTTTTACTTTCAATAAAGGTTTAAGCAAAGTTCAAACACAGTCCAAAGTCATTTACAGGTAAGTCAGTCAGTTTTCAGTCCAGGAACAATCCAATAACAAAGTCCAATGCCAAAACAGTTCAGTATCAGACTTACATCAAATCCAAGAATAACAGTCAATACAGGAACAGCAATTTCAACATTGTTTGGAATCTTTTGTTAACAAACTCAGTCCCATTATCAGTAACTAAAGTAATTACTTTACTTTTCATTTTTCTCTCAGCAAACCTTGGCCAGTTAAAGAAATGTTGGAATGTTTCTGTTTTGTTTTTCATAAGATAGCAGAAACCGTATCGTGAGTAATGGTCCATAATACTCAAAATATAGCGGGCACCTCCTAAACTAGGTTTCTTAGGAATAATTATGTCAGCAAAAACAACCTCTAAAGGTTCTTTGGTCTTAAACCTATTTTGTCTGTTTGCTGGAGTATCCTTGCTCTTCTCTTGGCTACAAGCATTACAGTTTAAATACTTGCTAAAGGGTTTCAATTTTACTCCCTCTGCCAATTCAACAATTTGTTTGAGCATTTTGAAATTAATGTGCCCCAGACATCTATGCAGTAAATGTATGCATTCATCATGTGGTTTAACGTTGTTATAAACTGAGTTAGCCATCTGCATCTGGTCATCATGTATCACATATAAATCATTCTCTAAATTAGCAGTGACACTTTTACCCTCTTTCTCTATTATACAGTTATCTCCCCTAAAGGTTACTACATAACAAAGATTAACTAAAGCCCTTACTGATAACAAATTAAATTTCAGTTTAGGTACAAATAACAGTTAAATGTTTGTTTATACAAGAACAATATGCAGTACTTCACCTGATGTGTTCATCTTCCATCCATTTGCCAATGATACATGTTGTTTACTCATAGACATCTTTACAAAACCTTTTCTATCTTTAGTAATGCACTGCGATGCTCCACTATCAACAACCCACAAATCATGGTTTACAGTTGAATTGCTAGACATAGCTAAACTAACATTCTTCTTAGCCTTCTGGTGTTTGCCAGTATTCTGTTGTTTTCCCTTCTTACAGAATCTAGCTATATGTCCCCTAGCCCCACAAGAAAAACGTTTCCTAATAGTATAGGCAATTGAACACAAATCTTCTTGTGATTGTTCCTTCCTCAGTTGGTCCCTATCCAGCTGTCTTCTTGCTTCTTCTAACAATCTTCCAGTTATGTCAGTCAATGTTAGTTTATCTCTGGGTAGGGCTTCCAGTGAAGATACACAATCATCATAACTTTCATCCAATGAGGGCAGAATGCTGTAAACTTGATGCAGCTCTGAAAATATCAGTTCCTTTTCATGTAGCTCTTGAAAAATTATTTTTATGAAGTTCAAATGAGCTAACATATCTCCACCTTTCAGAAGACGTGCTCTAAACGGTTTACATGTAAGATGTATGTGTGCACCTAGACAGTCACTAACATAAATCCTCTTCAAATTCTCCCAACACCTAGCAGCAGACTCTTCTCCACGAATATGGACAAGCTGCTGGTCACTCAATGTTAGTCCAATTATACAAAGAGCTCATTTGTTGTTCTGTTTAAAGTCAGCAAGCTTCTTGGCATCGTCCTCATTAGCTGGATCCCAAGCATTTACATCCGGTGCGTCTTGAACTACATTCCATAAACCTTCTCTATGCAGAAGTAAACTGCCCTTCAAAGATCAGGAAACATAGTTTGTTCCATCCAACGGGTTATTAGTGATAGACTTGTTGAAGTGTCTTGTGCCATCTTTATCAGGATAGTAAACCACAATTAAACAGTAAACAGTTGTCTGTATACAGTACTGTGTATTCACACCAACTCTCAGTTATCCGAGCCTGGTATGGCCTGGGCCCATAACCAGTGTTGAGATAATTTCCCATTAGGAGAATGAGTGCATACAGGGAGACATATTGAGAGTAATGTTTGAATAATACACACACAGCACACAGATACACTGCACAGTAAATGTAGGTTTTTACTTCCAGAAACGTTTAAGCAAAGTTCAAACACAGTCCAAAGTCATTCACAGATAAGTCAGTCAGTTTTCAGTCCAGGGATAATCCAATAACAAAGTCCAGTGTCAAAAACAGTTCAGTATCAGACTTACATTAAATCCAAGAATAACAGTCAATACAGGAACAGCAAAACTCTCCAACAGAAGGAAACAGAGACTCACTGAGACAAACTCTCTTCTGAGACTCTTTTGAGACTAAACAACTCAGGTTTCTGACTCCATCTTATGGCCGTTTGAGAAACCACACCCAATTACACTTTTGCATTGTCTTAAAGATACAGTTTTAAAATGACTATCCTGGTTTATATATTTTCCAACCCAAATACCTGTTAGGTGACTTATATTCCTAACAGAAACTGAACAAGGAGAGATTTAACTGGGAAATAAGGAGAAACTTTCTGACTGTCAGAACAATCAACCAATGGTACAGAAGTTGCCTTCAGAAGTTGTGACAACTTCATCACTTGAGACTTTCAAGAAGAGCTTGGACTGCCATTTGTCAGAAATGGTGTAGGGTCTCCTGCCTGAGCAGTTGGTTGGACTGGATGACCTACGATGTCCCTTCCAACTCTGTTAATCTGTAATCTGTAATCTGAGCTAACAGTACGCTGCAGCCATCAAAAAAGCCAGTGCAGTCCTAGGCTTCATTAACAAAAGGATCGAATCAAGATTATGTGTAGTATTAATACCACTTTATAATGCTTTGGTAAGACCACACTTGGGATACTTCATCCAGTTTTGGTCACCATAATATAAAAAAGATGTTGAAGCTCTGGAAAGAGTGCAGAGAAGAGCAACAAATATGATGAGGCGGGTGAAAGCTAAAAGATATGAAGAACGGTGGTGAGAATTGGGTATGTAACAAAGAGAAGGACTAAGGGTGACATGCCAGTGGTGTTCCAATATTTGAAGGGTTGTTACAGAAAAGATGAGGTCAACCTATTCTCCAAAGCACCCAAAGGCAGGACAAGAAGCAATGGATAGGAATTAATCAAGGAGAAATCCAACCTAGCACTCAGAAAAGAAAATCTTGAAAATGAGAACATTTATCCAGTGGAAGTTGGTTGCCTCCAGAAGTTGTGGATGTGCCATCACTGGAGATTATTAAGAAGAGATTGGATAACCATTTGTCTAAAATGGTATATCCTGTTTGAGCAGGGAATTGGACTAGAACAGGGGTTGCCAATCTTTTGGATTTCGGGGACTATCAAACTCATAATTTTAAAGCCCAGGGACCACTAATATGCATTTTGACTGACAGTGACTTGCTGCAGTTGGTGGGAGAGAGAGAGAGAGAGATGCACACACACACGCACACACACACACACACACACACACACACACATATTATAAATATTTATGTAAATATTGATTTTTTTTATTTTAAAGACGCAACTTTTACCCAAAATCAGGCAAAGCAGGCAGGCAAGTAGAGTTGCTCACAGAATCATTCAGAGATCTATCTCTCTGCTATCGGCTACCTGAGTCTGTCACATAAAATTTGCTTGCAAGCAAACTCATAAAATTAACTCACAACACACCATGTATGTAAATATTGAATATTTTATAAAAAAAAGAGCAACTTTTACCCAAAATCAGGCAAAGCAGGCAGGCAGATTGAGTTGCTCACAGAATCAATCAGAGATCTATCTATCTGCCATCGGCTACCTGAGTCTGTCACAAAAAACTTGCTTGCCATGAGCCTGCACTGAATAATAGAACCTTCAGTCCTAAGGAAGGTTCGGTTCTGCTTAAAAACAGAGCCAAAGATCTAAAGTCTAGCTAAAAAGCAAGAAATGCAATGATTTTCTGCTTTCTAGCTAATTTAAATCTCCTGGCAGAGCAAAACAGCTGATGATCAGGAAAAAAAAAAGAAAAATAGCATTTTAGCAGGCAAGTTTGCCAGGTAAGGAGTGAGTGGGCGAGGAGGGTTCTTGTCGGCCATATGGGCAGCGCAACCTTGTGTTCCTGAACAACCTGGATTAATTGCTTTGGGAGGTGCTCTGGGGGTGACATTTCTTTGCGGACCACCCAAATTTTCTCAGGGCCCCCCAATGGGCCACAGCCCACTGGTTGGTGACCGCTGGACTAGAAGATGTCCAAGGTCCTTTCCAACTCTGTTATTCAAGACAGTGTGTGCAAAGCATTTGAAGGAGACTTCATGGCGCAGACAGGTCTAAACCAAGCTACCTTTCTCAAAGCTTTGAGGCTCAACATGCGTTTTTTTTTTTACAAAGCCTCCTCAAGTCACACACAAGCAACACTCCCACTGTGGATGTTGGCAAAGCAAAGTGATTGTGCCCCCCTCTTACCTAGGCCCTCACCCCCTTGGAAAATGCTTCAGAGCATCTGGCTTGGTCCCTTCAGGTAATGATGTGATTGCTTCCATATATTGATTGACTTGTCTCAACCAGGGTTGCAAAGCACACATTTAAATACTAATGCAAAGCCATATTAAATAGCACAACTTTCCCCTTGGCTTTGATATAGTAACTGTCATCTTTTGAAATATTGCTACAATAAATTAATATTGATGATTTATCGTAACCAATTGCTCATCAGTTGGAGTCTGTGTAGGAGAACACTGGATCCTTAATCCTTTTTGTGAGATTGTGTGGCTTTTGTCACGTTGACAAGGATATTTTACATTGCTGGAAACTGCTTTGGTTCAAGAAGTCTCATATATTTTTGTGACTTTCCTTTCCTCATGTCAATAATCTACAGGGTGCCTTTCCTTCTTTGACACGTACTTATCTAACCCTCATTGCTCACTGATTTGTAAAGAACTGAAGTAGACATTTGTTGTTCGATTTACACATGCACCTCTTAAAGATCATCCTCTCCTTTGTTTAAAACTCAGTTGCCCTGTTGGTTCTTGTTTTTACCATAGGAAGAAAAGATGTTGTCTAAATACCTTGAAATACAATATGGATTTCAAAGTTCTACAATCAGGTACCCTGGATCATAACAAATAGTGTCAACCAACATCCACTGTGTGGAAGAAAAATATGTGATGCTAAATGATAAATTTCATATTCTTACTCTTATAGTGGTTATGTTGGTTATGTTAAAAAGAAAAACTTGGAAAATAAATAAAATGTTTAACCAGGAATCTGACTTAAAGCTCTCTAAATTATAAATATGGCCAAATACTTTGTTTAATTTCCTTCTAACACTAACTCCAGTTGAATCCAAGTCAGAGGTGGTTATTCAGCAGGTTCTGACCAGTTCTGGAGAACCGGCAGCAGAAATATTGAGTAGTTCGGAGAACCGGCAAATGCCACCTCTCACTGGAGATTTTACAGTATCTTTCCCCTGGCATGCCCACCAAGCCACACCCACAGAACCAGTAGTAAAAAAATTTGAATCCCGCCACTGTTCCAAGTATGAAACATTTCCCATCCCTAAGAAATGTGAGCATGTGTTACACGTGACTACATGTGTGTACACCTACACACTTGTTAGAAGCCGCGAAGCCAGGAAAGGGCTGTGACAACCCCATTAATCAATGATGTTATCATATTTAATCCACACTTTATTATTTATTTACTAATTAAGTTAATTGCCTCCAAAGTAGACTCACCCATTTATGAAATTAATTTATTCCCATTGACATATATAAGGTGTTCTCTAATACAGTGGTCGCCAACCAGTGGGCCGGGGACCACTGGTGGTCCATGAGAAAATTTTGGTGGTCGGCAGAGAAATGTCACCCCCCCCAAAGCAATTAATCCAGGATGTGCAGGAACCCAAGACTGTGCTGCCCACATAACCCATGGGAATACAAGGCTTGCGTCGCTTGCTTTGTGAACAATATGAGGTAGTGAGGGGAGGGTGGTAAGGGCAGAGGGGGGGAGACTTGCCCACACACCTGACGTGCCTGACCTGGCCACCGGGCTGCTTCTTTCTGCTTTTTTCTTCTTCTGCTTTTGGCTGCATGCAAGGAAAGCAGCAAAAGTCTTTCTTTCTATCCACCAAACTCCACCAGAAATGAATCTTTGGGACCCTGCAAGGCCTCCTGCTCCAAGAGGCTGTGTCGGCAAAGACTCATTTCTGGCAGAGTTTGGAGGGGAGAAAGAAAGACTTCTGCTGCTTTCCTTGCATGAAGCTGAAAGTCTCTCTCTCTCTCTCTCCCCCTGAGAACGGAGCTGGAGACGGTATCCTGCGATCCCAAATAAAGAATGATCGAACGGTAGGAAAACGGAGTGGGGAATTTTATTTTTTTTTAAACAAATTTTATTGATTTTCCAAAACAATACACAGACAAACAAAACATAAAATATAATGACAAGAATTTTTTTCTAAAAAAAACCAATACAACATCTTATTTAAAGACAGAATTATTCCAAGTTATCACATTTCCAAACAAACACAATTTGATATATATATTTACCTTATCTATTCATCTTCATATCTTATCCCGAACTTCTCTTTATTACTTCCTTTCCTTCTATTTATTCAAATTATATATCTTTAACTTTAGATTGTATACATTTTTTATATCCATCTGTCTTATACATTTTCATTATTCTCTTCCAATACAAAAACAAACAAGACATAAAACATAAAAACCTAAGACATCTTTTCTGAAAGTTGCTTGATCCCGGGTTAAAACTCATCATACAGACGCCCCTTCAAAAATCATGTTCCTTTTATATATCATTCCATATCTTATTACCGTTTTCCATTTTCTATATAGCTTCTTCCTTTTTTTAACTCTCTTAGTTTTATTCTACTTATCTCAGTTCAAGTCATAATACTTAACATTCTTTGTCTGTTCTCAACTATCCATTCATTTTTTCTCTTTAAACAAAACTTCTCCTGTACACTAATTGGAGTATGACGCCTTTAACTCTTTCCCCTAACCTGATAATACTTAATATCACACATAACTTGTATTGGGATTCTGTTTAGCACATCCTAAAGTCACACAATATATTATATAAAGAGAAAAAGAAAAAAGAAAGAACGACAATAACAAAGAAACAAATTTATAAATATATAATATAGCTAGTACCCCTGTCAAAACCATTTTAATCATACCTATTAATACTTATTTATATCTTAAACATTTTATTCTAAAAAAGCCTATAATAACACAATCTTATGTACCTTACAGAATCCCTTTTTCAATTAAATTTACCCATTGTCTCTAAATAAATTTTGTTTCTTTAAATCTTGCTTCCCATCGGTGAGACTTCTCACCCCTCCAGGAAAACAGGGTGGGGAATTTTTCTGCAGACTTTTTTGGGGATTTTCCCAGGGTCTCTGGTCTGCAGGATTTAAAATTATGAGTTTGGTGGTCCCTGAGGTCCAAAAGGTTGGTGACTCCTGCTCTAATACACCCATCACACTATGTATACTAATAAAGACACACACACACACACACACACACACACACACACACACACACACACTAACCCATGCCTTTTTGGGCCAGCTTTTCAGAGATATTTCATTATCTAAACAGAGAAACAGAATGACCAAGGTGGGGCAAAAAAGCAGAGGGAGGAGGAATGACTTCCAACTTCCTTATGGCTTCCCCACTGAGTTTCCTCGTGTGAATCTAAGAGGGGATGTCCCCAGTGGTGGGATTCAACCAGTGTAACAACCGGTTCAGTGAGTGTGTGCGTAGCCTTTCAAAACCACCCATTTTCAGCTAAAACTTATCTTCTGCTGCAGCCCCAGGGAATAAAACAGCTGATATGTGGCAATCCTCTGTGCCGCATGGATCAGCTGGGCTGAAAAACATAGAAATATAGACGGACAAGGGCAGGCGTGGGTGGGCGGGGCCAACTAATCGCCGGAACTACTGGTTCACCCAAACCAGTCCCTACTGGCTGAATCCCATCCCTGAACATCCTTTTCCCTTCCCTTCCCTTCTCTCCCCCTCCCTCTTCCCCTTCCTTTCCTTAAGTGGCCGCTGCTGGGTGGGGAAGGGACAAAGGGAATGACTGGGAAACCTGTCACAGAGTATTAAAAATGAAGGTGGTGTGACCACAGCAGTAGACCAGCAGCTGTCTTGCAGTAGCCACAAGCAGCCAAAATCTCAACGCACTGGGAATTTCCTGACGATGTACTAGAAGATGTACTAATAGAAGCTGCAAGCTGCATACGTGCCTGAGAAGATACTTCCAGCTTGTTAAAAAGGGGACGGTGAAGAGATTGACACTGAGCAAACAAAACATCCATCAAAAATAAGCAGGAAATGCAGGGAGTTCATTAGTTTTGACTTTGTTTTGAATAAGGAAATATGTCACCTTTGTCACATATTTCAGCTGATAGACATTGTATAATTGTTAACATAATTTGAAATGAAGTTGGACAAACCTTTCATTGTAATCATGCAAAACTAATATTCCTGTCAATTATTCCTGTAAGTTGTATGTCTTAAAAGCGATGCTTTTTACAGCAATGTATTTATGATAGAATACATCCCCTTCTTACACACAAAAAAATGCCCACCCCAAAGCTTTTTGAGAGGTGTTTCCTAAATGATTCATTCATGAAAACGGAGAAACAAGAATCCTACAACCCTGAGGGCACAGATAAACCTCCAAGTGGCCTCAATGACTTTCTAAAAGGATGCAAATGACCAACTGTCTGCAAGGAATATAAATCCTTCAATTCCCCGCCATCCAGTCAGAGTTGAAGAAAGTTCTTGGATGAGAAACAAAATGACTTCAGAGAAAAACCAGAAAGTCCAGTGGCCCCTTGAAAAAGCACCTTTGGGACAAGAACCCTACAACATTTTTGCATTTTTTTATCTCCCAAAACTAGCTTTAATATTGCAGCAGTAGATGAAGCTAAAAAATACCAGGGTGTGCAGTCGGCCAACATTGTTAATTGCTACGGTAGTTTCGAAACTGGCAATCATGAAACCTAAATCAATTTGCTTTCAAGATGCAATCTCAAATTATGGTTGAAATTGTATCATTAGGCAGTTGTCAAAAAGCATTGAAATAACGCCAGTGAGCTTCCAGATTGTTTTATGCAGAACAAAAGATCAGTTAAGATACTTCATAGTGGAAATATTATGAACCAGGAATGAGCCTTTTTAAAAAAAAAAAACACATCGAAATGGTGTATTATATTAAACAGTTGCAATGGTTTACTTTCTAAAGGCTTCTGGAGGCCAAAATCGGGCTCATTTTTGACCTGCAGAGTGCTTCTGGATGCCAGGGAGGCTGAAAACAGGACACGTACAGCAAAATGGATGTCACCGATGGATTTGCAGCACAAAACATGTTTTTTTTTCTTATTTTCAGAGAAATGGTTGTCAGATCTCTTCTTAAAAACCTCCAATGATGAAGCATCCACAACTTCTGGAGGTAAGCCATTCCACTGATTATTCCGCTGACCATTCCACTCGCTCTCAGGAAATTTCTCCTTCATTCTAGGTCAGTTCCTTCATTAGTTTCCATCCATTGCTTCTTGTCCTGCCTTTAGGTGCTTTGGAGAATACATTGACCTCCTCTTCTTTGTGGCAGCCCCTCAAAATATTGAAACACTGCCATTATGTCACCCCTTAGTCCTTCTTTTCATTAAACTAGACTAAAGATAGCTGTAAAATGAGATTCTACATCGATATATACAATATACAGTATATCAGGAGTGGGATTCAAATTTCTTAACAACCGGTTCTGTGGGTGTGGCTTGGTGGTCATGTGATTGGCTGGGCATGGCTTGTATGTAAATATTGTGTGTGTGTGTGTGTGTGTGTGTGTGTGTGTATGTATGTATGTATGTATGTATATGTATGTATGTATGTATGTGTGTATATATATATATATATATATATATATATATATATATATGTAAAAATTGAATTTTTTATTTAAAAAAAGAGCAACTTTTACCCCAAATCAGGCAAAGCAGGGAGGCAGATTGAGCTGCTTGCAGAATCACAGATTCACTCAGGGATCTATCTTTCTGCAATCTGCTTCCTGAGTCTCCACTGAAAAATAGAAGTTTCATTCTGAAGAAAGGTTCAGCTCTGCTCTCAGGCCACTTCTCCCTCTCCCAACCCCCTGAATACCACCCCTGACTGGGCCTCAGGAAAGGCTCCTGGGCGGGATGGGGGGGGGGAGGGGAGGAGCCAGCCAGTGGTGAGATTTGCTGGTTCTCTGAACTGTGCAGAATCGTAACAACCGGTTCTATAGAACTGGTCTGAACTGGTAGAATCCCACCCCTGCAGTATATAGTCCACATTTTATAATAAATAGCATCTGAGTGTTCTGTTCACACAGAGCTGCTTTCTATATATTTTTTTCTTTGTTAGATATTGTTCCAAGCTTCCATATAGCTGTACAAAAGCATTTAAGAGGAAGCTTGAGGGTCTTCTAGGAAGAAGCGTTATAAGTTAGCCATTATATCCTAATCGGTGCAGTAGAGTACGGCATATGCTGCTAAGAATACTATAGATTTATGTGCTTCTTCCACTGATTAAGTTAAGGAGAGATACATGCTCTTCAATTAATTAAATTGGGTGCCCCTAGGGAGGTGCCAGCTCCTAGCTATAACTATTTGATTTCTTTTTCTTCTTCTTTTTTCTATTTTTTTTTAAATTAAGTTATAGAAATATTATAGAATACAAAATACAAAAGTAAATCGAAGAACTTGTGGGCGGCGGAGAGGAAAGGAGGAAGTGAAGTGAGGAAAGATAAGGAAAGAAGAAGAAAAAGACGCACTTTTATTTTATTTATTTATTTGATTTGTCAATTGCTTACAAGATAATAGGTATAAGAGTAAACAAGAGTAAGAATACAGGAAATAGGTACAAGTAAATGGGGATAATAGGATAGGGATGATAGCCATGATGGTGCACTTATGCACGCCCCTCATGTGCACTTATGCATGCATTGACTTCTGATCCTTGCTGTTACAGTAAAATAAGACATTAATATCAAATCACAGCTTTTTGCTTTTCCATAATAGTATGAATAAGTCATTTCTATAAAAGATCTATCAATCTAATCTGTAAAACCTAAAGTCAGAATTTCATTCTTTTCCACATCAGGCATGAAGTTCATAAGCAGTTTCCATGTGGAAGCAGAAGTTCTTGTGTTCTTTTCTTGAATCAAAGTTGTTGGTTTTGCCATTTCGGCCAACTCCCATCAACTTCTGCAGCCATTCTTCCACGGTAGGAATCGAAGGGTCCTTCCATTTTTGCGCATACAATAATCTTGCTGCTGTCGACGTATATAGTAATAAAGTTCCACATTTTTTTCCTCCAGTTCTTTTTCCATGAGACCCAAAAGGAAAAATTCTGGTTTCATTTTTATCTCCGTTTTCAGAATTGTGTGTATTACAATATGAATCCCACTCCAATTGTTTTTTTTTTTTTTTTTTGCTTTATCACATGTCCACCATAAATGATAAAAAGTCCCTTCTTTATTTTTACACTTCCAACATTCCTTTGACATGCCTAGTTGATACATTTTGGATAATTTATCTGATGTTAAGGACCAACAACTGTTTGATTTCCAGTGCCATCAACCAGTAAATTTGAAAAAGTGGCCTGGAGATTGTTACGAACAAGAAAACATGGTCGTAGAAGAGCGATAAGAATGTAATGTTGGTGTCAACACAAAAATATTTCTCTGGTCTTTTCGAGTTGACAGCAGAAAGGGAGTGGGGGAAGGAGTGCATTCCTTAAATGCTTCAGATAATTGCTAGGCGTCCGAAGCTTCTGGCGTGCAAGATTATTACTGGAGAGCATGATTGATGACTCTTGGCTATGAATGTGTCCCATTGGAGAATATACATCCAGGGGGTGGGGGGAAGACCAGGGTGAAGGGTGAAATGAATGATGTGTCTCAGAGTTGGCTGCACCTAGGTAGTGCTGGCATGATCACTCCTAATAAATCTTGGTTTGTTTGTTTTTTTACCTCTGAGAGATGCGGCTAGAGACTCATGATTTGAATGGGGGTGGATGCCAGAGCCCTGACAGTTGGTGATTTTACCACAGATTAAAAGAAATGTGCCTCCTCCATTGATCTGGGGGAAGAGAATTGTTTATAGAACAGAGTTGAAATAGGAATAAAGATAATCCTTGACTTACATCCTCTCCTTTAGTGACTGTTCAAAGTTACAACAGCATTGGGAAAAAAGTGGCTCATGTTACAATGTACTTATGTGTCACAGTTACAATGCCCCTCATGTGATCAAAATTCGGCTCCCGGCAACCGGCGCACCTTTATGACGGTTGCAGTGTCCCTGGGGGTCACGTGCAGTCCTCTTTTGCGACTTTCTGACAAGCGAAGTCAGTGGGGGAAGCCAGATTCACTTAACAATGGTGTTGCTAACTGAACAACTGCAGGGATTCACTGAACAACGGTGGCAGGAAAGGTAGTAAAATGCCCCAAAACTCATGTAACCAATGACTTGCTTGGCAACAGAAATTCTGGGCTCAGTTGTGGCCATAAGTCAAGGACTTACCTGAGTCTCACTGATGTTGGACCAACATCAAACCATCAGTGTGACCTCTGATCCCCCCAAAAAATGGCTATCATGTTGTCCGATCCAGAGTGTGGGGAGAGAAATAGTGATCAGTGCTGGGATTCAAATTTTTTTTACTACCAGTTCTGTGGGCATGGCTTGGTGGGCATGGCAGGAGAAGGATATTGTAAAATATCTATTTCCTCCCCACTCCTGGGGGAAGGTTATTGCAAAATCCTCCTTCCCTCCCCACCCCACTAACCTGCTTTCCAGCTCCCCTCTCCTGTGCAGGGCAACAAAAGAAGACCCAGCCGATCAGCTGGGACTTGGGAGGCAGAAATTAGAAGGGGGTGGAGCCAGTCAGAGGTGGTATTTGCCGGTTCTCTGA
Source organism: Pseudonaja textilis (assembly GCF_900518735.1). The sequence goes on along the minus strand of NW_020769320.1, from coordinate 15,379,836 downwards.
ACTACTCAAAATTTCCACTACCAGTTCCCCAGAACCTGACAGAACCTGCTGAATACCACCTCTGAAATAGTCCAGTCCTGAACTACTAGCGCTTGTAGATTCGTTGTACATTCTGAACAATCCTACTGTCCCCAATTCCCATTGTAAGTCTTCTCATCCGAAGCGTTCAGCGTTCCTAGTTTCTTCCACCTCTTCTTGCAGACCCATCTTCCTAGCTAACAGATTAGCCTTTTGATGGTCTTGTTTGCACAAATTCCCATTTATCTGAATCCTTCACAAAGTGATTTGTTCCGAACAGAACTCCTAGGTGCTCTTCTCCAGTGGTGGGCTACTGCGCGTTCACCCAGGTTTGGACAGACCTGTTGCTAGCTAACATTATGGCTGGTTTGGCGAACTGCCAAATCCCATCCCTGGCTGGCCCCACCCACCCCACCCCGCCCCTCCCAGGAGTCTCCACGCAGCCCATTTTGGATGCAAGGTTAAGTGCAAGGCCCGCATGGAGGCTCGGGGAGGGGAAAAAACAGGCCTCCCAGACGTTCCAGAAGTCTGGAGGGCCTCCGGAGCCCGGGGGAGGCAAAAACACCTTCCCTCATCATGGTGCAGGAGGCCGACTAGGCCACGCCCACCATGGCCACGCCCACCCAGCAACCGGGCAGAGAGCCCATTGCTGAAATCTCTTCTCCCTGTTTCTAATGCAGGCTAGAGAGAGAGAGGAACTATCATTGCTGGAAATTATGGCCTGAATGTGGGTGGTCTGAAGTGATATTTATCTCTTTGGTGTGACCTCCAATGGTTGTCTTCTATTCCATATCCTTCAGACCGATGCAATCCTCTCCTTGCTGCTTAGCTGCGATTCTGAAATATGAAGGCAAAAAAAAGAATAGCTACTAGGGAATGGACAAAGACAAAAGGGAGGGTGTTGAATATGGACCCCTATAAAGCAATTTTGTACATAGCCAGCTAGTGAGCCTGGGAAAATGATCACATCCTCTCCATATGCAGATTTTTCACTAATAGGCTAAATATTTCACGTTGCAATTTGGTGCTATGAAAAGATTCAGCTTTTTGTCTTCCCCTTTGACTTTGCAGGTCATGAATTATAACTCTGTTCTATTCAGTAGCATTTTCAAGCTCTCTCTCTCCCTCCCTCCCCTCTCTCTCTCTCTCTCTCTCTCTCTTTCTCTTCCTATCCTCCCACTCCCTCCCTCTCCTTCTCTATTTCCCTCTCTCTCCTCCATTTTTCTCTCCCTCATTGCCTCCATCCCTTCTTCTCCCTTCCTCACCCTCTTTCTCCTTCCCTTTCCTTCCCTCCCTCTTTTTCTCTCTCTCTCTCCCCTTCTCCATTTCCCTCTCCCTTCCTTGCCCTACATCAGGGGTCTTCAAACTTGCTCAAGCTATGCTGGCTGAGGAATTCTGGGAGTTGGAGTCCACAAGTCTTAAAGTTGCCAAGTTTGGAGACCTCTGCCCTACATCAATAGGTCATAATAACGTCATCTTAAAATATGATATCAGAAAAAGAATCCACCCATTTTCTAAATACTGGCCTTAATTTTCTTGGAGATGGTCTCTTTTCTAATTATACATTAAATTAAATTTAAATAAACATAGAGTGGATTCTCTGAGTCCAAGCTCTGGGCTTCAACACAGAAAATGGAAGCTGTTTAAATCACGGTGACTCCATCTGTTGCTTTTCCTTTGCTAGCCTACCAGTTTGTTCCTTCTAAAAGGCCCGAAACTCTGGGCTGAACAGGTCCAACAAATAAACCGGTTTATCAGCAGCATTCCTGTTCTTTTTTGAGTTCTTCCTGGTCACAAAAAGGTGTTGTCATCAGTGGTGGGATTCAAACCATTTAACAACCAGTTTTCTGCCCTAATCATTTCTTCCAACAACCCGTTACCAAACTGCTCAGAAAGTTAACAACTGGTTCTTGTGAACTGGCTGAATCCCATCACTGCAGAGGTGGTATTCAGCAGGTTCTGACCAGTTCTGGAGAACCGGTATCGAACATTTTGTGTAGTTTGGAGAACCGGCCAATCCCACCTCTAACTAGAGGTTTTACTGTATTCTTCCCCTGCCACGCCCACCAAACCACGCCCACAGAACCGGTAGTAAAAAAATTTGAATCCCACCACTGCATCACTGGTTGTCATCCCTTCCTATTTACCAATTAAGATAATATATCACAGCACTACCTCAGGTTTTCAGGTTTTCAAAAGAGGTTAATTCAGAACACAAAGGAATAGAACAGATTGGGAACCTCTATAATTGTCAATATTTGGCTCTCTTACAAGACTGGTTTCCAACTTTTCAATGAAGGGCATTGCTCTCGTCCTGTATGATGATGTCTAACTCCAACTGATCTTTTTTTTCTTCCTTTCTTTTTTTGCAGTTCATACTATAAATTTCTTGACATTGCTTGCATCTTTCCATTAGGGTTTGCTTTGAACACATGTATGGACACCTGTTCTGTCAGCATGGAACTCTCGTAGATAAGGAACACACACTGAGTTTTATTTGGAAATGGCAGGTTGTCACCCGTGAAAGTGACAATCTGATTTCAAACTTGTAGCAATTTCCCACCCTTGTACTTTTTTTTTTTTTTTTGCTGATGTAAATTGGGAATTAAGGAATGCTACAGCTGCCAACTCTTTTGGAAAGTCCTGGCATTCTCTTCTACTTAGATACCATAATATCTTCATAAAACTCTTTCTCTCTCTTTACTCCTCCTCTTCCTCCTCCTTCTTCCTCCTCCTCCTCCCCTTCCCCTCCCCCTCCTCCTCCTCCTCCTCCCCCCCCCCCCCCCGGAAATCAGGAAGTTCCAGTTAATTATACAAGACATAAGCTGTGACAGCCTTGTTGTGGCTTAGCAAGGGTTCTTCTGCATGGTAGCTTTTAGCTTCTATTTTTTTCCCCCTGCTGAAATTGGCTGGGAATGAAACTGGCTTACAAAAATTGCTGTCCTGATTTCAATCTTTTCTTCTTCTTTGGCAACAATACCGGGCAGATATTTTGTTCAGTTACCATGAACTCTAATGCGTGGTGCCTCCTGTTTTTTATCTCTCTCCCTCAGATTGGAAAAGAAAGGAACAATTGCTTACTTTTTGATGGGTCTGGAAGAACATACGACTTATTTTTTTTCCCCTCCATGGGCCATTCACTCCTCCTTGTGTACCAATGGATTAGGAAAGGGTAGTTGGGAACAAAGTAGCAGAGTTTTACTAATGTTCACTTGGGCTGGAAGAGGAAACTGGCAGAGTTCTGGTCAGTTTCAAGAGTTTTAAATAAATAAATCTAAGTCCATATCACTATTTCCCTTGGAAGTATGTGAAAAAAAAAGGAGGATGGAGAAATCCAGGGGTTTACTGATTCCCCTCTCACTAAATCCTGTTTTTCCTAAAACATGACCATGTTGCTTACATGGTTAGGATGCTTGGTTGGAGTTTAGCAAACCTGCGTTCAAGATCCCTGTGCTGCTGCGAGGTGGGGTGATCTCCCATAATTTCATCTAGCTCCTTGACAAGGACATGAAAGGAATCCCTATAGGCATCTCCTGGGCAACAAATGTCACCAGCTAACCGTTTCAACCCAAAAGAACTTTAAATGGTGCTTCCGACATGAACGGAGTGGAAACAGATGCATTGCTTGCACATATAGATCCCACGTTCCCAAGAATGCGGAAAGCAGCTTATTGTTTACTATAATATTCCAATTGTTTATTGCATATTAGCCAGATGTTCAGACTGGATTTGGCATTTTTGTCTACTATCGAGTCCTCCCAAGGACCTGGGATAGGCGTGGGGGAAGTCCTCCTCCTAGAAGAATGAAATATTTTGAGGAATATTAAAAAGGCAGAATATTATATTTCCCTAAATGAGAAATGGAGAAATGTGTTTTTTTAGAGGCAGGAAGCAGACTCACTCTTAATAGCCCCCCCCCCCCCCCAGCATATATTTGGTGCCCATTGAGAAAGATTGAGCCAGCCTATTTAAAAAACAAAAGACCTTTAGCTCTAGGGTGATGGAATTAAGAACAAGATATGATCCTTCAGGACATAATAGAATTAGCCCACTACTCTTTAGAAGAAGACACAGAGCTCACTATATTGCACAATCCCCTCAGGGTATTTTGGTCCTTGCATCATCTCAGAGCAGTCCAAACTTCAACCCAACTTAGCTCAGACAAACACCTAGGATTTGTACTTTGCCTATAAAGCCAGTGATGACACCTACACAACCCCTACATAATAATTTTGAGAAATATTTAAAAAGTAGAATATTATATTTCCCTGGATGCTAAAAGAAGAAACATGTTTTAAAGACAGAGAGCAGCTCCATGCCTCCAGCAGATATTTGGTGCCCATTAAGAAAGACTGGGCCAGCCTACCTACAAGACAACAGACCTCCAGCTCCAGGGTGATGGGATTTAAGACATGACCCTCCAGGACATAATAGGATTAACCCTCTAGCAGCAGAGCTCACCACATGGCAGAACAAGCCCTTTCATAGCATCAGCCCAAATGTCAACCAAACTTAGCTCAGACAAATATGACCCCCACATGACCCGAGAACAGCCAACAGAAGACATCTTTTTGCACAGGAACAGGAAGTTCAAGTGCAAAGCCCAAGAGAAGGTAGAAATACGCCTCCCCCACACACACATACACAACACCATGTGTTCAGCTGTCCAGGACTTCAAACCCATGTGGTTCTGCTTCATCATTAAACTTCCAACCAGCCTCCATGATTCCAGTGTCTTTCTCCCAGCTTGGAACTGAACCAGATGGACATTTCTTCCCATAAGCAGATGTGGATGCTTGATGGTGTTACAGATATTGCCACAGGATGGAAGTTGTTCCCAGTAAAGCTGTCTTCTAAAATTAAATGATGGAAATTTTAGGTCAGTGTTTTTGTGACCTGGCAACTTTAGCATGTGTGGACTTCAGTTCCCATAATTCCCCAGCCAGAATTGGAGTTTAAACATCTTAAAATTGGCAAATTTCAAAAATGCAAGTCGAGGCTACTGCTTTTATTCTTCACCCTGAGTAAAACTATTTCCAGATAGAATGCCACATTTTAAAATGCTGACAACGGGGAATAGTCACCTCCTTGTGAGCAAGAAATTTGCATGAATTCAGGTACAAGTAAGAGGTAGCAGCAGCACTTAGACTTATATACCACTTAATAGTATTTTACAGCCCTCTCTAAGCAGTATTTTTTAGTCAGCCTATTGCCCCCAATAATCTGGGTCCTCATTTTACCAACCTCAGAAGGATGGAAGCCAGTCAAAATTGAACTACTGGCAGTTGGCAGAGTCAGTCTTCAATACTGCATTCTAACCACTGCGCCACCACGGCTTTCCTAATCATAATAAATCTTGATCTATAATGGAAATAGAAACATTTTTGGGGCAAAATAGATTGGATTTTTGAATAACACAGAAATGTTAAGGGCAGGACAAAGGCATAATTGTACTAAAATTTAAGTTGATTAAAGTGAGTACATTAAACTAAATTGAAAAAAATCAGCCCACTTAAACATTTAATATTGATCAATTAAGCGCCGTCCCCCTTACGTTTAATAATTTTTCACTAGCATTAATTTTTTTTGGGGGGGGGGGGAGCAGAGACCTAGGTTGAAGATTTTATAGACTCTCAAAGGCAGTGGTGATGTGGGTAAAATTTGAACTGGGGTGAGAATGATTCAGAAAACCAGGAGAGCAATTTGAATCTGTTCATATGTCAAGAGTTCTTTTCTATCAATCAGGGCTATTCAGTTGCCTTAATTAGCTGGTCATCTTCTTAATTGTCTTAATGGGCTTTTCATCTGCTAGCACTAAAACCTCAGTCTTTACTTGGAGCTTGAGTTCCTAAGAGAGAAAACTGTAGATGAGATATAGAATCATATTTTTTTTCATGGAGCATATGAGAAGTCAAAGAAAATTTCTTTTTTCTTTTTAAATTTTATTAAAGTTCTTACAGTTTTTAAAAAAACCACACAAATCATGTTTACAATTTTTGCAATATATTGTAGCATCAGTTTTTTTCCATCTTCCATTATTCCTATCTACATACATATATACATTATTCATATTTACATTATATATTATCTATTATTCCTGTTATCTATCCAAGTATATAGATTCTCCCAGATCATATAGAATTCTCTTTTTTTTCCTTTTCTTGCAGCTCCATAATAAGTTTATTCATTTCCGCACAATCCATAATTTGGTATAGATATAAGCCTTGATAAAATCTTACTAGGACCAGAAGATAAAAAAATATTTCTAAGATGGTGGTAACCCAGAGCATCGACAAAATCATAGTCATGAATGTCACCAAAATGCTTCTGGGAGTTTGGTTGTGTGTGAATGAACCTGACGGCTTAGCAGAAGTGTCTTCAGGGTGCACAAATTACACACTCATCGAAAACTGTTTGTTAAGGCATTTTCCCTGTCTAAATGAAGATAGATTTGCAAACTAAATGCTAATGCATGTAAATCAGTCATCATCAAATGTTAAATGCTGTTGTGCACGAATACCCCAAAATGCCATTTAATATCAAATAATGCTTTTAAAATACCAGATGTCAAAAATAGGTTTGCAATATTAGTCATTTGTTGAGAGAATTGTTGCTGAAAGTTTGCGAATAAAGCTCACCGTTTTGGGATAGATTACCTGTGAGGAGACAGTCTTGCCCCTCTTCATGGTGCACCAAATGCTGGCTATTTAGAACAGCAGATTGACATGATGCTGGGAACAACGTGCACATTTCCTAGCTGTGTGTTTTCCTGGTTGTTGTGATCCCAGCCTTGCTTTGGCTCATGCCTTGTGAACTCTGAACTTTTCTTGCCTCATGAATCATCTTGTGTTGTGGATTTAATTTTGAATAGAATAGAATAGGATTCTTTACTGGCCAATTGTGGCTCAACACACAAGGAATTTGTCTTGGTGCAAATACTCTCAGTATACGTAAAAGAAAAGATACATTTGTCAAGAATCAAGAATCATAAGGTACAACACTTAATAATAGTCATAGGGTACAATAAAGCAATCAAATCATACTAGGAAACAGTCAAATCTTAAGTCAAAGTCATACAGTCACAAGTGGGAGGGGATGGGTAATAAGGAGTGATGAGAAGATTAAATGTAATAGTAGTGCAGACTTTGTAAATAGTTGGACAGTGTTGAGGGAATTATTTGTTTAGCAGAGTGGCGGTGTTTGGGGAAAAAACTGTCCTTGTTTTCAGATTCAGAATACATCTGTTTTCAGATAATCAGAGTTGGAAGGGACTTTGTAGGTCATCTAGTCCAACCCCCTGCCCAAGCGGGAGACCCTACACCATTTCTGACAAATGGCAGTCCAATCTCTTCTTGAAAATCTCAAGTGATGGCACTCCCACAACTTCCAAGGGCAACTTCTGTTCCATGGGTTGCTTGCGCTCACTGTCAGAAAGTTTCTCCTTATTTCTAGGTTGAATCTCTCCTTGTTCAGTTTCCATCCATTATTCCTTGTCTGGCCTACAGGTGCTGTAGAAAATAGCTTGACCCCCTCATCTCTGTGGCAGCTCCTCAAATATTGGAAGACTGCTATTATGTCTCCCCTGGTCCTTCTCTTTACTAGATTAGCCAAGCCCAGTTCCTGCAACCGTTCATTGCATGTTTTAGCCTCCAGTCCCTTAATCATCCTGGTTGCTCTTCTCTGTACTTTTTCTAGAATCTCAACATCTTTTTTATAATGTGGTGAACAAAACTGGATGCAGTACTCTTAGGTGTGGACTTACTTTATAGAGTGGAGTCTAGTTGTTCTTGTGTCTAATTGTTCTGGTGTGCAGTGCTCTATGGCATCGTTTTGAGGGTAGGAGTTGAAACAGTTTATGTCCGGGATGTGAGGGGTCTGTAGATATTTTCACAGCCCTCTTTTTGACTTGTGCAGTATACAGGTCTTCGATTGAAGGCAGGTTGGTAGCAATTGTTTTTTCTGTAGTCCTAATTATCCTCTGAAATCTGTGTCTGTCCTGTTGGGTTGCAGAACCAAACCAGACAGTGCCTGGTGGATTTGTCTTGTTTGGGAAACTTTCAAATGCCTTGTAGACTCAATTGCCATTGCTCTGTGGACTACCATGTTTCCCCCCAGATAAGACCCTGTCTTATATTTTTTGCCACCAAAAAAGGCACCAGGTCTTATTTTGGGGGGATGTAATTCACTGACTAACCTCACTTGTGCACATTCCCCCAGCCTCCTTTTTGCTGTCAGAGGCCTTCAGGAACTTCTTCTGCAGCCAGCAAGTCTTTCCCGAAGGCCTCTGCAGCCAATAACAAAGCTCCAGATCGATCCGGAGCTTTGTAATTAGCTCCAGAGGCCTTCAGAAAAGCCTTGCCAGCCTTGTCGGCTGCAGAAGAAATGGGCCGACAAGGCAGGTGTCGGGGTGTGTGAGACCTAGCTACAACTATTTGAAGGTAAGTAGTAGGGCAGCTCTACCATCCCCATCCCCACCCTAGCTTAATTTTTACCCATCTACTCTGGATTGGGCGGGATCTTAATTAGGGCTTATTTTGGCAGTAGGGCTTATATTAGGCAAGGACTTACTTTTGGGAAAATATGGTAGCATCGTCTGCTTTTGGCTGGATTTAATTGGGACAGTTCTGGTATGTTGGTGAAGGGAACAGCCAAGAAATATTAACAAACCCACTAAACCACCATTGCTTGTGAGTGAGCAGAACAGCACAGATTCACCAAAATAAAAGTCCCCAGAAAATTTGTTCTGATGCTGTGTTGAACCTCCTTCCTCCTTCCCTCTGTAACTGCAGGAAGGCAGCTGGGCCAATATTTCTGGGTGGAGAAGCAGGAGTGAAGATATATCCTCACCATAGATCCCCCTATTTCACCTCTCAGCCTGCAGAGCCTTCACGCTGATATTTAATGGTTTTTCGAATGGCACCTGAAGAGAAGATGGAGAAATGTGCGTTTTGTCATGGCTTGATAATAGTCCAGCGTGCCTGCAGATGGTTAGTTCCCTATTTGGAATCCTTTGGAAGAAGCTGCTTCAGATTCCTAAAGGCTTGATCTGAAATGACTTATCTAAGGAGCTTATAATCACTTCATTGACACTCTTCAGCAGAATTAATATGCACCTAGAGCAACCCTGGCAGTTTTCAGAAAACAAATTAAAGAGTTTTCCTTCCACACCTCCTGCAGCTCATTGACATATAAAGTGGATGTTATTAAACCAAGTCAGACATCTTTGAACTCTAAATCCCAGTCAAGGCAGATGTCATAAGTTCTTCTCTGAGGAAGTAAGAGTCTGCTTCTAACTTTTTTCCATATACTATTGCTATTTTTAATTTATTTTCTCCCTTTCCCTTTTTGGAAATAAAATTGGGAGAAATGCTATTTTAGATGAATCTAAATATCAATCTCCTAGCTTCTCAGTTTCAGCAAAGTATTGGCTATAGTAGGGGTCTGACAATTCTCTAGGACAGGGGTGTCAAACTCAAGCAGGGGTGGGCTTCAAAAATTTTAGTAACGGGTTCTCTGCCTGGTTGATGGGTGGGCATGGCCATGGTGGGCGTGGCCTAGTTGGCCTTCTGCACCAGGGCAGGGGGGACATTTTTGCCCTCCCCGGGCTCCAGAGGCTTTCCTTGAGCTTCCAGGAGGATGAAAACGGCCTCCCCAGGCTCTGGAGGCTCTCTGGAAGCAGGAAGCAGGCCCGTTTCTGGCCTTCCTGAACTTCCAGGAGGCCTGTTTTTCACCCTCCCTGAGCCTCCACATGGATCTTACACTTACCTGGCATCCAAAATGGGCCGTGTGGAGACTCCTGGGAGGGGCCGGGAGGAGTGGGCAGGGCCAGCCAGCAGTGGGATTTGGGGATTCTCTGAATTGCACAGAATTTTAGCTAGGGGCTCTTCCAAACCCCTGTGAACCAGTGTTGGTGAAACTTTTTGGCACTGGGTGCCGAAATGGGAATGCGTGCGCATGGGGGAGCACCAGAAACTGGAAGGACAGTTACCTGGCGCGCCTGTGCCAGGGAAGCTAAGGTTCTGGTTAAGGCATGCACCTGCATGCCAGCCACCTGGTCTTCCAGTTTCTGGTGCACATGTGTGCGCAAAGACCAGCTGGCCAGCTGTGCGTGTTGGAATCCGGAAGAGCAACAGGTGACAGGTGACAGGTGACATGCCCGGAGAGATGGTTCTGCATGCCATTTCTGACACGCCTGCCATAGGTTCGCCATAACGGTTCTATGCTCTCCTTTTACTGCTGTAGTCAGAGAATGGGCCTCAGTTTGCATAGCTAAATCTGCAGTGCAGAATAGTTGCAGGACAATCAACTCTGGTTTACTAAGAATGCAGGTACCATGAATATCAAATGATTAAGTGCTGGTGAAAGGATATGTACACAGCTTGACAAATGTAGCTGAGCAAAACGAAAACTGTGTTTGGACTGTAGCTCTGTGGAAATTCTTTGGTTTTTTTTTCTTTTATTAAAACATTTATTAAAACACTTCTTCAGGTCTGATGAAAGAACAGATCCCTGGGAAGTTGGATTCCCTTCCACACAAATGTGTATTGAAAGAGGCTATATAAAAGAAGAGTTTGCTTCCTGTCCACGTCCCAAAAGAAAGCAGCCTTTATAATGTGATGTTTTCTCCAAAAGGCAAAGAACAAAAAACGTAAGTGGGAAATAATTTTTAAAACTAGCAAATTTTGTTTCAATTCATATTTATAATCAGTTGTAAGATAAATAATAGAGTTCTTGGAATTATCTTGTTGTATTTGAAAACGATAGCCTCTAAATGCAACTATTTAATGTAAAGACTAGATACATATTTGTAGATACATTTTTGTATCTTGACTGATTTTGCACCTTGTGTGTATTTCTCATCTTTTGGAGGTCTATATTTAGTTCCTTGCAATTAAGCTTGGTATAAGTTAGTATAATTTCTTTGGGCCAAGCAAAGTTGCAACTGCTTATTTTAGGTCTAGAATAGTTGCATGAACTTTAGATGGAACCTTATAGGGTGCTTCTATTTTGCACTTGATAATTTAAATAAATTGTAACCATTTGTTGTTGTTTTTTGCAATAATGTTTTTGAAAAAGTATAACAAAGTGCACTTTTTTTATTAACAAAAGAAAAAGAAAGAACAAGCCACTTGAATTTATATTTTTTCCCCCAAATAACTTAGGTAACTTGTCAGTATGTATCGCCATAGCTTTTATTCTTAAACTTGATTGCATAGTCAGCCAGATGTTTGGATTCGATAAGGCATTTTTATCCACCTACTGAGTCCTTCCTAAGGACCTTGGATAGGCCACATGTTCTTTGATGTCATTAAAGATATTGTTGCAAAATGTAAGCTAACTTCAAATAAAGCTGCCTTTTGCAATTCACTGAGAAGGATTTTGTTAATGCTGATGGTGTTCAAGTGGTGCTCCAGATTATTATTATTAATAATAATATTTATATCTTAATATTAATAATAATTGGCATTTTGTCTACCTATCGAGTCCATACCAGTATAGGCAGATCTGAATGTTTGACGGTATTACAGATATTGTTGCAGGATGGAAGCTGCTCCAAGTAAAGCTGCCTTCTGCAATTGACTGGTGCAAATTTGTCAATGCCAATTGTGTCTTCTTCTTCTTCTTCTTCTTCTTCTTCTTCTTCTTCTTCTTCTTCCTCCTCCTCCTCCTCCTCCTCCTCCTCCTCCTCCTCCTCCTCCTCCTCCATTATTCTTATTCTTATTCTTATTCTTATTCTTATTCTTATTCTTATTCTTATTCTTATTATCTCTTTTATTCATTAGACATGAAACTTGGCCAATTGAACATTTAAAAATCTATCACAAATACCAGTGACTGGTGCTAATGGTTGATACAGGTTGTTGGTCCTAGGTATCAACCAAGTACAGGGATGGGATTCAACTGGTGTAACAACCGATTCAATGAGCCTGCGCTTCATTGTGGTAGACAACTATTCATCTCCCTCTTGGTCAGCCACTGAAAGTCTGAACTTCTGAATCCTGTCGGTAACTGTATTGGAACCTTTTCTTGGAATCTTCAGCGCTGAGAGTCGAGCATGCCTTCGGAGCATGTGTGCATACGTGTCTCCACTGCTGGAAAAAAAGAGCGAACACACTTTCCAGGACTTCCCTTACAAGTGTGGTGTGTGAGAGAAAGAGTGGTTGGTTGGAGTCATTTCAGGGGGGAAGGGTGCAAGTTTCGCTTTCCACAGGCACTTAGAGATTTTGTTAGCTTTCTCTCTCTCTCTCTGTCTCTCTCTCTCTTTGTCTCTCTCTCTCTCTCTGTGTGTGTGTGTGTGAAAGAGAGAGAGAGACAGAGAGACAGAGACAGAGACAGACTGACTGCTGGCGCTCCTAATAAAGGGAATGTTAAGCATGCTTGTCATGTTTGGGAGCCAGGTCAGAACATTATTATCATCATCATCACATATGCAGCATTGTGAAATATATTATTATTACTGTGTTTCCCTAAAAGTAAGACCCTGTTTTAACTTTTTTTGCCACCAAAAAGGGCACCAGGTCTTATTTTCAGGGGATGACATCCACTGACTAACCTCACTTGCGCATGTCGCCCCCAGCCTCCTTTTCGCTGTCAGAGGCCTTCAGGAACTTCTTCTTTTTCTGTGGCTGGCAAGGCTTTCCTGAAGGCCTCTACAGTTGTTAACAGAGCTCTGGATTGATCCGGAGCTTTGTTATCAGATACAGAGGCCTTCAGGTAAGCCTTGTTGGCTGCAGAAGAAATGGGCCGGCAAGGCAGGTGTCAGGGTGTGCGAGGCCTAGCTACAACTGTTCAAAGTTAAGCAGTAGGGCAGCTGTAACCCCCCTCCCCTTTCCATGCTAGCTTAATTTTTACTCATGCACTCTGGAGTGGGCATGATCTTAATTAGGGTTTATTTTGGGGATAGGGCATATATTGGGTGCGTGTGTAAAAATCAAGCCAGGACTTACTTTCAGGATAGGCCTTATTTTCGGGGGAAAAAATGCAACAGCATTGAAATGACTTATCCAAATCATGACAAAATAATTATCAGAAAGAGTGGGACAGTTTTCATTGGCTATGCCAAGGTTCATTTTCCTTAAGAGTGGTGGAAATATCCTTCCCATGGTGTTACTTTGATGTGAACCGCAGCCCAAGGCAACTGGTATATAAGACATCTTCATCTGAACTATTATTAGAGTTGTCCTTTCCCACTCCCTCTATGCTGACACAATCAAGGTGCAAAACAAATGGTGAGGTTTTGTCACCCATTAATTTAGCAGGAAGCTGGCTGACTTGGAGCTAAAAGAGGCAGGAAGTGAATCAGCAATTGAGGATGAGAGAAGATTAACAGGCTGACACATAGTTTTCCGCTAACTTAAAGATAAATGGAGGAGACTTGGTTTTTTTTTTTTAAAAAAAAGGTTGCTGACCTCTTAAAGCACCTTGTTATTTCCATCACATTGGGATTTATTTATCGGGGTTTCTGTTTATACTTAGGAGCCCAGTGCATTAATTGAAGCAAAACAGAATCAGAATTAGAATACAGCTGGAAGGCACCTTGGAGATCGTCTAGTCCAGCCCCCTCTCAATCAGGAGATCCTATACCAGAGGTCTCTAAACTTGGCAACTTTAAGACTTGTGGACTTCAACTCTAAGAATTCTCCAGTCATCATAGCTGGAGTACATTAGAGTAGCATAGAATAGAATGGAATGGAATGGAATGGAGTGGAGTGGAGTGGAGTGGAGTGGAGTGGAATGGAATGGAATGGAATAGAATAGAATAAGCTGGAAGGGACCTTGGAGGTCTTCTAGTCTAGCCCCCTGCTCAAGCAAGAGAACCTATACTATTTCAGATAAGTGGCTGTCTAGTCTCTTCTTTAAAACCTCCAGGGTTGGAGTGCCCACTGGTGAATTGTCCTCCCTATTAGGAAGTTTCTCCTTAATTGCAGGTTGCTTTTTTCTTTGGTTAGTTTCCAACCATTTCATGTCCCAAACTAGGTAACATCATCAGTGCTAGTATGTCTAGCACCAAGGAACTGATCTCTCTTTTCAACCCTGAGTTACAAATATTCTCCTTTATTAATTGCATTGTGTAGAGTTGTGGTGGTGCAATGGTTAGAATGCAGTACCGCAGGCTACTTGTGGTGAATGCTGACTGCTAGCAGTTCGGCAGTTTGGTCCTGTTCAGCTCAAGGTTGACTCAGCCTTCCATCCTTCCAAGGTCAGTAAAATGAGGACCCAGATTGTTGGGGGCCAGAGGCTGATTCTATAAACCGCTTAGAGAGGGCTGTAAAGCACCATGAAGTGGTATATAAGTCTAAGTGCTATGGCTATTCCCCTTCCTTCCTCCCTCCCTTCCTCCCTCCCTTCCTCCCTCCCTCCCTCCTTCCATCCTTCCCTCCCTTCTCTCCCCATGGTTAGAATGCAGTATTGCAGACTAATTCTGCCTAATGCCAGAAGTTCAATCCTGACCAGCTCAAGGCTGACTCAGCCTTCCATCCTTCCAAGGTCAGTAAAATGAGGACCCAGATTGTTGGGGGCAAGAGGCTGACTCTGCAAACCATTTAGGGCTGAAAGCACTTTGAAGCGGTATATAAGTCTAAGTGCTATTGCTATATCTGCCCACTGCAAGCTGCTCAAGCCACAGGATTGGTTGCATAGACATTTCCCCCCCCAGTGCCAGCCTGGCTGTCCATTTTGTGTTGTCTCTGAAAGTAATGACATTAGCATTCATATTCCAAGATTTTATTCATCACATTTTTCTTCAAGTTGGAGTGACATCTTGCCACAAAATCGCAATGGACAGAGCAATGATTACTTTGCCCTTTGCAAAAACTACAGAAAGCAATAATTTTCTAAGGGACTCAAGCGATGAATTCTTTTCAGTAGAATATTAATATGTTTGGCAATCATATGTCACCCCATAATGAAGTACACTCTGTGTTTCACTCTAGGACAGTGGTGGCTAACCTTTTTGGGCTCCTGTGCCAAAAATTGCATGCGTGCCAGCATGCACGCACTCGTGTGCCAGCACCCAGAATGCAATGTGCGCCTCACCTCCCCACGCCTGCGCATGCGTGCGCAATCCTCCCTACCCCCTTACCTGCACTGCACCACACCTCACAGCTGGTTTTTTGGCTGGTTTAAGGCCTTTTTTGGCCTCCCAGAAAAAGCCTCTACAAGACTTTTCAGCTTGGAAAAAGCCTCTGCAAGACTTTTCAGACCAAATTATAGGCCCATTTCATCACTTCCAGTATTACAGGAAGTGACAAAACGGGCCTATAATTCGTTCTGAAAAGCCTCCTTTTCAAGGAGCGAAGCATGCTTTCATAGAACCGGTAGTAGAAAAGGTTGCACCCCGCCACTGGTAACATCTGCAAACTCAAGCACTGTGTGATCTGTTCTCATATTCCTCTAACATATCTTCATGTTGTTGCTTTGAGAACTGCAGTACAATGTTCTCTGAAGACTTCCATATGTTTCAAGTTCTTTTTAAGCCAAAAAATCAGAAGGAAAAAGAAAACCTATAGCAACAAGATTGTCATACATTTTGCCACAGCGACCCGATATTTCTTTGTACCTGATCTTGAAGGAAATCGATCATGGAATATCAAAAGACCTTTAGCTCCAGGGTGATGGGATTAGCCCTCATAATCCAAACCAGGGCAAAGCCATTAAAGCCATAAAAGGAATTGCCCAAAGCTCCTTCATTACATCATCCAGCAAGATTCAACCAAGCCTGGGAGTCAAGACAACCTACAAAGTTATCCCTGCATGGCCCCGTGGGAGTCTGACAACCAATCAGGATACATTTCTTGCCACAGGAACAGGAAACAAGTTCAAAGCCCAACAGAGGGTATAAATTTTTCTCCCACTCTGCCCAATTTGCTCCATTTTGCCCAGGACCTCAAACCCATGTGGTCCCATTTACCACTAAACCGTCCTTCCAAGCAGTCTCCATGTTTCTTCAGGGTGGTAGCGAGAGAATCCAGGAATGAGTTAACTCTTGTCCAATTGCTCAGTAGACTGGGTTAAAGTTCTGAGGACACACCTCCTTGGCAACCGTCCCCAGTTTTAACTCAGTCTTGAGCTCCATGGACATGGGATAATTAGCTCCCAGAATTTGGAGAGCCAAATTTATCATTCTTGGATTCTTCGTCATGGGAGTTGGCAAGCAGTTTGACAGCTCCGACCAGTGCTGCACCTTCCTTCACGAATGACAGCTGCAAGCTGTCAGATAGGCTCCACGGCTCCGACCGGCATAGCTTCTTTGATCCAGCCCTGGAGAGTGGCTGAGCCCCCCCGGATTCATTCTGCGGCTGTAGAGGGGCTAAAGTCCCTGCCCAATTCATTGGAGCATACTCTGGGTGGCGTTTGAGTTGCCATGGCAGTGGTGTCTTTGGATGGGTCTGTCTTTTCTGAGCCAATTGAGGCCAGAGTTAACTGCTTATAGGTGTGATGACCCAGGGCGTGGCACAAAGGCAACACAGTCAGATAATCAATAAGAGTCCCTTTATTAGCTCCAACTTTGCCCCCAATGTCCAGGTTACCTTCTGGCTGAAGAAAAACTCTCCCAGGAACAGCCTTTGACTGCAAAGTCCAAAACATGGTCAACACAAACTGTAACTTTTAAGTTCAATCAAAAAAAAATGAGATAATTAGTTTGGCAGGGTAGGAACAAGAATTCCAGACATGAAGGCACAGCAAAACTCACATGGTTGGGATCCACACTCCCATTCCCTGTCAGCTGTTTGTCTTCGCCCCTGGATTTAAACTCTGTTCTAACCCACACCCTTTCCCAACAAATCAAACACAATCCAAAGGGAACAGAAACCTTTTAATGCTTCTGCAAAATAATTAGCTGTGATAAGCACAAGCCTTGCCAAACTGTGCGAGACTGCCGAAAGATAACAGACAAGAAATAATTTGCAATATAAGAATCTTCAAATACAAACTCAGGATACTGGAATGCCCATGAGGCTGGAGTTTTGAAAGTTTTTGCCTTCTGCAAAGAACATTTGTTTCACAGCTGACTTTTATCTTTTTGAAGGAGGGGCCATTACCTTACAGCCTTACACCCAAGTCGCCCATGCTGTTGTAGCTGCTCTTTCCTGTGAGCAATCCTGCGCGCAAGCACACTTGGCACAGGCTCCTCAGGAATCTCCTCATCGCTGCTGCCAGCCCTCACAATCTCTGAAGGAAGCAATCCATTCCGTAATGGTCCTGGCCCCTCATCTGAGTCCTTGCTCTACTCAGCTGTCTGCAGCTGTTGCCGGCTAACCACAACAGACTCTGACAGGGGCATGACAACAGGCTCCCCAGTGCTGAGAAGCATAGCCTTTAGAGATCCAGTCCTGGACATTGGACCGAGGCCCCTGGGACTTTAAACCAGTCTACCGAGCAATGAGACAAGAGTTAACCCATTCCTGGATTCTTTTGCCGCACCCTGAGAAGGAATGTATCAGGTAAGACCAACACCCCTTCCAGTGTCTTTCTTCCCACTTAGAAATGAACCCAGATGGACATTTCTTCCAACAATACATACACATATACATATACAATGGCAAACACCTGCTCAAATTCTTGTTTATTTTGTCTTCAGATACACTCCAATACCTATCTTTTTCTCTAACTACTTCTGGGAACACACTGTTCCCAAGAAGACACAACATAACTGGCATTATTGATTCAAAGTCCCGATGCGGTTCCTGAAAAATATCTCTTAACACCATTATAAGTTCCTTGTTTTTCGGTATGTCTCCAGTGTCAAAAGCAGTTTTTCATTCCCACAACAATGCATTTTTTTAAAAAAAACAATTTTATTGGTTTTTTTAAAAAACAAACAAAACGAACAAAACATAAAAACATCAGTTCTCTTCCGTACATATATACAAACAGTGTGTCGGTTGGTTCATCAGTTTTGTGCATTCATTTCATAGTCTCAATTACGGTTATGTTACATAATAACTCTTATTATCAATCCAAACTTATATGTCCTCATATCATTATTAAAAAAATCATTTGACTATACTTTTATTCATTCATAATTTATGAGATAACTATAATTTAGGTGATTTATTCTATAACAAATCATATAACCAAACCAAATCTATCCTAGAAAACACTTTATAGATGTGATGTCAAGTAGCAAAAGGAAAAGAAAAAACAAAGATATTCCTTATTATCTAATATTCTAAATATTCTATTATTGTATTTTATCGTCCAAGCACTGATAGAAAAGGTCCCAAATTTTATAGAATTGTTTATCTTCTTGCTCTCTAATTTCAAATGTCAATCTACTCATCTCAGCACACTCCAATATTTTCTTAATAATTTCTTCCTGCAATGGAATTTTCTCATTTTTCCCATTTTTAGCAAATACAATCCTAGCCGCAGTTAATACATTTACAATCAGATATTTCAAGTCTTTACTGTATACATCTGGTAAGATTCCCAATAAAAATAACTCCGGTTTCAAATCTATGTGTTTCTTTGTCATTTTTTCCAACCACATGCGGATTTTAGTCCAGTATTTTCTAGCATCCTCACAAGTCCACCACATATGGTAGTATGAGCCAGGTATCTGATGATATTTCCAGCATTTTTCAGATTTATTCTTGAACATTCTTGCTATCCTTGTTGGGGGAAAATGCCACCTGTAAAACATCTTATACAGATTTTCTTTATACGCTGTTGACATTGTCATTTTATAATTTTGTGACCATAGTTTTTGCCATTTCTCTAAATCAATCCCATATCCAAAATTCCTCCCCCAAGCAATCATAGTTTCTTTAACTTGTTCTTCCTCTAGCTTATTATTATTATTTTTTTACAATTAATTTCACAAACTTAAGGTCCAGAGTCCAACATTCCACCATTTTCTGAGCTCTTAATACATTTAAAACTTTCAGAAGCCAATACCTTGTCTTGCTTTTTGCTGTTGATTTTAAATTGGTAACATTGCAATCGTCATTTCTGATCGTAAGGATTGAAGACCCTCGCTTGGTGCTTCCAGGCTTGTCATTTGAATATCTCTTAACTTATTTACAGCATTTAATACCCTGTTTCTCCAACAATACGGCCTCCCCCAATAGGAAGTCCCAGCATGTTTTATAGGCATGAAATGAAATTAAGCCCCTCCCCCCAAATTAAGGCCTATATTAAAGCATGCAAAATGGGGGGGGGGAATGGTGGGGGGGCTTGCCATTAGGAAGTACTTTTGCTGCACACCTGGATATGGTGCTGCCTGCGTTGATCCTGATACGAAGTGCCCCACCGACGCCGAGGTCAACATCCAAACCATCGCCGCCCACCCGCCTGAAGATGCAAGCAGGGGGGGGGGAAATTAAGTCACCCCTGAAAAGACAGCCTAGCCAATTTTGGGGGGCTCAAAAAAAAAAAAGACCCGGCCTTATTATATGAAAAACACTTAGGCAATTTCTGAATGGTGAATAAGGGAAGTGCGATCTTATTTATTTGAGATTTATTTATTTATCTATTTATCAAACTTATCGGCCGCCCATCCTACTACAGGGTAGCTCTTAGCATCAATTCAAAGGCTCTGTTTAATGGCTGCAGCCAGTATGATGAATTTGCTTTATCTCTTGATCCTTCCATACTCCCTGCTTTGCAGTCTCCCCATGAGAATCAACTGTATGGAGCAGAGTTTGGGTGATCTCATATCCTATTTTGATCCATAGAGGATTGAAGAAGCCAATCTATTTGTCAGCTTCCTGCCCTCTGTAAATATCAGCTTCATTTTTTGTGGATGTGTCTTTAGTATCATTGGAAAATCTCAACTGTGAGCTACCCAAAAGTGTAGCAAGTTGGGGTTTTGGTTCGTTGGTTTGTTTGTTTAAAAGAAGATGCTGCAGCTGTATTTTCCCAATAGAGCAGGGGTGTCAAACTCGCATCATCACGTGACATATTGTGACTTTTCCCCCCCTTCGCTAAACTGGGCGTGGCCATGGCCAGTGCATGACGCATCTCACCTGCGGGCCACGAGTTTGACACCCCTTTAATAGAGAAAACATGTCTTACCTTCCTCCTCCCACATCTTCAGCTGAAGGTCTCACAAGGGAAAGGATTTGTCATGCCTCTGGTGGAGACTGACTCTGAGGGAGAGGAGGAACAGCTGACAGGGAGTGGAAGTGTGGCTCCAGAGGTGGTGGAGGAGGCTGAGGAAGGGCAGAGGCTGGCTGAGCAGTTGGAGGAGGACCCAGGTCCATCCCCTATACATACTAGGGCATGAAGGGAGGAGAGGATAAGGGAGAGACGTGGTCTACTTTGGAGGAGAGGGCCTTGATCCTCTTCATGGGCTGCAGCTGTGACAACTGAATAAGAGTTTGGACCTGCGTACTGGTGAACGCTGGAAACAAAGCATGTAAATATCTCTAGTTTATAGACCCTCTCTGAGTTTGGCGCCCTTCCCAGTGTGTGTTATCTGTGGATGTCCTCCAGCCCTTATCTTGCCTGGTTTGTGTTGCTTTTTTCCTTCTTTGTGTAACTGTTTGTGTGGGAGTGTTTTTGTCTTCTGTCAAAGATATTTGGAGCTTGGAAGCAAAGTGAAGGAATAAAAGGGGCTTCACCTGTTTTCTGTGACTATGTTTGTTTTGTATCCCACCCTGGGTCATCACAGGATTGTTTGATGGCAACGTGTCTTCCTCCCAGGAGCTATGCAGCCAGGGGTGGGATTCTACTGGTTTGGATCGGTTCGCATGAACTGGTAGTTCTGGTGAACATTTGGCCCCGCCCACCCACCCCTGCTCTTTTTTTGTGCTTTATTTGGTTGTTTTAGAGCACTGTTGATTTGCATGGAGGAGCAGTTTGCCGCACCTCAGCTGTTTTCTTCACAGCGGCTGCTGTAGATGGTAAGTATTAGAGCTTTTTGAAACGCGGAGTGCGTGCTCACTGAACCAGTTGTTGAATCGCATCCCTGTATGCAGCAAAGTGAAATGAGAGGGATCTTGGATTCTGGGGAAGCCAATCCACCCCCCTCCCCCTGAAGAATGAAATATTTTGAGGAATATTAAGAAGGCAGAATATTATATTTCCATAAATGAGAAATGAAGAAACATGTTTTTTTTTAGAGGCAGGAAGCAGACTCACTCTTAATACCGACTCACCCCACACCCCAGAAAGACTGGGCCAGCCTATCTACAAAACAAAAGACCTTTAGCTCCAGGATGATGGGATTAAGAAGAACAGGACATGATCCTTCAGGACATAATAGGATTAACCCATTACCATTTAGCAGAAGACATAGAGCTCACTACATTGCATAATCTCCTAAGGGCATTTTAGACATTGCATGATCCCCTCTCCCCCAGAGCAGTCCAAACTACAACCAAACCTAGCTCAGACAAATACCTAGGATTTGCATTTTCTCTTTTGCCTATAGAGCCAGCTATGACCCCTTCATAACCCCTACATGACCCCATAGGAATCTGACAACAGCCAATAGAATACATGTTCTTGCACAGGAACAGGAAGCTCAAGCCCAAGAGAAGATATAACCCCCCACCCCACTCTCAACTCCATGTGTTCAGCTGCCCACAACCCATGTGGTTCTGCTTCATCATTAAATCATCTTTCCAATCAGCCTCCATGTTTTCTGTGTGTTTTTCCTGACTTGGAATTGAACCAGATGGATATTTCTTCCAACAATTCCAAATGGACAATCTTGTTAAAAAATAGTAGAACAGACTGGAGGTGATATTCAGACCATATGTGTATTATCAAACTTGTATTCAGGCATAAACTATCTCCCTAGCAGTGAAGGATCCTGGCTAGACTCTTAACAGTTCAATTTGCAGTGATTTTATAGCATAAAATTCGGGTCCATTAGAAATAATTTTCTCTATTTACAATTTAAAATGACACATTCTATATCTGTCACTTCTTCCATCTATTTCAGCTGCTTTTTGTGGGTCTGCTTAAGGAGTCCACTCTGGAGCAGATAACTTAAATAAAGCCTGAACAATATATTGTATGGGTTTATGAAAACAATAAATACAATTCCAAAACTTAACAAATGTTGTGTACAGCTGACAAATGTTTTAAAAGTCAGATGCAATCAAGAGGATTACAGAGCAGTGAGCTGTGTTTCTTTTTCTGAAGAATTAATTATAGCCTAATTAAGAAAATAATTGTACAACATTTAAAAGGAAATTTGATAGGTCATAGCAACAATGAAGAGAGGAGATTGCCTCTGTTAAGGGAAAGTTGAATATTAGTAAAAGAACACTGAACAAAAGTTGCCAAAATGTATTTTTATACTTTTGATTGAAATTGGGCCTTTGACCTGATGTTTGAAGGGAAAAAAAACTCAGAGTCATTTAGCCTACTTAATAAAAATAAATACAATTAGTTAGCATTTTGGTTCTATATTGGGATACATATTTGCCAATCTTATTGGTGCAAAATGCCAACAGTAAAACATCTTATAAAGATTCTCCTTGTAAGCTGTAGATCTTGTTCATGTATAATTCTTACCCCATAATTTTTCCTAGTTTTCTAGCTCTAGATTGTGTCCATTTTTTTTGTTTATTCTATTATACATCCTTTTACTACTTCCTCTTCCATATCAAATCTTCAAGCAGCATTTCAAAGGCAACCAATGAAGTAAAAAGTCCATTAGGTCTTGCCATTTTTTTTTGCGGGGGGGTGGGGTGATGAGGGGAATCAGGCAATCTCAGTGGTTGAAACAGTGGACATAGATGCAATGTAAGGCCTGAAACTGGTGGAAACCCAGATTTCTCAGGTCAGTGAGAACTCCCAAAGGTGCTTTTTTTCCCCCAAGGACTTTGTCTTTTGAAGACAGCAAAATCCACATTTTGGACAGAAAGAATTTCTGGTTTGAAAGAGGGGTTAAAGAGGCCATCTATGTTAAAACTGAACAGCTCTTTCTCAACAGAGGGGGAGGGATGCGATATCAACTATCTCCAGTCTACAGCCCAGTCCTTTCAGCAATTCCAAGAAGGCTCGACACCCATTTGCACCACTCAGGTGACCCTGAGGACACAGATAAACCTCCAAGTGGCCTCAATGGCTCTCTGAAAGAAAACAAATGACCAGCTGTGTGCAAGTATTATAAATCCTTCCATTCCCCACTGTCCAATCAGAGCTGAAGAAGCTCTGAGAAAACCATGGCCTGGATGACTCAGAATCTCCATAGCCAGTCGGAGAGAACTGTTATGTTAACACCAAATAGAAGTCTCTGATTCTCAAAGCCAGAAGTTGGAGGCTGGACAAAAGTCCATTTACTTGGAAATCACCCTCGAATGTAAAAGAGGATATTAGAATGTGCTGATTTCAGCTTCCAAACAGTTGAAAAAAAAAAAGGAGCTTCCACATCAAAAAATTGATGTAGAGAACTATTTTAATCATTACGGTTACTTTATCCAATAGTCCACTCTAATGAAGGAGCTAGACTAATATTGGAGCGATTCAGATTTTGGATTATCCCCAGAACAAAGATAGGATATAAAAATAAATCAAAATTGTAGATATCCTATTGATATTTATGATTTACGATGAATTCATAGAAAATGTTGGAGCTTTTGTGCCTGTGTGTGTGCTTGCAGATTTCTGTTGCTGAGTTGGGGCAAAGTAATAATAATGTGTGTTAACTTATTTTAAGAGCTCATGGATGCCAGTTCTCCAACTATTTATCATCCCAGTTGTCACTGGCATATTAAATACATCAGTTTTGATGATTTACTGTGTGGATGGTTGGCAGATTGTATATAAGTGACAACTTAGGAAGCTTTAGTTAATTTATTTGAGTAATGATGCCGCATGAAGAATAGGCTAGCATTGGTGTATTTGTGTACATACCGAGGTTCATTTAAATCAGTGTTTTTTTTCCAACTTGGCAACTTTAAGATGTGTGGACTTCGATTTCCAGAATTCTCTAGCCAGAAGGGTCAGAGGTGGTATTCAGCAGGTAGCAGAAATTTTGAATAGTTTGGAGAACCGGCAAATACTACCTCTGACTGGAGATTTTACAGTATCCTTCCTCTGCCACGCCCACCAAGCAACGCCCACAGAACCGGTAGTAAAAAAATTTGAATCCTACCACGGAGCAGGGTGAATTAAATCTACCGGCAAACTTGTTTGAATGTATCCTTGAATTTAGCAGAAATTAATCATCTCAATTCTGGGATTCTTACTCCAATGTCTATAGGAAACGTGGTCCCTGCTAAGTGATATATTTTCCCCCTGGATTGTTGATCAAATACTTTTGTTTGTGAAGCCCAATTTTTAGTTTCTTGCCCCCTGAATCTATTCCAAGTTCTCCAAACCCTTTTTGGTTTGTGATACCTAAAATTTGATGCAATTGTTGAATTGAGGCACGTCTACCAGAATAAATTGGAAGTGGGTAGATTATTTGAAGATGCTCTTCTTCTGAGTGACATTTATTGCTTGCTCCTCTCTCAAGAAACAGTTCTTCTATCGAAAGTCAATGTTTTATGAAGACCAGATTGCTTATGTAAATGTACTGCAGCTGCCTCAAAGATGGGCATATGGGGGGAAAAGCCCTCCTATTTTGAATACTGTGATAAATTATACTGGAAAAGTTGGCACAAAACTGTTTAAAAGGAGAGCTTGGAGCAAGCAAAGATAACTAGGTGATGAAAAGTAGAACATTGGGGTTGTCAGTACATTCTGCAATTGGTAAACTGCATTTTATTTATTTGGTTATAAAAAGCATGACATTCATTGGGTTCTATTATACAAAATTGGCATTGGCATGAAAAATATCAGACATCTATGAAATAGGACTTAGACAAATTTATCTTGGTCAAAACTATTTGGTTCTGAAATTCGGTTTTGTGAATTCTTCATG
Organism: Pseudonaja textilis; assembly: GCF_900518735.1. Next base: position 15,354,989 of record NW_020769320.1, on the reverse strand, counting down.
GCCATGATTTTGTGAGAACATTCAGAAAAGCTTCTTTGTTTTCAAGCTATGCTTGGTAGCTTCACATGGTGGGTATTTCGTGAGAAGCAATCAATCAATCACGATTGGTTCATATTGGTTCTTTGGTAAAGACTGCCAATAGAAGCAAATTATTACAACTTCTTTTGAAACTACAGTCCTAAAGAAGTAAGTATAATTGATTCCATAGAGTTCATGTAAGAGTAAGGATATGTAAAGTCATTCTGGATGGCTCGTTGTGTGTTAAGTTTTCTTTCTTAGCTTACTGCACATCCTGAAGTTACCAAAATGTGAGTTGCTTGCAATAGAGACCTGTACTTCCAAACAGAATAGTTCAGAGGTGGTATTCAGTAGGTTCTGACCAGTTCTGGAGAACCGGTAGCAGAAATTTTGAGTAGTTTGGAGAACCGGCAAATACCACCTCTGACTGGATATTTTACAGTATCCTTCCCCTGCCATTCCCACCAAGCCACACCCACAGAACCGGTAGTAAAAAGATTTGAATCCCACCACTGGAATAATTTCACTGCAGTATCTGACAAATTTTCTTCACTAAATTATTTGCACTTTCTCATCCTTGACCTGGAAGTGTTCTGAATGCCTAGATTTATTTAAATGTAATGGATTTTAAAAGTTAAAAACTGAAATCGACTAAAATTTCTGCAAACCATTGGCCAAATTTGAAAGAGTTTTTCTTTTTCAAAACCAAAAATCATTTGTTTGTTTCAAAGGCTGTGAGAATTATTTTGTGTGCTTGAATTTCACTCAGGGAATCTATGAAGCTGGAGAATGAGATATGTAGCTGTCAGGATTCCTTTTGGGCCCACCCCACCACTTAAAATCACTCAAGAATCCTGCTTCCCTTTGATATTTCTGGAAATGATGAAAGTGAGGATTCTTAAGGAAAAAGCACATCGAGATCCACAAATGGGTTTTAAAAACGTGGTGAGATCCAAGTTCCGCTTCTTATCATATGCTCATCCCTCCATTTGGATTCCTGCCTTACTGGATGGAGCCTTCCTAAGAACAGTGTGTCCTTCAAAACTAGCTGTGTTCGCTCAACCGCAACAACATGGGAAAGTTGAACAATTAGTTACTGAAAATTAGCTCCTGGGAGGCTGTGTTAACCTCTAAACAGGACACAGATTTTATGGTATGAATTAGAAGCAAAACTTTTCTTGTGCAATCATATTTCTGCAGAGGAAGCAAACAAGAAAGCAAGAAAGCAAAAACTTTTCCTTCTTCAAGGTTACCTTTGCAAGGCATTGTCCTATGAATCCTGAAAAAACCCATCCTTCTTGTTTTAAAAACCACAATGGCTGGATATGCACCAACATCCCTACGATAAAAATCAGATATTAGCCCCAGAATCTGCAGGATGCTTTAGAACCAATTCATTTGGCTTCATATTTATTACTCTTTCTCTCCAATGAATAGATCTCTTCATTTTTTAAAATCCCCTAGATGGCACTGCAGAATGCATTATTTAAAGGCTCTCTCTATAAATGGGCACAGTGAAAGAATTGCTCCCTTAGCCCCTCTGTGTCTCTTCAAAAGAATGATGAGGGAATGGTTTAATAACAGAAGATAGTGGAAACTGCTAGCAATTTGGTTGAATACATTTAAAACAATTTATCTAGGAATCATTATGTTTGGAGAAACAGTTTGTGCTTGGGAGCTTAGAAACGCGATGCCTCTGCTCTTTTTCTCCAGTTCTGAATTAAAATTGATACGTTAGTTCATGCAGCCTCAAAGTTTCACTTTAGGCAATTGCAGTAAAAGCAAGAGAGCAAACTCTCTTCTCGGGAGCTTCTCAGTCATCCAGGTAATGGTTGTCCCAAAGGTGCTTTTTTAAGAGGCAACTGGGCTTTCTTTGTTTCCCCCTGAAGAGGTTTCCCTTCTTATCCAAGAAGCTTCTTCTGTTCTGACTGAATGGTATTAGGACTTCCATTCAGTCAGAAGTGAAGAAGCTTCTTGGATGAGAAGTCTTCAAGGAAAAGACAAAGTCCAGCTGCCTCTTGAAAAAACGCCTTGGGGACTGCAATAGAGCAGGTCTCGTGTTTTGGGACATACCCTTCACCCAAAGACATCCAAATGAAGAGATACATCACAGGTCTCATGATGTCAACAAAAATGATATGCATTGTATACTTGTGTCTCCTTGCCTCATGCAAAATGAGGCAAGCAAGCAATTCACATTTGGGGGGATGAGAGGAAGCATGTCAAGATATTTGGACATCACTATGGATTCTCCAAGCTTTCAGATTCAGATAAATTCTACGGGAAGATTTGATTTGCACGTTGTCCAGATGTGCCAAATGCTGAGATAAAGACAAATTGTACAACCTGGACAGAAGAAAGAAAAACAGAGAAAGGGACCATTCAGAGATTAGACAACTCCATCGTGGTTAAGTTTTGGGGTTTTTTTTTTGGAGACCAGAGGTGGTATTCAGCAGGTTCTGACCAGTTCTGGAGAATCGGTAGCGGAAATTTTGAGTAGTTCAGAGAATTGGCAAATCCCACCTCTGACTGGCCCCATCTCCATCTATTCTCTGCCTCCTGAGTCCCAGCTCATCAGCTGGGTCTACTTTTGTTGCCCTGCACAGGAGAACGGAGCTGGAAAGCAGGTTAGTGGGGTGGGGAGGGAATGGGGATTTTACAGTTTCCTTCCCCTGGAGTGTGATGGGAATGAAGATTTTGCAGTATCCTTCCCCTGCCACGTCCACCAAGCCACACCCACCAAGCCACGCCCACAAAACTGGTAGAATTTTTTTTTGAATCCCACCACTGTTTGAGACCGTAGGAATTTTTAATTCATTCATTCACATTCCGTGCAACAATTCTTCATTGAAGGAAAGTTCGGTAAATACTGACTGGGAAACCTTTCTAAACATAATTTGTCCAGTACACGGTTTGTCCAAAAAATGCAAGAGAATAGCACAGAAAATCTTAGCAGTCTTTTTTTTGTATTGTTTCCCCGTAACAAATGATTTGAGAAAAGGATGGTACATTCACTCACACTCAGCCAGAAAGAGACTAGGACTATTTTTCAACCACACTTTAAAGGGCATCAGCTTCCGTGTGCATCTGATGAACTGAGCTGCAAGTCACACACACACAAAAAAGAAAAGAAACCTTTTTAATAAAATTGGTAAAATGGAAAAGCTACCAAATTCCTTCTGATTTTGCTTTTTGCTTTTCTTTTTTCTTTTTAGCCTCCGTGGACTTGGCTGTAATATCACAAATTACCCAGTGCAACCTTTCCCAAGAGGCTGTGTTTATTTATTTTTCTTTAAATAAAATGTATATGGCTGCCCAATTCACTCTCAGTGACTCTGGGCAGCTTACAAGGATAAAACGAGAACACAAAGTGGTTTGGATTTTCTCTGTCTTCTCTGGAAGCAGAAGAGACAAGAGGATGATTAAGGGACTGGAGGCTAAAACACTCCAGTCCCGTTTAATCTCTCATTTAATGAAAGGAAAGACTAGGGGTGACATGATAGTCTTGTTCCAATATTTGAGGGGCTACCACAAAGAAGAGGGGGTCAACCTATTCTCCAAAGCACCAGAAGGCAAGTCAAGAAGCAACAGATGGGAACTGATCAAAGACAGAAGCAACCTAGAACTAAGGAAGACTTTTCTAACAGTGAGAACAATTAATCCGTGGAATGGCTTGCCCTCATAAGATGTGGGTGCTCCATCACTGGAGATTTTTAAGAAGAGTTTGGACAACCATTGGACTGGAACGGTATAGGACAGGGCTGTCAAACACTGGCCACACCCAATTATTGGAACATTGCTATCATGTCACCCCAGTCCTTTTTTACTAGACAGGCCCGATTTTTGCGACCGTTATTCGTATTTTAGCTTCCAGCCCCCCAATCACCTTCATTGCTCTTCTCAGCACTTTTTCCAGAGTCTTGACACCATGGCAACCAAAACTGAATGCAATATCCCAAGCGTGGTCTTACCAAGGTATTATAAAGTGGTACTAACGCTGCATGTGAAGTTGATTCTATCCCTGTGTTAATGCAACTTAGGAGTCTGTTGGCTTTTTTGGCAGCTGCAGCCCATTCCTAGCTAGGTGGTTTTGGGGAAAAACCATCAAAATCACAGTCATATGACTGTGGGATACTGCAAATGACCATAAATACGACAGTGTTGCCAAGAACATGAAGTATGGTTTCATGACTTTGGGGGAGCAGGAAGGACAACCATTGGAACTTCAGATCCAGGTTGTCCGTCCCCTTTTTCAGGAAGGTAATACTTTCACATATTCACTAAGTAAACAGTCATAAGTTGAGAATTTCCTGTATCGGGTCCTCACTTCTCGTGATTCTGATTTCTTTCAGCACAAAGAAACATTTACCTAATCCAAGCATTGCTCTTAATGTAGCATTTAAGTCGCCTTTGTGATATTAATCTTCCCTATGAATGTGTTGCTCCATTGTGGCTAAAAGGCTGGATTTCAAAAACGGTAAGACAATTTCCTGTTCCCAATCTCTCATTTTCTACTTTGTAAAAGTGGGTATTTTGCAAAGTGGATCTGAGAATTTTTGAAGAGTTGAGATTTTGTATTAATATATATTTAGCACTTGGCATTTCATTATCTGCTGTTCCTCTAGTCTAGCAAACCCTAGGGCTGCCGTGAAGGAAAGGAAAATATTCAACTACAGCTTGCATTTTCCATCCGTTAAATAAAGATCCATTGACTAATGTTTGGGTTTTGGAATTAGCACTTGATATTGCAAGGCTCTGAACATTGCTATTTTTTCCCCTAATAATATTTTCATCTGCAACATTGCCAAACCTATGTATTTAACGCATTTTTAAAAAATTAAACACTTTTGTTTGTTATTTTTGTTCATTATAGCAATCGCGATAGCACTTAAACTTATAAATTGCTTCACAACTCTTCACAGCCCCCTCTAAATGTTTTATAGAGTCAGCATATTGCCCATATCAATCTGGGTCCTCATTTTACCAACCTCGGAAGGATGGAAGACTAGGTCAACCTTGAGCTGGTCAGGACTGAACTTTAGAAGTACTGGCAGTCATCAGTCAGCATAATTAGCCTGCAATGCTGCGTTCTAACCACTGCACCACCATCGGTTCTTCCTTTATATAGACATGTTTAGTTTTATGCAAATTTCCTGCAACCGAGTCATTATCTTTTGCTCTTTTTTTAAATGAAAATACTATATTGAAAAGTTTATAGACCTGGGAAATCCAAAGGATGCAATATTTGGTTTGCATCTTAGGGTAAAAAAAGTGCAAATGTACATATCGTTTCCTTAAAATGTACTCCAGAAATATTTCACTCTGCTCCCTAGCTGGGGCTTGCAGAATATGTTCAACTCCAGTGGAACTGCATGAAAATCTTCCTATTCTGAGGAAGGAGGTGGGACCCATGCAAACAGGATGAGCTTTATTTCCAAAATTACATTCCAAGAGGGAGAATATGTGGAATAGCATAGCATAGCATAGAACAGAAGAAGAGAACAGAGAACAGAACAGAAGAACAGAGTAGAACAGAACAGAATGGAACAGAACAGAACAATTAGAAGGAAATTTGGAGTCTTCTAGTCCAACTTCTGCCAAGGGAGGTGGACAGGGACAATTCGCCCTGATCTTCTTGCCATAGCCAGCTCACCATGGCTACTTCACCGTGGCCAACCTACCATGGCCACCTCACCATGGCCCATTTGCCACAGACAATTCCACATGGGATAACTCAAAGGGATAAATGTTATTTGCCACTATTTCTTTGACATGATTTTCATTTTTTGTCAACGGAAATAATGTCAAAGAGATAATGGCCATGCCAAAATGGCCATGGTGAGTTGTTCACAGCAAGATGGCTGCAGCGAATTGGCCACAGTGAGTTGTCCTAGTTCCCAGACAGGAGAGCCTAAACTATTCTGGATAAATGGCTGTCCAATCTCTTCTTAAAAAACCTCCAGTGATGGAGCACCCACAATTTTCAGAGGCAAGCCATTCCACTAATTATTTGCACTCACTGTCAGCAAATTTCTCCTTCATTCTAAGTTGGATCTCTCTTTTTAAACGTGCATCCATTCCTTCGTGTCTTGCTTTTCGGGTGCTTTGGAAAATAGCTTGACCCCTTCCTCTCTGTGGCAGCCCCTCAAATATTGGAAGACTGTTATCATGTCTCCCCTGGTCCTTCTCTTTGTCCGACTAGACATTCTTATTTCCTGAGGCTGTAGAGCACTGTTCCTCAATTTTGATGACTTTAAGATGTGTGGACTTCCAGCTCCCAGAATTTCCCAGCCAACCATTTTCCATACATCTTAAAGATGCCCAGCTTGAAAAATACAGCTGTAGATAGTTATGGGAGTCAGAAAGATAATCTTGACAAAAATATGCAAGAAACATTATCTAGAGACAAAAAGGGGTGTCAAATTCATGTTGTCATGGTGGCGTCATGTGACGTATTGGGACTATTCCCCCTTTGCTATACTGGGCAGGGGTATGGCCAGTGCATGATGCATCTGGCCAGTGGTGGGATTCAACATTTTTTACTACTGGTTCTGGGGACATGGCTTGGTGAGCGTGACAGGGGAAGGATACTCTAAAATCCCCATTCCCTCCCCACCCCTCTAACCTGCTTTCCAGCTCTGTTCTCCTGTGCAGGGCAACCAAAGAAGACCCAGCTGATCAGCTGGGACTCAGGAGGCAGAGAAGAGATGTGGGCGGGGCCAATCAGAGGCGGTATTTGCCAGTTCTCCAAACTACTCAAAATTTCCACTACCGGTTCTCCAGAACTGGTCAGAACCTGTTGAATATCACCTCTGCATCCAGCCCGTGGGCCAGGAGTTTGACAGCCCTTATCTAGACAAAAAAAGAGCTCAAATGTTTTTTAAGTCCTTGACAAAATATTATACAGAACCCGCTCAGACAGTTGCCTTCCTCATCCCACATTGATATAAGAAGAAGAGGAGGTACAACATAATCAGACAGGTCATGTTATTATAGCCAATCTTGATATAGGTCATTCTAGTCTTCTTCTGAAGTCGATTTCCTGTTTGCGCCTATCTATCTGCTTGGGAAAAGGTGGAGAGAGATAAAAGTCAGCATAATGAACAGCCTGCAGCTCTCAGAGGCTGATGCAAAGTGCAAATAATTGTCCCCAATGAGTCAGATGCCTTTAGGTGAAATATTCGTATTAATAGAACAGCCACAAGCCAAATACATGTGACTGCAACAGAGGATGTTGGGAAGGAAGTTACAATGTGTGTCAGCGAAGACAGAAAGTGGGCAGCTTAATTCAGAGCAGGTCGTAGAGGTCAGGAAACTGTTAGAATGACTTGCAGGGTTTAAAATTGGGGGTTGGACGCAGGACTTACAGTTGTGACAATTTCTTTTTCTTTTAAAAATATAATTGACATGTGTTCTTCCTCTCCTCTGGCACTTCAGTAATTATTGCGATTGAGAACGGAGTTTATTAAACATCCTGATTCCTAGTTGTTGTTGGGTGGTACCTCCGGCCTATTGCAAGGTTGAATTTGATTACAATCTCTTGAGGTAGCTAGGGGCTACTTGGTTTTCTGGAATAATGCAGTTATATTAAGCTTTGCTCTGCAGCTTAAGGAAGAGCTCTGCCAGTGTATTCTGAATAGCATTTAAGTAACCTGGATTTATCCATGCTAAAGGGCATAGTTTCAAACTGTCTTTGCGTTATCATCCATGACATTTTCCAGTTGCGGTGTTTCGGTGAAAATCACCTGAGGTTACAATTCATGTAAGCCTGCAAATTTGGTTAGTCAAACAAGTTCACTCCAAAGACATCCGAACTTTGTTCTGTGAATTCTTAAAATTAAGAATGTAATATATTGCTGTTTGTTTTAGAATTAAAATTCTCGGATAAATAATAGCATTCATCTGCTGGATGATAGGTCAACCTTATATACCTCAGCACAGAAAAGTTGGGGGAAATAGCATTTCCCAAGGACTGGTTCCCTTAAAAAGACAGCATAGGTCACATATTGATATTTTGACTTACTTATCTCAAAACCACAATTTGCTGTTTTTATTTACATGTTGGACACAGTAGGTATAGAACGTGGGTTTTGAAGGGAGATTGCCCACATCTTAAAGCAAAATTAACACACAGGAAGCAAACAGATACCAAGCCTTATTCAGTTGAGCTAGACTTTTTCTCGTGGTTTGTAAGAATTGGAAATATTTTCTTTACGGCCAGCTGCTCAGATCACATTGTCCTTAGTTGTGGTTGGTGAGGAAGATGCTTCTTCTTTTCAGATATTCACTAGCAAATTGGCAAGGAATCTCTTGTTATAAGGAGTCCTTGGTGTTCTCTGAGCTTAGTTGTTTTCTTGCAGATGTTTTACTACCCAAACTTGGTTACACCATCAGTGCTGGTAAGGAATGGAGTTTGCTCTCAATTTATATTCTTGTTTCATGCCCTGACAATGTTGACGGCAGTGGTCTTGGTGGTTCTTTGGTTGGGCTGTTTGCTGTTAGCTTGTTTGGCAGTTCCTTGATTGAGGTATTGTTTACTTCTCGATTGTTGGTCTGATATTAATCTCAGTGGCCATCTAAGCTCATCTGAATATTGATTGCTAGTGGAGGAGGTGTTCTGGTCTTTTCGTTTCCTTTTTGGCTTTTTAAAAATTATTAAAATGAACTTTATTTGCAAAAGATTAAAAAGATACAAACATACAGAAATAAAAAATAGTAAATGTACAAATAAATCAGTAAACATATTTCTTTCTATTACATTTAATATTAGGTTTGATAGTTCATAGTAAACAATAATAATAATAATTGGCAAGTATTCCTTATCTCTTATAGATTACATATTAATTAATAAATAACACCTATTACTCTACTATTACTATTGGATTATAACTATATTATTTAATCAATAAATCCTTCATAGTGTTTATGCAGTAGGAGACAAGACTGAAACCATTATTTTATACATTCAGTATATACAACCTATATATAATATATTTCCTGGGTTCATTTATTCTGTACATTCTTTTTCTTGCATTCTACCCAGCTGTACCATTTATTCCTGACCAGGTAATATTCTGAATCATCCTTCCCATTTAATTTAAGCACGAGCCTCTCCATTTCGGCACATTCATAAATTTACTAACAGTGGCACAAATTTCTTTGGCGCAATATTGGAAAAGGCCCAATGTACCACTGATACACATTATTATTCAAAAAAAAATTATGAATGTGCCCTTTTTGGCTTTTTGATTGTCTTTTTTGCACAGAGTGTAGTTGTTTATGTCTATGTGTCTGTTGATGGCCGATTTGTCAGAGTGACAGGCTTCCAGGAGTAGAGAATTAATATATACAATATAATATTATATTATATATATAATTATTATATATTATATATATAATATTCTAATAATGTTCCTTGACTGGGGTAAACAATACCCCAATCAAGGGATTGCCAAACAAGTTAATAGTAAACAGCCCAACCAAAGAAACTCCAAGATCATCTCCACCAATACAGAAGGGGTAAGCTGCTAGAATATCAATTGAGAGCAAACCCCATTTCTTACTAGCACTGATGATGTTACCTAGTTTGGGTAATGCAATGTCTACAAGAAAACAACCAAGCATGAAGGAGCCCTCATTTCAACCCCGAGTTACAAATATTCTCCTTTATTGGAGCCTCTTGTTAAAATAATCAACTAACCAAAGTCACCATAACTATTAAGACATCTTGTAGCAGCACCACTAAGTTCTGTTTATCTGTAACCTTGCAATTATTGTTTTTTGTAAATTATAGATAACAGATTAACAGAGTTGGAAGGGACCATGGAGGTCATCTTGTCCAAGCCCCCCCACCCAAGCAGGAGACCCTATACCATTTCTGACAAACGGCAGTCCAATCTTTTATTGAAATTAAACAGGGTGTGTTGTTAGGTTTTCCTCCCCATCTTGACAGTAGGCTGAATCTGGTGACAAATAGGATATCCTCTTGCTACTTTGTGATCTAAGGCCGGAGATCGATTTCTGGTTGCATCAAAGACAGAATTCTGCATTTACAAAATGAAATGTGTTGCTGACAACAGAAATTCACAATGAGGCCAGGGAGTATAAGAGGAGCCCTTCATTAAAAATTCAGAAGCATTTGCACTGAATTGAGAGAAGGAAGAGGCTTGTTGTTGTGGAAGATTTCCACAGTAGGATTTTTCTACATTGCAACTTTCAGTCCCTGAAAGGAAGCTGTTTGAGAAATCTGCTTTCCAGATTTGAGGGTCTCCACTTTAGCTAGCGAGATGGTCGTGCATTCTGTCTAATTAATATAACACCCAACTGACAAGAGTTCCCTGCTTCTTTTCTCTCTCCACCCATCGCAGGAAAACAGGTGCTAAATTGGGAAAGAGAGAGAGAGAGAGAGAGAGAGAGAAGGAAGGAAGGAAGGAAGGAATCTAGTTGTAGAATACAAGGAAGGAAGGAAGGAAGGAAGGAAGGAAGGAAGGAAGGAAGGAAGGAAGGAAGGAAGGAAGGAAGGAAGGAAAATACAGAACTGGAAAACAGTGATCTGGTTGATGAATGATGAACTTAGCTAGAAAGGGGGAAGGGAACAGTACAAGACAACCTCCCTTATGCCTTACAGTCTATACTTAAGTTTGTTTTTTTATTAACAGATTAACAGAGTTGGAAGGGACCTTGTAGGTCATCTAGTCCAACCCCCTGCCCAAGCAGACAATTTTTGACAGATGGCCGTCCAGTCTCTTCTTAAAAGCTTCCAGTGATGAAGCTCCCACAACTTCTTAAGGCAACTTCTATTCTGTGGGTTGATTGCTCTCACTGTCAGAAATTTTCTCCTTGTTTCTAGAACGAATCTCTGCTTGATCAGTTTCCATTCATTATTCCTTGTCTGGCCTTCAGGTGCTTTGGAAAATAGCTCCTTTCAAAGCAGCCCCTCAAATATGGGAAGACTGCTATCATGTCTCCCCTGGTCCTTCTCTTCACTAAACTAGCCATGCCCAGTTCCTGCTATCGTTCATTGTACGTTTTAGTCTCTAGTCCCCTAATCATCTTGGTTGCTCTTCTCTGCCCTCTTTCTAGAATCTCAACATCTCTTTCATAGCGTGGTGACCAAAACTGGATGCAGTATTCTAGGTGTGGTCTTATTAAGGCTTTACAGAGTGGTATTAGTGCTTCTTTTGAGCTTGATTGTATCCCATTGTTAATGCAATTTAGGATTACATTGTCTGTTTTGGCTGCACACTGCTGTCTCTTATTTGATTGGTTGTCCGCTATTGTACAACCTCAGCACACCTAGCATAGGAAAGACCTTGACTTTGGTTGCAACTGCTCACAATCCAAATAGGAGCAAAAATAAAAAAAAGTTAAGCTGGGTTTGGGGGTGACTAGTGCTCATTGAGCTTATCTAAGGAGCACAATGGCTGTAACAGTGTGAGCCAAAGGAATACATCGTTTTGAACGGGATCTGAAAGTGAGTCAGCAGCTGAGCCTAGGATTTCTGGAATACTGTGGAGACACACTGTGGTATTTTGAGTTAGCCAAAGTTTTATTCAAAGTCAGCTCTAAGTGGAGTGAGTTACAATAGCTGCCATAAACCTGCAGGTTATAAGTATAAATCAATAGGATCTTCTCTGTCCAAGAGTGGATAAAGTCTGTTTATGGAGTGAAAGAGGTGAAGATTATCCTGGCTATATTAACACCCTGCTTAATAAAAAGAAGAGTTTCAAGCATGTAGCCCTTGCTTAGCCGATGTTATGACATCCTGAACCACAGGGCGATCCATCTTCTCAAGGACCTGGAAAAAAACTCTGACTAGCAGCTTCAATTATGCATCTAGATATTAATGTAGCTTAAAACAAAGGGAAACAAGAGTAGGATTGGGGTCTCATCACCCCGCTCCTTGACTCTGAATTTGGAAAATTCCCAACATTTTCAAACAATTGTTGATGATGGTACTGAGTCTGAGGGGTGGAATTCTACTGGTTCAGACAGGTTTTATAGAACCGGTTGTTACATTTCTGTGCAGTTTGGAGAACTGGCAAATTGTGCCCCTGGTTGGCCCCGGCCCTCTCCGCTTGCCCCTCCCCTTCCCACCCAGTCAGTCCTTATTGCACATGCGTGACGTCGCTGACTGTGTTTCCTCCCACCCAGTCACTCCTTAAGGTATTTATTTCTTTCCCCCTGCCCATGATCAGCTGTTCTGATGATCAGCTGTGCCAGGATCCCCCTCGCTGTCTTACTGCTTCACCCAGGAGGCTTCCCTGGGCCCAGAAGACAAAAAACCTGGGAGGAGGGGTGCTGCAAAACAAACAAACAAACAAAAAAAGAAGCCATACCCACACAGTCACATGGCCATGGCCACCTAGCCACGCCCACCTAGCCAGGCCCACAGAACCGGTTGTTAAAAAATTTGAATCCTACCCCTGCTGAGTCTTGAGGAACAACTCCCAAGGATCTGAATTTTCCCAGTAAGCCCCGTTTTATGGATCCGATAAATAAATGAATTGAACCTACGCCAAGTCAGTCCTGGAATTCCCACCTGACAGTTCAAACATGCCACAATCAAGTTGTGTGATAGACCATAAACTGTCAAGAGAGTCATCGGTGTGTTAAGTTCTGTCAGTTATCAGTACCTTTTTGTTTTGGCTTTGTGGGTCACGTATTTTATAGGCCTATGTTTCTCAAATTTACTTTGCAAAGTTCTTAAGTCTGATTGTGACTCATTTGCTCTCTAAAGCAAAAAAAAAAAAAAAAGGAGAGAGGCACAGCTGGCTGATTTATGGGTTGCTGAATGTACAGAATAGTAGTGCTCTTGAGAATACACCTTTCCAACTGGTTGCTAAATTTATTTACACCAAAGAACAGACCTTATGTTGAGCCTTACTTTCTACATTCTATTATATAAAGTGGCTTTCATGACACATTTGAAGTACCTAATTCCTATATATATCTGCCAACAGGCAGTAAAGCAAACTTCTCAAACATATTGTCCAGTGAGATTTATCTGTCCTTAGAGTGGAAAGTTAAAAAAAATAAATCCTTCAAATGCAGGTACCGAATATTTCAAACATACGAGGCTCCACTCATCTGATGCCCACCAGTAATCTACCATCTGTTCCCTACGGCCAGCTTTTCAGTGGTGGAAATATCTGTCCATCGCTACGTTTGTTTTTCTATAACATCAAAGGCAAATAGATTAAAGGACACTGAGAAAAGCTGTAGCTGCTGCCATTGCTTATTCCTGACAGGTATTAAGAGCTGCGCGTCGCTAAAGACACCGGGGGTTTAGTTCTTACATTTACTGGTTGCCTTTTGAATTCAAGTGCCAGGCAGGACCTCCTCTCAGGAAGTAGTTAAGCTGTTGTACATAAGGGCCTTGGACATGATGGGTTGGAATAAGTGCTTCTAACCCCCTTTCACTTGAATTTCATGTATGAGACCTTGTTGCATGTATGATGCTGAATTCATCTCTCAGAAGTGGAAATATAATAGTGGCAAACTAAAAAGGGAATAAATAATGGGAAAATATAAACCAGAGATGGTGAACCTTTTTGTTGTGGTGTGCCAAAAGCGTGCATGCACTGGCACCCACAATGCAGTGCAATGCACCCTGCCCCCCTTCACAGGTGCATACAACACCCCCCACCTCCTTACCTGCACCATGCATGCGCGTACCTCCGAGCTGATTTTTGGTCCGTTTGAGGCCTTTTTCGGCCTCCCAGAGGCTTGAGGGAAGCCTCTGCAGCCTTGGAGGCTGAAATACCAGAAGTGCCGAAACAGGCCCATTTTTCAGCCTTCAATGACTGCAGAGGCTTCCCTTGAGGCTGAAAAACGGCACTTCTGATATTTCCGGAAGGTCCATTTTTCACCCTCCCGAGGCTGCAGAGGCCGAAAACTGCCTCAAATGAACAAAAAATCATCTGGGAGGCACACACATGTGCAATGCAGGTAAGTTTGGCTGGAGCTCGCGTGCCCGCACAAATGGCTCTTTGTGCCACCTGTGTGCCATAGGTTCGCCATATAAACCAATATGAATTTATGAGTGGTTATGAGAATTATGTAAATTGTCAAACACTACAAATGTGACTATTAATATAGTATCTATAGTAAAAGGAGTGATGTTAAGAATATAGAGACAACTGTACTATTATTAGAATTATATAACTTGTCAAATGTAAATATGATAATGATTATTTTATCTGTCATTAAGTTGTAAAATGTGATTAGAAAGGGGATATTTTTAAACATAATAATGGCAAAATTAAAAATTAGAAAAAGGATAAATAATGGAAGATTATAATTCAATATAAATTAGTGAATTATCACTGGGATAACATAAATCTGTTAAACATTACAAATATGATTAATAATATTCTACTCAGAAAAAGAAGGATATTTAGAACATGGAGACTGACATAAAAATAAGATACTGAAATGATGTATAATCAAAGAATATATGTGTATTAATCTGAAAATTTATAAGGTTGTCAACAGTATTGAATATGAACAATATTGTCATATTTGTTTTAAAATGTAAGACACCCTGGTACTACACTGTTCACACAATGATATTAGTGATGAGATTCAATTTTTTTACTACCAGTTCTGTGGCTGTGGCTTGGTGGGCGTGGCAGGGGAAGGTTATTGCAAAATCCCCATTCCCTCCCCACCCCACTAACCTGCTTTCCAGCTCCATTCTCCTATGCAGGCAACCAAAGAAGACCCAGCTGATCAGCTGGGACTTAGGAGGCACAGAATAGATGGAGTTGGTGGGGCCAGTCAGAGGTGGTATTTGCCAGTTCTATAAACTACTCAAAATTTCCACTACCGGTTCTCCAGAACTGGTCAGAACCTGCTGAAGACCACCTCTCAATGATATGTTTTTTAAATAAGAGAAAACAAGTAATACAAAAAAAAAAGTGGAAATCTTGATGGGGAAGATGCTGCTGCTTAAGACAATTGAACTTGTAGCCCAGGATTGAATTGAGGGTTCCTTGGGGGTCTGTGAGTTTGGTTGTTGTCTTGCAGATGTTTCATGATACCAATTAGCTAACATCATCAGTCAGAGTGATGAAGTTACCTAGTTTGGATGATGAAATGTCTGCCAGAAAACACCCAAGCTCAGAGACCACCAAGGAATCCTCATGGTTGAACAAGGAAGACAGAAGATTGCATGGATCAGTCTTTGGATTGTTAATTGTGTCTTTTCTGTCTCAGTTTTCCTTGGATAACAAATTATGGAGAAAAAATGCATTCCTAAGTGAAATGCCTCTCATTATTATTATTTTTTTGAGGTGGGGAGCTTTCTATCCATGTGAGTAAGGCAGCTCATGGACAGAGCAAGATGCTTTGCAGATCTCTAAAACATGATCTCTGAAATTTGGAAACTATATATTTACATCTGGACAATAATCTGGGGCCAGAGTATAATTTCAGTTTTCTGTGCCTGTGTGGCTTGGTGTGAACAATGGTCATTGTTCTTTGCAAACAGTGTTGATTAGTCTCTTTGCACTCCAGTGCTTATCATAATGGAGATGAGATTGCAAATTTTGATGGTTTCTTTCCAGCTTTATGATGTGGATAAGATATGTGGGTAGATCAGATTCGACCCTTGTTCTTCCTGGATGGTTAAATGAACTAAGTTGGGATTTACCCCATGATAAAGAGAGGTGATCAGTACCATCTCTGAACATGGAACTTGTACCCATTTGCTGATAAGTGCCAGTTACTGGGGTGGGGGGGGGAGAAATACCTTCCTTGACTTAGAAATTGTAAATCACTCTCAAATTTTGTTCTTGGGTAATGTGTTTAAGAAAGTAGTGACCTCATCGCTCCATATTAATGGGATAAAAATTATTTCCTGCATTTATGGGATTCATGGTTTCATCTGGTAGATGCTTCTGAAGTTGGTTTGGTCATCCTGGTAAATAATCTGTGCTGAAATTAGATGAAGGGATTGCAACTCTGTTCTTCTGCACATTCAGACACCATTAACCAGGATATCTTATCTACGCTGCCTACGGTCTGACCTAAGCTGAGTACACAAAATTGATTGCTACAACATCCTATCTGTCAATGACTATTTGAGTTTCAACTATAATAACAAACATGCAAACAATAGATACAAACTCAAGGTAAACCACTCCAAACTGGTGCTTGGTGGGGATGTCCGGGAAAAGATACTGCAAAATCCCATTCCCTCCCCACCCCACTAACCTGCTTTCCAGCTCCGTTCTCCTGTGCAGGGAAACAAAAGAAAAACCAGCCGATCAGATCAGCTGGGACACAGGAGGCAGTGAATATATGGGGGTGGGGTCAGTCTGAAGTGGTATTTGTTGGTTCTCCAAACTACTCAAAATTTCCGCTATCAGTTCTCCAGAACTGGTCAGAACCTGCTGAATATCCACCTCTGCTATGGGATGAAAATCGGAAAGCCTGTTTAAATTTGACCATTACTGGCTTATTTTGCTGTTGATGGGATATAGGCTCCTTACCTTAAAACCGGTGCTGGGGCTGATTTATAATCTCTCCCTCCTGTGGTGATGCCCTTTCACTCCTTTGGAGAAGATAACACGGTAGGCTGAATTATCTAGCAGAAAATTGCCTAGGATTATTTTCTCAATGACAGCTATTGTTAGCGATCTGTGACAGTTTCTGAAAAACCGATGAGCTTTATGCAGTGAGTAGGAACAGTGTTGCAAAGCAGGAATTAGAAGAGTTATGCAATTTGCAAGCTCGGTTGATGGTCTGAAGGAGAGAGCTCTAATGCCATGTTTTGTGAGCCATGCAGCTCCTGTGGCATTATCGTGCTTGCCTTACAGAGAAACATTATGTCACAATTCACAATTAAGGTCCAATTCAAGTGTGTCTTTTTGCTTAACCTTCAGTGATATGCATCTGGTTGCAAGAACTAAGAAAGGTTAGGTGAGCAATCATTTTCAACTTGCGCCTTGGCACCACTTCATTTTTTCTTAAATGTACAGATTAACAGAGTTGGAAGGGACCTTATAGGTCATCTTGTCCAACCACTTGCCCAAGCAGACCCTACACCATCTTTGACAAATGGCAGTCCAATCTCTTCTTGAAAGTTTCAAGTGATGAAGTTCCCACAACTTCCGAGGGCAACTTCTGTTCCATTGGTTGATTGTTCTCACTGTCAGAAAAGGTCTCATTTCCAGGTTGAATCTCTCCTTGATCAGTTTCTATCCATTATTCCTTGTCTGTCCTTGGAAAATAGCTCGACCCCTTCCTCTCTGTGGTAGCCTCTCAAATATTGGAAGACTGCTATCATGTCTCCCCTGGTCCTTCTCTTCACTAGACTAGCCATGCCCAGTTCCTGCAACCATTCATTTTATGTTTTAGCCTCCGGTCCCCTAATTGTTGCTCTTCTCGGCACTCTTTCTAGAGCAAGGATCTTCAAACTTGGCAAGTTTAAGACTTGTGGGACTTCAACTCCCAGAATTCCTGAGCTAGCCTGACTGGAGGAGGAATTCTAGGGGTTGAAGCCCACAAGCCTTAAAGCTGTCAAGTTTGAAGACCCCTGTTCTAGAATCTCAATATCATTTTAAGTGTGTGGTGACCAAAACTGGATGCAGTACTCTGGGCATGGTCTTACTAAGGCTCATCATCAAGTTTGTAAAGGTGACGCCCCCACCTGAATTAAAATTATACAAATTCCATGTATTTGGGGGTTTCTGTTCTCAAATGTAGACTGCTTGCAAAAGTCTTACCAGGGCGTGTTGTGTTAACTGCTAAGTCAAACTTACCCAAGGCTGTTCTTTGCAGGTAGACTTATTCCAAGGTCACTTACAGTGAGTTCAGAAGAAAGTCAGCTAACTTCAACGTGATCATCACTGATTTGCCTGCAGCTCTCAGTGTGACTCTTTCCCCTGTTTTAGTTCACTGAAAAATTCCTCACATGATGTACAGAGGGTGGATTTGCCTCAAACAGTGGTTACATACAAGAGAGCTTTATCTTGCTGTCTCACCAAGTGCCATTCTGTTCAAAGTCATGCACTCAGCACAGATAATGTATTATTGTTCAAAATAAGGAAATTAACATGACCTTTCATTAGATTCCTTATCATTTGCAAAGGTGACAACTTCGGGAAGACGCTAGAGAAGAATGAAAGGAAAAGATTTCCCTTTTCCCATCCATGTCCAATTCTAGGGGGCGGTAATCATCTCCATTTCCTAGCCGAGGGAGCCAGCATTATTTGAAAACACTTCCGTGGTCATGTGGCCAGCATGAGGTCAGGGGTGGGCTTCAAAAATTTTAGGAATGGGTTCTCTGCCCAGTTATGGGGTGGGAGTGGCTATGGTGGGCGTGGCCTAGTCGGCCTCCTGCACCACAGCGGGAGGAAGTGCTTTTGCATTCTCCAGGCTCTGGGAAGGTGAAAATGGCCTCCCTGGACGCCGAAGACTTTCTGGAAGCCAGAAATGGGCCAATTTCTGGCCTTCCTGAACTTCCAGGAGGCCTGTTTTTCACCCTTCCTGAGCCTCCACATGGGTCTTGAACTTACCTGACATCCAAAACGGGCCATGTGGAGACTCCTGGGAGGGGCCGGGCGGAGTGAGCAGGGTCAGCCAGGAATGGGATTTGGGGGTTCTCTGAATTGCACAGAATCTTAGTTAGGGGCTCTCCCGGACCCCCGCGAACCCCCAGCAGACCACCCCTGCTTCTTTACCCAAATTCCCATTTGTCTGAATCCTTCACAAAGCAAGTTATTTCTAACAGGCCTCCTTGGTTCTCTTCTCCCTGTTTCTAATGCAGGCTAGAGAGAGAGGAGCTACCATTGCTGGAAATTAGAATACCTTATGCCACCAGACTTGAAATTCTGGACCTAGAAAACCTTGAATTACACCGTCTTCGGTCTGATCTAAGTATGGTATATAAAATCATACATTGCAATGACTTACTTGTCAATGAATACTTCAGCTTCAACTGTAACAACACAAGAGCACACAATAGATACAAACTCAAGGTTAACTGCACCAAACTTGATTGCAGGAAATACGACTTCAGCAACAGAGTGGTCACTGTCTGGAACACTCTACCTGACTCTGTGGTTTCTTCCCCAAACCCCCAAAACTTTAACCTTAGACTGTCTACTATTGACCTCACCCCTTTCCTAAGAGGTCTGTAGGGGGCGTGCATAAGCGCACCAACGTGCCTACCGTCCCTGTCCTATTGTTTGTTTTATTTTTCTTATATGTACCCATTTCATGTATTCATAACTATGTTTCTACTTATACCTATTATCTTGTAAGCAACTGACAAATAAAATAAATAAATAAATGCAGGTGGTCACATTTATCTCTTGACATTTATCTCTTTGGAGTGACCTCCAACGCTTGTCTTCTATTCCCTCCAAAACGGGCCATGTGGGGACTCTTGGGAGGGGCGGAGCAGAGTGGGCAGGGCCAGCCAAACGTGGGATTTGGGGGTTCTCTGAACTGCACAGAATCTTATCAAGGGGCTCTCCTGAACCCCTGCGAACCCCCAGCAGCCCAGCCCTGGCTGAGGTGCACAGAATGCTGTTACCAAAGTGATGTCTATTTATCTATTCACATTTGCATGCTTTCAAACTGCTAGGTCAAGGCTGTCAAATTCCAGGCCCACGCTCTGGATGCGTCACATGACTGGCCACCTCCACACCTGGTTTAGTGAAGGGGGAAAAAGTCCCAATACATCATGTGACAACATGAGTCTGACACCCCTGTGCTAGGTTGTGAGGAACTGTTGTAGGTCAAGGATTGCCTGCAATTGTTCCCGATCCCTTTGGTGGGATTAGTTCACAATTTGTACCCTTATCCATATTTTCAAAAGAAAGGAGGTAAACATTGGGCCTTATGCAATGCAGCATCAATCTATATTTTTCTTTTTTTAAAAAGAAACCCTCTGGATGGCTCTGTAAAAAATGCTGCATATCAACTGTACTGAACTTACAAGCAAATATAATAAAATAATTGAGAATCATCCCTGAGATTTAAATAAGACTTCTGCAGATGCTTTCATGTGTGATCTGGTTAGCATAAAGATCAGCCTTTTCTAATCTGCTAAAAATCAAACTCCTTATTCACCCTGCTTTCTTTTTCGTTCCGACTCCTGGTTCATTTCATTAAAATCTTTTCTTCTCTATATTCATGAACTGTTTGCACAGAAACGTCATGCTTTATAACATCCTCCCCCCACCAAAAAGGAGTGATCCAAATTGTCACTTGCTATTTATTCATAACCCATGCATTATTGAAGAGATGATATATCTACACTGTTCTGCCAATAATATATGCATTCTTTTTCTACTTTTCCTCCCAATAATTAGTCAAAATGTTTGCTGTCTGTTTTGGTAGCCAGCCAAGGGTGTAGATTTGAGATTGCCAAAAGAAACGTGACAGATTTATTTTATTTAGGGAGTCAGAATTCAAAGAGGAAGAGGAACCTGTGTGTGTGTGTGTGTGTGTGTGTGTGCGCGCACGCGCATGCACATGTGCACATGCACACTGTCAGGTTCCCAAGTGATGAAATCCATTTAAAAAAACAAAACAAAGTCCATCTTGCAAAACAAATTCTTTTATTTAGGAAAGCATCAAATTGGCAAAGTCCATGGTAATTCCGGATCTGACACAACCCGGAATTACCCCACAATATTACAAGTTAGAAACAAGCCCCCAAAGTCACATTCTGCAATAGAAGTAATTCAACGTTACTTGATGTGATAAATCTCAACGGGCCTAAGCACGGACAGCTCATTTTCCCACGGGAAGAAGAATCACCTAGCTTAAACAAGTCTCTCTATCTCCACTCCTCCCCCTTTAGGAATGTGGCAAGCTCGAAACCCTTCCCCCCATGACTGCCACAGAGAAAGTAAGAAAAAGAATATATACTAAGCCTAACTAAAATGGCTACACATATGTCAGTTTCGGGCTTGTCACATGCTTGCTTTTAAACAGTGAAATAAATGTAGGCCAGAGGTAGGATTCAACCCTTTTTACCACCAGTTCTGTGGGTGTGGTTTGGTGGGCATGCTTTGCATGCATGCTGAGGGTTTGATACTAACCTTCTCCTGCAATCCTGCACTCTCCCTGTGTCTTCCACAGCTGACGCCCAGCAATCCGCTATTCCGCGTGAAGCAGCTGAGTTTCAAAACCAGGAAATAAAGTTCAGTATAGAGCTGGGGTGGGTAGGAGGGCCCAGCAGCTGATCGTTGGAGAGAACTGGTTCACTCACAGATGATCCTCAGAACTACCAGTTTGAATGAACCTGGTCAAACTGGTAGAATGCCACCTATAATGTAGGCATAATTTCTAATCCAAGGACACACACAGATCAGAATCTGAGTTATTTTCCCTGATTGTCATTTTCGGAGGTGGACTAATGAGGGATAAAGGCAAACGATTTTAATGCTAGTTGATGTGAGGACAATCACTTAAATATGAGCCAGCCGTGTGCTGCAGTTGCCAAAAACAACAACAACAACAATGCAGTCCTAGGCTGTATTAACAGAAGTATAGAATCAAGATCACGTGAAGTGTTGATATCACTTTATAATGCCTTGTTAAGTTCACACTTGGAATACTGCATCCAGTTTTGGTTGTCCCAAAAGATGTTGAAACTCTGGAAAAAGTGCAGAGGAGAACCACAAAGATGACTGAGGAGCTGGAGTCTAAAACATATAAAGAAGAGTTGTAGGGACTGGGTACATCTCATTAAATGAAAAGAAGGGCTAGTAGTGACATGATAGTAGTATTCCAATATTAGAGAGGTTGCCATAAAGAAGAAGGAGTTAACCTACTCTTCAAAGCACCAGAAAACAGGATATGAAGTAATGTATGAAAACTAATCAAGGAGAGAAGCAACCTAGAACTAAA
Source organism: Pseudonaja textilis (assembly GCF_900518735.1). Next base: position 15,333,098 of record NW_020769320.1, on the reverse strand, counting down.
GAGAAATTTTTTTTAACAGTGAGAACAATCAGTGGGACAGCTTGCTTTCAGAAGGTTGCGGGAGTGCCATCACTGGAGGCTTTTAAGAAGAGACTGGACAGCCACTTGTCTGAAATGGCATAGGATCTCCTGCCTGAACTGGAGGTTGGACTAGAAGACCTCCAGGGTCCCTTTCAACTCTGTTATTCTGTCCTGTTAAATAGTAGCTCTGTAGGTTATGTTCGCAGAAACTTGCAAGCAGTGGTGGGATTCACCTCTATTTTTTTTACTACTGGTTCTATGAGAGAGCACTTTGCGCCTGTGCACAACGTTAATCAACCACCAATTTTAAGCTTCAAGACTGACCTTGTATTCAGTGCTGGTGACTAAAACAGCTGAGGTGCAGCTCTGCCATATGAATCAGCTGAGCTCAAAAACAAAGAAATAAAGGACAGGAAAGGGCCGGGGTGGGTGGGCAGGTCCAACTGCTCACCAGTGCTACCGGTACGTGAGAACCGGTGCGAATCGGCAGCATCCCACCACTTCTTGCAAGGGTGAAAGTATTTCTCTTCTCTTTTCCTTTTATTGTCTGGTAAACTAGGGAGTGTCCTTCTTCTTTAATGTTTCCCATACACTCTTCTTCTTCTGTGTACAGAGACATTTTTTATATGCTGGTTGTCCAGTCTGTGGCTCTCCCTCCTGTCTGCCAAAGTCATTCCCACATACCACTACAGCTGCTACTTCCCAGCTTCAGGCAGTTGAAAAGTGAGATAGTTCTGTCATGAATAAACCAGCTCCAGCATGACGCTCTGAGGTGATCTCATTTTCCGTTCTGCCAGCTCCGTAACCTTTCCCCTCAGCTTCTCCATCATGGGCTGCTTTGGGAGGGAAAGGCCTGCATGAAGTTGACCCTGAGAAACAGCGGTTACTCTCGGGTGGGATTTGTGTCACGTCTTGTGAATGCTTACAACCTATGTGAATTTTCACAACAGGATGCAGCTCGTCTTTATGTTACCATGCAGGGAAGGTAATCAGAATTGACAGCTGACACAAATGGTCATAGCAGGATCTTGTAAGAAGCCAGACTCCCAAAGGGAAGATCCAACTTTGCCCTGAGAGGGGAATCCTTTCCTTTCCTTCCCCTTTCTCTGTTTTCCTTTCCTTATTTTCCTTTCCTTTTTCTTTCCTCATTTCCCTTTCCTCATTTTCCTTTCGTTTCTTTCCCCCTTCCCCCTTTCCCTTCCCTTTTGCCTTCTCCCTTCCCTTTTCCCTTCCTTTCCCCCTTCCCCCTTCCCTTCTCCCTTCCCTTCTCCCTTCCCCTTCCCGTCCTTTCCCTCTTTCCCTCTTCCCCCTTTCTTCCCTCTCTATGACCACCAAAGGCAAACTACTAATGCCCACACCTCCAACTCTTTTATAGACAATCACAAAGGATTGTGGTGTGCATAGTTCAGGAATGAGAGCCTGATAACAGACTAGCCAAGCCCAGTTCCTGCAACCGTTCATTGTATGTTTTAGCCCCCAGTCCCCTAATCATCCTGGTTGCTCTTCTCTGTGCTTTTTCTAGAGTCTCAACATCTTTTTTATAGTGTGGTGAGCAAAACTAGATGCAGCACTCTAGGTGTGCTCTTACTAAGGCTTTATAGAGTGGTATTAGTACTTCCCTTGATCTTGATTGCATCCTTCTGTTAATACAATTTAGGATTGCATTAGCTTTTTTGGCTGCTGCTGCACACTGCTGGCTCATATTTAGCTGGTTGTCCACTAAGACTCCAAGATCCTCTCAGTTACTGCTATTGAGCCTGGTTTCACCCAGTTTATATGTGTACTTTTGGTTTTCCTTGCCTAAGTGTATGACTTTACTTTTCTCTACATTGAATTTCATTTTGTTAGATATGGCCCAGTGTTCTAGTCTGTCAGGATCCATCTGGATCTTGAGTCTATGTTCTTAGGTGTTAGCTATTCCTGCCAGCTCATCTGCAAATTTGGTAAGTTCCCCTTCTATTCCCTCATCTAAATCATTAATGAAGATATTGAAGAGTACTGGGCCTAAGACGGAACCTTGTGGCACCCCACTGCTCACTTCCCTCCATGTAGACTTAGACCCATTAAGGACTCCTCCTTGAGTATGGTTTGCCAGCCAGTTGCGAGTCCATCTAGTGGTGGTGCTATCTATTCCCCCTTTTTTTCTAGCTTACTAAGAAATAGGTTGTGGTCTACTTTGTCGAATGCTTTGCTGAAATCTAAATATATTATGTCCACAGTATTTTGCTGGTCTATTAATTTAGTCACTGTGTTGAAGAATGAAATAAAATTGGTTTGGCGTGATCTGTTCTTAACAAACTCATGCTGACTGTTTTGGTGTAGTGGTTTAAAGGCATTGGGATAGAAGCCAGTAGACTGTGCATTCTCTCCTGACTTAGGCACAAAGCCAACTGTGTGATACTGAGAGAGGAAAATATTTGTAGCACAAGATTGAAATAATGGTGCTCTCTGAGCTTGGTTGCATTCTTGCAGACATTTCATTATCCAAACTAGGTTATATCATCAGTGCTAGTAAGGCATGGGGTTTGCCCTCAGTTTATACATGGTGTTTTGGCCTGTCAGTGCTGGTGCGAGTGATCTTGGTGATTCTTTGGTTGGGCTGTGTAAAGGTAAAGGTTCCCCTTGCACATTTGTGCTAGTCATTTCTGGCTCTAGGGGGCGGTGCTCATCTCCGTTACAAAGCCAGTGCTGTCTGAAGACATCTCCATGATCATGTGTCCGACATGACTAAATGATGAAGGTGCACCGAATGCTGTTACCTTCCCACCAAAAGGGGTCCCTATTTTTCTACTTGCATTTTTTACATGCTTTAGAACTGCTAGGTTGGCAGAAGCTGGGACAAGGAACAGGACCTCACTTCGTTCGGTGGGATTCAAACCACTGAACTGCCAACCTTTCTGATCAACAAGTTCAGCATCTTAGCCACTGAGCCACTGGGCAGTTTCCTGTTAGCTTATTTGACAGTTCCTTGATTGGGATGCTGTTTACTTCTTCCTTCTTATTTGAAAAACCCACAAGAAAACAACCAACTCAGAGAGCACCCAGAACCTCCTAACTGGGTGACTTGGGGCCAACCCTCCCTTCTCAGCCCTTGAAAGAAAGCAATGGCAAGCCACATCTTAAAATGTTGCCAACAAAACTGCAGAGACTTGTCGGGGCAATTGCTATGAATCAATTACTTTAAAGGCAAACATACAATTACAATGCATATAGAAAACCAGGAATATCTGGATAGAAATACATTTTTACTCTTTGCCTCATATAATATTTGCATAGTATTTATTTCTTAAAGAAATGTATATGACTGCCCAAGTTAAGTGACTCTGGCTATAACATTTATGCCATTTCATAAACTTGGCTTTTTTGTTTTTTACTAAATTAGCTATACACATATCTGCTACTGTTCAGATTTATACATTCAGATTTTGAAAATAAGGGAAGCACTGGCTGAAAATAATTCAAAGTCATGTTGCGTTGGTTGGCAATCAGGATGTCTCTCTCTTTATTATTGGCTTCATGTCACGCTCTTTTTTTTTTACACGTTGCTATCAATAATTAAAAGATATTTATTTACCATTAAATGGAATGACTCTTAGGCATATTGTGCAGGTTAAGCCTAATGGAGAATTAACTGTTCTATTAGATTGCAAAAAATAAAAATATCAGCAGCTCATATGGCCTCATTAATTTGCTGAGTGCTCAGCATATACTGTGCTGCTCTAGGATCAAATGTTGTATTTATTGTAGCATTAATAAATATAAAATAGATGGCGCAAATACCTCTGAACTGCTATAGCTTTAGTTTTTGCATCCATCAGCCATATTTTAGTAATTGGAAGAAATCTGAATGGTGAAATTGAAATCTTTGACTCTAATTAGTAGTGCTGCCAATGCAGAATTTTTGCATATATTTGCTTTTTAAAGGCTAACCTGGAAACCTTCAATCTAACAAGTTACCTTTCTTTATGGAGGCATTTTATGGACAATGAAATATTATACATGTCCGCTTTCATTCGATTTCTGATCGAGAGATGTCTGTGCCAAGAATGTGGCATTAATATTCTTCAAACACTCAAGATCTTGTTTCAATTGTCTCTTTTTGTTTTCATCCAACTTTATATTAGTGTAGCAAATGAAAAATAATTATGCATAATTTGATGGCACAGTACTAACACTATAGTACTTGAGGAGTATACTGTTCTACAGGCTTGAAACTCAAAATCACCGTTGTAGAAATTAGTTTTGTTTCTACTTTTAGATCTATTTATGCAGTCATTTTCATTTTTCTTTTATTCTCATCAAATAAATTAGTTTTCCTAGTTGCGTCTATTTATGTCATCTTTCAAAAGTGCAGCAAGTAAAAATTAGCACTGTTTCTTCTTTCTAGCTCTGGGCATAGTTGAGTATGATCTATAGCTGCAGTCTTCCTGGGCTAAACTGAGACTAGTAACATCATTATTACAGTCATGAAAGTAAACCTGCCAAATTTTGGCTGACCTTGAAAAAAGCTAAGTAAAGTTAGGTTTGGATAGAATAGTAAATCCCAGGACTAAAGGGGGAAAAATATCCATTGGCCAACATTTTTTGTTCCATTGTGAAGAAACTGAAAATGAGCAGACTGGACTTTGAAACCTTTCTGGACCAACAGAGGACTTCAGATTTCCCATAAATGCTCCAGACAGCTTCTTGTTAAAAAAAACACCTCCACAAAGATGCCTTGAAAAAGCCTTTGTCATGAGACAAAAACAGAATTGAAGAGCAATCAAATTCTGCAACAATATTTGAATGAATTAATGATTATGATTTTTAGAAGTAAAAGTAAAGAATAGTTCTTTCCTTCCTTCCTTCCTCCCTCCCTCCCTCCCTCCCTCCTTCCCTCCTTCCTTCCTTCCCTCTTTCCTCCTTTCCTCCCTCCTTTCCTCCCTCTCTCCCTTCCTTCCCTCTCCCTCCCTTTCTCTAACTTTAGTTTGCATTAATTTTATTACTGTAATCTTCAATAAATGTGTGTGTATGTCTACACACACACACACACATACATTTAAACAGAACCTGGCATAGAAAGAAGAGAGAATGAGGTCACCTCTAGGAGAAGTGAGGTGTCAGTCAGGTGTCACACATAAGCAATGGATGGATCTTCAATTGTGGATGACATCTTGACCTTCTTGGAAACATGCCCTACAGATATCCTTGAAGGAGAACTTGTTTCTCTGCCACAGATAATCTTTTAAATTTATGGTTGTGTAGTATGACATTATAGGGATGCGGTGGCTCAGTGGCTAAGACGCTGAGCTTCTTGATCAGAAAGGTTGGCAGTTCAGTGGTTCGAATCCCTAGTGCCACATAACCACTGAACTGCCAACCTAGTAGTTGGAAAGCACGTAAAAATGCAAGTAGAAAAATAGGGACTACTTTGGTGAGAAGGTAACAGCATTCCATGTGCCTTTAGAGTTTAGTCCTGCCAGCCACATGACCAGAGAGATGTCTTCAGACAACGCTGGTTGTTCGGCTTTGTAACGGAGACGAGCACCGCCCCCTAGAGCTGGAAACGACTAGCATGTATGTGCGAGGGGAACCTTTACCTTTACCTTAGTATGATATTTCATTGCTGATTATGTAATGCTGCGGTTGTCCATTCTGGGGTTGTGGGATTTTGTTTTGTTTTTTTGCTTTCCCATGAATGGCAAACCTAGAATTAATCACACAAAGGGAATAAACAAGCCTGATTTGAATGTCACTTGGGTTGGTGGAAGAGGCGAAAGAATCTGAACTAGCTTTAAAGACCAACTGGCTTGCTCTAATTTCTTTTGAAAAGGAAGCTTATTAAAAATAACACCAAGGATTTCCATTCTCAACAGCAGCGTCATGTACAAGGCACTGTAGATGGCACTGTTGGTTTAGACAGCACAATTTATAATGCTAGCTGGTAGAACATATATCAACTAAAATAGTACATTATGAATTCCTGAAATATTTGCATCCTACCATATACCACCACCTTGTTCAACGCTACTCTAGGAAAAAACATTCCTTCGTTGCTAATGACAACAACATATTTAGAATTAAGCCACAAGGCAACCAAGAGAGATAGCCAATTTCTCGGACCTCAAACCAAACCTCAGGTCCTCCCTGTTTCCATGTCTTGAATGAATGATTGTTAAGGCTGGATTTTGTTCAGCACATTCGAAGACGGGTTCCTGACCAGGAAAGGCTGCCACAGGGAGGAAGGGGTCAAGCTATTTTCCAAAGCACCTGAAGACCAGGCAAGGAATAACGGATGGATACTGAACAAGGAGAGATTCAACCTGGAAATAAGGAGAAACTTTCTGACAGTGAGAACAATCAACCCATGGAACAGAAGTTGCCCTCGGAAGTTGTGGGAGCGCCATCACTTGAGACTTTCAAGAAGAGATTGGACTGCCATTTGTCAGAAATGGTGTAGGGTCTCCTGCTTGGGCGGGGGGTTGGACTAGATGACCTACAAGGTCCCCTCCAACTCTGATTATCTGTTATCTCTTAAAGGGTAGAACAAGATGAGGTGGAATCAGAAGAACACACATCCTTAAAGACAGCTTATTGAATGGGACTGGGGTGAGGAACCTCTTCCAGCTGAGTTGTTCTGTTATTTTACTTCCCATTTGGCTTTTAGGATGATTTTGGGAGCTGTGTCACCCATGCATTCAGTTCCTGACACTTGAGCCCTTTATTCTGACGATCCCTGCTTTTTTACTTTCTTACATTTATTTACTTTTCATTTATCTAGTTTGTCAAGCATGTATGAGAAAACAAGTATAAGTATGAACATAACATATAAACATATCAAGTATAAACAGGCATACGTATATACATCATATATGAGTACGAATAAATGGGAACAATAGGACAGGGACAGTAGGCACACTGGTGCGCTTATGCACGCCCCCTTACTGACCTCTTAGGAAGGGAGTGAGGTCCACGGTAGACAGTTTGAGGTTAAAGTTTTGGGGGTTTCAAAACTTTAACCACAGTCAGGTAAGATGTTCCACTCTGTTGCTGAAGTTGTATTTTCTGCAATTGAGTTTGGAGCAGTTGTATTTTCTGCAAAAATGGAGCTCTGTTTTCACTGGCAGAAGCATTGCCGGCCAGACCTTCGCTGTTTCTAGGGTTTCCCCACGGATTTAATACCCCACAGGCTGGATTCAGCCCACGGTCCTTGAGTTTGACACTCCTACTCTAGTGCTTGTTCATACCTCTTCCCCATAATTCAATTCAATTCCCAATAATTCAGTACTGCAGGATCTGCAGTATTGCTGTCATGTCTCCCCACAGCCTTCTTTTATTTTATTAGGAAGTCCTCAACTTACAAGAGTTCGTTTAATGACCATTCAAAGTTACAACGGCACTGATAAAAAGCGATGCATGACTGCTCTTTGCACACACAACTACTGCAGCATCCCCATGTCATGGGATCAAGATTCAGATGCTTGGCAACTGACTCATATTTGTGACGGTTGCATGATCGACATGTGATCCCATTTTGCAAACTTCTGACAAACACAGACAATGGGGAAGCTGGATTCACTTAAAAACCATGTTACTAACTTAAAAAGAGCAGTGATTTCCTTAACAACAAGTGAGGCCATCAAATGGGGTGAAACTGATTTCACAGCTGTCTTCCTTAGCAACAGAAATGTTGGGATCAATTCAGTGGTGGGATTCAAATTTTTTAACTACCGTTTTTGTGGGCATGGCTTGGTAGGTGTGGCAGGGGAAGGATACTGTACAATCTCTAGTCAGAGGTGGTATTTGCTGGTTCTCCAAACTACTCAAAATTTCTACTACTGCTTCTCCAGAACTGGTCAGAACCTGCTGAATACTACCTCTGGGTCAATTTTGGTCATAAGTTGAAATCTGTATGGAAGATAGCTTGTACTCAGTGGTGGGATTCAATTTTTTTTTACTACCGGTTCTGTGGACATGTCTTGGTGGGCGTGGCTTGGTGGGCATGGCAGGGGAAGCATACTGTAAATTCTCCATTCCCACTCCACTCCAGGGGAAGGATACTGTAAAATCCCTATTCTCTTCCCACCCCACTAACCTGCTTTCCAGCTCTATTCTCCTGTGCAGGGCAACCAAAGAAGACCCAGCTGATCAGCGGGGACTTGGGAGGCAGAGAATAGATGGGGGCGGAGCCAGTCAGAGGTGGGATTTGCCGGTTCTCTGAACTACTCAAAATGTCCACTGCTGGTTGTCCAGAACTGGTCAGAACCTGCTGAATACCCACCTCTGCTTTATTTAGCATTTGAATGCGAAACTTGTTTTGGGGGATAATACCAATTGTTAAGTTTGAGCAATGAGAGGCTGAACCAGAGCATGAGTGCAACAATACTTTATTAAATAATAAAGGGCTGACCGTGCTTGCCAAGCCTGGAACTGGCTCGCAGCAATCAGCAACTGGTTGGACCCCGCAGCCTGCTTTTATAGCTGGCTGCTGGGGAGAACCAACCAATGAGGAAAGGGGGAAGAACGCCCACTCAAAGTGAGTGGACCTGAGTGAGAACTCCTGGAGTTCTCAGGACATAACACCCCTACCCCCCAGCTGTGAACATGCATAGTCTTTGAGGAAGGCAGGAGGTTTATGTTGGCGCCCGGAACGGCGTAGTTCTGGAACATTGTCTGTCCGTCCGGGGTCTGCCTGGGCAGGCAGAGGCGGCAAAGTGTCACCAGTGTGCCCCTCGGGTTGGGCCTGCCCTGAGCTCGTAGGGTTGCTCACTGGGGGTGTGTTCTCGAAGGCTGGATCGGGCTGGTCAACTGTCTGGGCGCTGCTGTCTGTGCTCGGGCTTTCGGAACCAGTTGTAGGTGTGAACTGATCGCCGGGCGTGATGTGGATGTGAGGCTGAGGATGAAGCCTCCCCTCGTCTAGGGTCTCTGGGTCCCTGCTGGCGATGGTGCTGAGGCGTCTGCGCAGTTGGTCTATGTGCCTTCTCCAGACGCGGCCATCCTCCAGTCTGACCCGATATGACCGCGGCCCGGTGATGGCTATGATCTCGCCCGGGATCCACAGGGGGTCTCCAGCGAAGTTCCTCGCGAAAACTGGCTCCTGTAAGATAAAATGTCTGACCCCTGATGAGGAAGCGAGGGGAGAGTCAGGGCAGTATTGTGGGTGTAGTCTGTCCAATACAGTCCTCAGGCGCCTGCCCATCAGGAGCTCAGCTGGGGACTTATTGGTGACTGAACAAGGAGTTGAGTGCTGGCTCATCAGGAACTGCGAGAGTTTGTGGTGCCAGTCATCTTTGTTGAACCTTGCCAGGGCTTCTTTAGTGGTCCTGACGGCCCTTTCAGCCAGCCCGTTACTGGCAGGGTGAAATGGGGCTGTGAAAATGTGGCGGATACCCAGGTTGGCAGCGAAGCGGCTGAACTCAGTCGAAGCGAACTGTGGGCCATTATCGGAGACGATGGAGTCGGGTAGCCCGTGCGTAACGAACAGGCGTGTCAATACGTTGGTGATTGCTAGTGTGGTGGTCGTGGATAGCTGTGCTACGTCAATCCACTTGGAATAAGCGTCCACGACCACCAGGAACATCTTCCCATGCAGAGGGCCCGCTAGGTCGATGTGGATTCTAGACCAAGGAGCGCTGGCATTTTCCCATCTAGCAGGGGTGGCAATGGGGGGAGCAGGACGGGATTCCTGGCAAATGTTGCAGGAACTTACCCAATTGACAATGTCCTCGTCTAGACCCGGCCACCACACGTAGCTGCATGCTAACGCTTTCATTCTCACGATGCCAGGATGTCCCTCGTGCAACGCTTCCAGAATTCTGGTACGCAGTGAGGCCGGGATGACCACTCGAGTGCCCCATAGTAGACAGCCCTGCAGACTTGACAATTCCTGCATGCGAGTCTTAAATGGTGTGAATTTGTTATCAACATTGCCACCCGGCCACCCCCTCCTCACCCAGTCGAGCACCTGGGCGAGTGTTCGGTCTGTGTTGGTTTTAGCGGCAATGTCCATGGCCGTGATGGGTAGGTCCAACTGGGTGATTTCGAAAATAGTGTGGACAGGAGCAGGGTCTTCAGCCGGGGCCGGCAAGGGGCAGCGACTGAGGGCGTCAGCGTGGGACAGTGTTTTGCCCAGGCGGTGTACTAGTCTGTAGGAGTAGGCTGCTAGGAAGAGAGTCCACCTTGTCATCCTAGGGGAGAGGACTTGAGGGGTCTGCTTGTCCCCGGCTAGGAGACCCAGGAGGGGTTTGTGGTCAGTGACCAGCTCGAAAAAATGGCCGAAAAGGAATTCGTGAAATTTTTTCACGGCTGCAACAGCTGCTAGGGCTTCCTTATCAATCTGGCTATAATTGCGCTCCGTGGTAGAGAGCGTCCTTGAGAAAAAGGCGATGGGAGCTTCGGCGCCATTGGGAAGCCTGTGACTTAGTACCGCCCCGATTCCAAAAGGGGAGGCGTCAGCTGCCAGTACTAAAGGGAGGCTAGGGTCGAATTGAATAAGTACCGCCTCTGACGTGATTAGTGATTTGACGGCATTAAAGGCATGGTCTTCCTTGTCCCCCCAGTGCCATGGTGACTTTTTATCCAGTAATCTGTGTAGGGGTTCAGCTACTGATGCTTTATGGGGCAAAAAGGATGCGTAAAAGTTCAATAGCCCCAAGAACGCCTGCAGTTCTGTTTTGGAGGTTGGAGTGGGTGCCTCGTGGATTGCCTTAACCTTGGACTCCAGGGGATGAATGCCAGAGGCGTCAATTTTATAACCCAGAAAGTCCACCTGTCTAGTGGCAATGGTACATTTTTCTTTTTTCAACTTGAGGCCATGCTGTCTGAACCTCTCTAACACAGCTCGAACTCTTTGGAAGAGTTGGGGTCTGTCCCTGGCCGAGACTAAGATGTCGTCGAAGTAGGGTACTACACCAGGGAGGCCCTGCAAAATCCGCTCCATGAGGGATTGAAAAATACCCGGTGCCACACTTACGCCAAATTGGAGACGCTTGCATCGGAAAGCACCCCTGTGAGTGACAATTGTCTGGAGTTCCGCTGTTTGGTTATCTACAGGGAACTGCTGATATGCTTGAGACATGTCCAATTTAGCAAAAATGGTGCCTGGTTCGAATGTGTGTAATAAGTGTTGGATGACGGGCACAGGATAAGCGCTAACTTGCAGAAATTTATTGATTGTCGTCTTGTAGTCCGAGCAAATTCTCAGGCTACCGTCTTTTTTGAGGGGTGTGACAATGGGCGTCTCCCACTTGGCGAAATCTGTTGGCTCAATGACCCCTTGTTTTAATAGTTTATCCAATTCTGCATCTAGTTTTGGCCGAATAGCAAATGGGACCCTACGCGGTTTTAGTCTGATTGGGACTGCTTGGGGGTCAACCGAGAATGAGATGGGGGTACCATTATAACACCCCAGCTCTTCGCTGAATACGTCTGAGTAATCAGCGAATAAGGAGTCAGTGTCTGAGGTTGAGACAGCATGGACTCCTGTTAGCTCTAGGCCGAGATGGGGAAACCAATCGAGCCCCAATAAGGTGGGTAGATTGCCGTTAACTACCACTAGAGGTAGGTGGCCTTTAAAAGCTTTAAAACTGACAAGGAACTTGCCTCTGCCGATTACAGGAATGGTCTTCCCCTGGTAGTCCTTCAGGCCAAACTGGCATCTCTGGAGCCGGCTAGTGGATAGGCTTGGTTGGAGCCTCTTAAGGGTGTTCCACGAGATAATTGAGAGCGCTGACCCTGTGTCAACCTCCATGCGGCACGGTTTACCTTCTAGGGAAACGGAGAGAGAAATTTTACTAACAGTGTGGCACGTGTGTTTGGCAAGGTGGTGCGTGCGACAGTTCAGTACTTGCCTCTGTGGTCCCGAGTGCGAGGGAGGGTGCCTTTGTGCTGCGCTTTGGGGGGCTTGGCAGACTCTCGCAATGTGTCCCCTTTTATGGCAGTTATTGCAGGTGGCTCCTTTAAACTTGCAGGTGGCCCTCTGATGAGATCCCCCACAGGCTAGGCACAGGGTGATGTGCTTGGGAGGACTGCTGTTTTCTTGTCTGGCTCCTACCTGCGGCCGTCTGTCATTGGATAGGCGGTGGACTTCGTTTTCATCACTTATGGGTTCCTCTGCTACCACCTCCTCGGAGTGGACTGGGAGTGATGTCAGCTTGGCACTAGGGCCCTGGATTTCGGTGGCTGATGTTGTTGCCAACTCGGCTGCCAAGGCTTCCTCGACTGCTTGTGCGAGGTTGAGGTCTTTCTTTGCGAGAAGTCGCCTTTGCAGGTGGAGGTCCTTGACCCCACAGACTAATTGATCGAGGAGCATGTCCTCCAGGTAGGTTCCAAACCCACAATGCAGTGCTGCTGTTCTGAGAGCAGCCATATATTGATTTATGGTCTCCTTGCTTGATTGCTTCCTCATACAGAAGGTGAATCTTCTGGCAATCTGTGAGGGCCTGGGGGAATAGTGGTTAGTGAGAATTTCAAGTAACTCTGACCACGGAACGTTTTTCAACTCACGAGGGGCCACGAGCGCTGCGGCCGTATCGTAGACGGTGGCCCCGCAGTAGATTAGGAAATACGATTTTTTCCGATGCTCCCCCGCATCCGCCAGGCCAACTGCATCGATATAATGATTGAAGCGGTTCTTATACGATTCCCACTTCTCCTCGTCTGGTTTAAACGCCGGGAAGACTGGATTGGAACTCATGGTGCTGGAACCGGTTGAATAACCTAAGGAAAAAATCTCTCTGGGGCAGCAGACAATGTTTTAGGGCCCGTGGTGGGCAAGTGATTTCAGCTCGGGAGAGGCTGTTTTAAATCCTCTCTTTCTCTCTGGGTTAACCACGTTAGACTGTTAGCCGTTGATGGCGTTTGGGTTCGCGCCTGAGTGGGCGTCAGTGACTGGCTACAGTGCTGTGCTGTACCTTTTATGGTTTGAAATTCAAATGACAACCGTTTGAATTTCGCGCCTGATACAGAGCGGCTGCGGCTCGCAGCGCTTCACTTTCCCTGTAGCTGGGCTAACAAGCGGCTACAGACGCTTCTAACTTTCGATTCTGACCGCTCTCTCTGGCTGCAGATCAGCGTTTGCTCTTTTTGTTTGCTCTTTTTGTTGGCTGACCGCTCTCTCTGGCTGCGGATCAGCGTTCCCTTATCGCCGGCCGATCGCTCTCTCTGGGCTGCGGATCGGCGGCTAGTGACTCAGCGGTTGCATGGTGCTACTGGTAGCCATCCCACCCTCGTCGCCAGTGTTAAGTTTGAGCAATGAGAGGCTGAACCAGAGCATGAGTGCAACAGTACTTTATTTTACAAATAAAGGGCTGACCGTGCTTGCCAAGCCTGGAACTGGCTCGCAGCAATCAGCAACTGGTTGGACCCCGCAGCCTGCTTTTATAGCTGGCTGCTGGGGAGAACCAACCAATGAGGAAAGGGGGAAGAACGCCCACTCAAAGTGAGTGGACCTGAGTGAGAACTCCTGGAGTTCTCAGGACATAACACCAATGGTTTGTAGAAAATCAGCCAGTTTTAGAATGGAAAACTTACATTTGCTCTTATGCCGCTTTCTAGGCCAAAGTATTATTTTGAAAAGATCCAGGTTCTTAATCTTAAAACTCAACTTTTTTAAAAAAAAAATTAAATTTTTATTCTTTAAAAACAAAAAATACAAAAATCTCATTTCCATTAACAGTGGGAGTGTATATACATGTTTCTTATTTTGTGACTATACATTAAAACTGAACTTTAAGGCTTCAGCATGCTCCATCTATGAAGTATTTTGAAGTAAATTGTGATAAAGTAAGTGATTCAGAGAGAGAGTAATATGCTTATAATAAATCTTATTGGATGCATTATTTTCTTCCAATTCCTTTTCTTGCTTGTCTATTACCTAGAGTCCTTTTCTTTTTTACTTTTTACATCTTTTCCATTATACAATGGATGCAGATTAGTATTTCCACACACAGAAATGGGGTCGATTTATTTAAGACACATGAAAGTAACAGAGAGGGCTATTTTTTTTTTTTTAAAAAAAGAAATGGATTGTTCCTGCTTCTTCCCTCCCAACACACACACAGACATCTGGCTCACTCAGCACGATACCCTCATAACCTGAAAAATGTCTTAAATGGAAAAGGCTGTTTGCGGAAAATGAACAATGGAAAGAATATACTCAGAACGAAACAGCTGCACAACTCCAATCCCAAGAGTGCCTGAACTAAAGGCAACGATACTCTATCATTTTGGAGAACTGAAGCAATTAAGCTGCAATCCCATGGCCCTTGATAAGCAATCCTGAGGCAGGAGATTGGCTGATTCTTCAGCTCCTTTAAGGTGATTGAGATAGGGATACAATGCGTTCAGGGGTGGGCTTCCAAAATTTTAGCCAAGGGTTCTTTGCCCGATTGCTGGGTGGGTGTGGCCATGGCATAGCATAGTCAGCCTCCTGCACCCTGGCGGGGGGGGGGGGGGTTTTTTTTTTCCCCGGGCTCTGGAGGCTTTTCTCGAGCCTCCGGGAGGGTTAAAACAGCCTCCCCAGGCTCCAGAGGCTCTCTGGAAGCCGGAAACTGGCTGATTTCTGGCCTTCCTGAATTTCTGGGAGGCCCATTTTTCATCCTCCCTGAGCCTCTGCATGCACCCTGCACTTACCAGCATCCAAAATGGGCCGTGTGGGGAGTCCTGGGAGGGGAGGGGCAGGGTGGGCGGGGCCAGGCAGGAGTGGGATTTGGGGGTTTTCCGAACTGCACAGAATCTTAGGGGCTCTCCTGAAGCACTGCAAAATCCCCAGCAGCCCAGTCCTGGATGGGTTCAAAAGACGAAATAAGTGTCAGCCTTGGAAGCCATTTTTTGGTTTGGGAAGCTTCAAGTCTGCCACATTCAGTTCCTGGGAATTTGGAAGAGGGGATTTCATAGTGGGATAGAAGAGTGGACACAACAACATTCTTTCTCAGAGAGTCAAGGACATGTTGCCCTGCCCCTGAAGGGGAGTGTCTGGAGGAATGTCTCCAGTAGGGATGAAGATTTGATTGGGCCATGTGATGGACTGGTGGGTGCAGGGGATGGATCTTGGATTTTTCTTTTGGGAAGGGAAAACCTGGAACTCTCAGATTTGGGGTTTCCCAGATGTGCCAATATGACAACTCTAATAAAATGGAATAGTGAGGAATTGATTGTCTCAGAATTTATTGGTTTGGAGTTGGTTAGTTGGAACGCTGACAATGAAACTATGCTCTAAAGGCCACAGTAGGAAAATTTAGACCAGTTGTCAGGGTCAAACTACTTGTAGCACAGTTAGAGACAGATCTAAAAAGTGTTTGATGAAATCACTGGGCAGAGGATTTAGTGTCTGAAGAGCTGTGTTGCCTTGATATTGGATAAAGTAGGAAAGGTGTCCCAAAGGTGCTTTTTTTTCAAGAGGCAACTGGACTTTCTGGTTGTTCTTTGAAGATGTTTCACTTCTCATCCAAGAAGCTTCTTCAGCTCTGATGGGATGGTGGGGAATGGAAGGATTTATATTCCTTATAGACAGCTGGTCGTTTGCATCCTTTCACAGCAGGGGTGTCAAACTTGAGGCCCGTGGGCTGGATGCATCACACATGGGCCATGCCCACCCAAGTTCCACAAAGGGAAAAAAATGTCACGAAACATCGTATGACGGCAACGTGACGCCACGAGTTTGACACCTGTGTTTTATAGAGTAGTTGAAGCCACTTGGAGGCTTATGCAAATGGGTGTGGAGCAGGTTGTTAGATTTAAAGTATTAGCAAGTCAACTGTTAATCAAGACTCCAGATCACAAGTGGTATTCAGCCAGTTCTGAGCAGTTCTGGAGAACCAGTAGCAGAAATTTTGAGTAGTTCAGTGAACTGGCAAATCCCACCTCTGACTGGCCCTACCCCCATCTATTCTTCACCTCCCGAGTCCCAGCTGATCGGCTGGATCTTCTTTTGTTGAGAGAGAATGGAGCTGGAAAGCAGGTTAGTGGGGTGGGGCAGGAATGGGGATTTTTCAGTAACCTTCCCCTGCCACACCTACCAAGCCACACCCACCAAGTCAGGCTACACCACTAAACCATACCATACCCACCAAGCCACACTCACAGAACTGGTAGTAAAAAAAAAAAATCAATACCACTGCTCCGGATATATATATTTTTGCTAGGTGGAAAAAAAACATTCAGGCACTGAATGTGACAAATTGTTTCTGATTAAAACTGCCAGCTAAAATATGTGAACGTTTGATCAATCTGATAAGTGTTTTATCATGATGAAATCATAGGTCCTCTCTTCCTGAATTATGAAGGGCTTTTGATGCACTGAGGTGCAGAACATTATTTACCTTTCCAAAGTTACATCAATATAACACCAGGAAGATCCACTTGTTTTTAATGCAATAAAAGAGAAAACATTTTCTTCCAGTCAAGCTTGTTCCTGGCGTATTCAAATACATGTTCCTGTAAAATTATCATCAACAATATGAAAGTGGTTCATCATTTTTCCAGGATATTTGTTTTCAGCTTCCCAGTCCTGAGATTTCCTAAACATCTCCCATATAGGTATTAACCAGGTTTAATTCTGCTTAGCTTCCAAACTCAATCAAGAGCTATCAGATATTGCCATTTATTAGTGCTTTCTACCCGTTGCAGCTGGAATCGCTAGAACAATTAATCAAACAATTAACTAAAAACTTACACATAAAATCTAATGGGCATATCTTGCTGGATTGTTGGTTTTAATTCCTTCAGCCCAATTGTTGGTACAAATTAATTTCCTTTGCTGATGTTTCAGGTGGGAATACACAGGAAAAGAGGTAAAAGGCCATTACGATGTGTTCCTACTCCCTCGTAATGCCTGCTTTGGATGATCAGCTGCAAAAGAAAGCATCTGCTCCCATCATTCTCCTTTTTCACCTCCACCATTTTCCTTCCCTGGAAAGGTAAGCTTTTTTTTTCCTTTTACTTGGTTTTTATGCTATTTTAGAATGTGGCTTTTTGGAAACATGCCGATTCCCAGGTCTGCAGCTGGATGCTCAGGTCTCAAACAATACATGTGAAATAGGCCATCTAGGTTTCTCCAGATGGTCACAGCTTCAGTACCTACAGCTGCAAATAATGTGATTCATTTCAAGGGACTTTTTGAGTCATCATCCAAACTACTTGGAAAGTGCCAAATATGGGATTTTTCCATTCTCCAGATAATTCATTTATTTGTGAATTTTGTAACCCACATACCTCATTATGCTAGCTGTAGAACTCTGAAGATCCAAGCTTAAAGTATATAGCTTACACGTTGGGAACGGATACTTAATTTACTTATTTTATTTATTTGTTTGTCAAACATGTACAAGATAACAAGTATAAGTATGAACATAAACATGAACAAAGGGAGTAAATGCAGATAAATGGGGACAGGAAGACAGGGACGGTAGGCACGCTGGTGCGCTTATGCACGGCCCCTTTAAGGACCTCTTAGGAATGGGGTGAGGTCCACAGTAGACAGTTTGAGGTTGAGGCTTTGAGGGGTTGAGGCTGTAACAACGGAGTCAGATAGTGTATTCCAGGCATTGACCCCTCTGTTGCTGAAGTTGTATTTTCTGCAATCGAGTTTGGAGCAGTTTACCTTGAGTTTGTATTGATTGTTTGCCCGTGCACTATTGTGGTTGAAGCTGAAGAAATCATTGACAGGCAAGATGTTATAGCAGACAATTTTGTGAACGATGCTTAGATTGGACCACAGGCGGCGTAGTTCTAGATTGTCCAGCCCCAGAATTTTGAGCCTGGAGGCACAGGGAAATCTATTGTGAGTGGAGGAGTGGAATACTTTTCTAGAGAAATCTAGAAAACTGAACCTGCTCAATTGTGTTAATGTCCGATATATAGTGTGGGTTCCAGATGGATGAGCTGTATTTGAGAATTAGTCTGGCAAAGGTTTTATATGCCCTAGTTAACAATTCAATGTTTTGCTGGAGAAGAAGCTTTGCTAAATAAGATTAACAACTCTTAAAGCCTTTTTGGCAATGCTGTTACAGTGAGCTCTGGGGCTTCGATCGTTTGAGATAAGTATTCCTAGGTATTTGACAGAGTGAGGGTCATCAATATGGTGCTTACAGTTTTAATTCAAATCAAGTATTTTTAATATATTTTACATTTTATACATTAATTACAAGTAGCCTCTTAATTCCAGCTTCCAATAAACAAAACAGTTTGTGATTTTTTTTAACATTCATAATTTGCCGCTTTTTTCCCTAAAGGAAGATATTGAACTATGCTTATATTCAGAGTTTTGAGATGCTATCTAATGGAGTGACTCCTTGGTTAACCAGAACAACTTAAGGAAATTTTGGTAACGTTATATCACAAGCATAATGCACGAATAGTTCTTTGGCGATTTCTAGCAGTATCACTAGCAAATGCTCAGCTTTGTCTGACTCCTGATGCTTTGTGGGAGAATTTCAACCATGTCAGGAAAGTAATAAAACTATGATTTCTTGATATATGTAATGCAGTGCCTATGTATTTTTATGCGCACATGTCCAATGTTTATTTCAGACTGTGTCAAATATGAAAGTGCAATTAAAGACTAGACTTCATTTTGTTCCTTGGTTGAGAAAAAATTCTGAACTTAACACCTGCTTGAAGAGCTTTGCTACACTATTTTCTGTTTCCAGAAATTGTAGCTTATTTATCTCTCCTTGTTCAGTTTCCATCCATTATTCCTTGTCTGGCCTTGGAGAATAGCTTGACCCCTTCCTCTCTGTGGCAGCCCCTCAAATATTGGAAGAATGTCTCCACTGGTCCTTCTCTTCACTAGACTAGCCATGCCCAGTTCTTATAACTGTTCATCGTATGTTTCTGCCTCCAGTCCCCCTAATCATCCTGGTTGCTCTTCTCTGTATTCTTTCTAGAGTCTCAACCTCTTTTTTACAGTGTGGTGAACAAAACTGGATGCAGTATTCTAGGTGTGGTCTTACTAAGGCTTTATAGAGTGATATTAGTACCTCCTTTGATCTTGACTGTATCCCTCTGTTAATGCAACTTAGGATTTCTTAGGACTTCTGCTGAAGTACTCCAAAGTTTAATTTGTCTGTTTAGATGTCCTACAGCACTACAGTTTCAGATTTTAGCTTGGGGTTAAGATCTCTTTCTACATGTATCCTAACAAGCTAGGACACTATCCCTGCTTGCACATTGGGTGTCTCATTCAGTCCACTTTAACATGTATCCAGGGACTTGGAAAGGAGCTAACAGAGCCATTTAATCCCTTTTGAGATTTTTGTTTTGTTTTGTATTGTAAGAGCAATTGTCTCTTCTTGGTGTAGAGAGAGAAATTTGGCATGTCAAGTCTATTGATTTTACAATCCATCATTATCCTGCAGAGATGGGCACATTCACTGGTTATGCGCTCAGCCTAACAACAGTTCAGAAAGAGGATTGCAGAGTGAAAAAAAAAAGCAAATGGAGAGAAAAATGGTTTGATCACATGGTATGATGCTTCTTTATCTGAAAAGGAAAAAAAAGAAGGAACATGACAGCAAAGGGGAAAGTTCTCATCAACACTATTTGGGTCCCAGAAGGACCAAGGAAGAAGATGGTTCCTTGATGTATTATATAACCAAGTTGACAAACCCTTGAGCAAATGTAATGATGTCCTACCTGCCATTTGGCAGAAGAGACACATGCACAAGTTGTATTGCCACAGATTTAGTTGAAAAGTTTTGCATGTATCCCTCATAGTACATGCAATTTCTCCATTTCCATATAACCTGTTTCCTTGAAAATACAACCTATCCTGAAAGTAAGTCCTAGCTTGATTTTTACATGTGCACCCTACCCCTAAATAATCCCTAATTGAAATCCTGCCCACCCCAGAGTGCACAGGTAAAAATTAGGCTAGGGTGGGGGATGGGGGGATGGAGCTACCCTTCTATTTACCTTTGGACAGTTGTAGCCAGGTCTTGCACAACCTGACAGCCCATTTTTCTCACCAGCCCATTTTTTCTGCATCCAGCAAGTCTTTCCTAAGGGCCTCAGTAGCTGATAACAGAGCCCAAGATCCATCTGGACTCTGTTATCAGTGGCAGAGGCCTTCAGGAAAGCCTTGCTAGCTGCAGAAGAAGAAGTTCCCAAAGGCCTCTGACAGCGAAAAGGAGGCCGGGGGTGACACGCGCAAGTGAGGTTAGTCAGTGGATGACCTTCCCCCAAAATAAGACCTGGTGCCTTTTTTGGTGGCAAAAATATAAGACAGGGTCTTATTTTCAGGGAAACACAGTAACATCTCTATGATTCTTCAGTTTTTGGTACGATTATTTTTTAAAAAATATGGAGAAGCTTTAAACAGGGTATATATAGAACATTCATTGTACGATTTTTCTAGCTTGCCCTTAGATTGCCAACCTTGAAGCTGACCTGACTGAAGCCATTTTTGACAGCTTCAGTGTTGCCACACTGGAGCTGAGGGATAGGGAAGGAGGAATAGAGATAGCTGGGGTTTGGTAGCCAAAACAAAATGCTTTCTCTTGGGAGCCAAGGACATTCTCACACCTGGTCAGAGGAAGGAGTGATGTCACCTGGAAAGCAGACTGTGCCGTGATTGGACCAAGTGACAAACTTTTATTTTTAATTAGGTGAAAACCACAGGAAGTCTTCAGAGTCAGTTTTCACCTGATCTATGCCAGTACGATATATCCAATAAAGCTATTCTTTTAGGAATCCACCTGCCCTGGAGTTTTGCTTAATATGGATCTATTTTGTGGAATCCTGACATAGATATTATCCCAAGCCATAATTGAAAATTGAACTGGTTATGACAACTGGATAAATTATCTCAGGACACAATTTTCTCAGAAGGGGAATACCTTATCACCCTAAAATCCCACTTGTTGGACTTCATGGGTATTTAGTTGGGTACTAAATAATGACATGTGTTTCTACACTACATTTATAATTTTGTCCTGGTCTTTGTCCTGGCCTATTATTTATATAGGTGCCTTGGTAAGGTCACACTTGGAATACTGCATTCAATTTTGGTCACCGCGATGTAAAAAGATGTTGAGACGATAGAAAGAGTGCAGAGAAGAGCAACAAGGATAATTAGGGGACTGGAGGCTAAAACATATGAAGAACAGTTGCAGGAACTGGGTATGTCTAGTTTAATGAAAAGAAGGATGAGGGGAGATGCGATAGCAGTCTTCCAATATTTGAGGGGTTACCACAAAGAAGAGGGAATCAAGCTATTCTCCAAAGAACCTGATGGCAGGGCAAGAAGCAATGGATGGAAACTAATCAAGGAGAGAAGCAATTTAGAACTAAGGAGAAATTTCCTGACAGTTAGAACAATGTGGAACAACTTGCCTCCAGAAGTTGTAAATGCTCCAACACTGGAAATTTTTAAGAAGAGATTGGATAACCATTTGTCTGAAGTGGTATAGGGTTTCCTGCCTAAGCAGGGGGTTGGACTAGATGACCTCCAAGGTCTTTTCCAACTCTGTTATTTTAGTCTATTTATTATTTATTTTTTACTTATTATTTAGTGTTGTGTTCTGTTTTTGCTTTTTGGCCAATTCATCCCCCCCCCAAATTTGTAGAATTTATCCAGATATATAAGAGATCTGTAGATGTGGGTACAGGTAGCCCTCAACTTACAACAGTTCTTTTAGTGACTGTTCCAAGTTACAACAGCACTGAAAAGAGTAGCCGGCCCACGGAGGAAAACTACAATGCTGATCCGGCCCATGAAGAAATCCAGTTTGACTCCTCTGGTCTCGGACTTCCATTGTCCATTTGGACTCTCTGTGGCTTTGTCTCTATAGTGGTAGAGCAGTGTGTCTTTTAAATAACTCCTAGCACAACCCACACACTATGTATTTTGTACCATTGGGCAAATTTTGTAACTAGTAGAGTCCAGAGAGAGAGAGCAAAGCTAAGTTTCTGTGTTAATACAATGCATCAAAAGCATTAAAATCCTTTGGTCAGAAACAGTTCGCAGTGATCCTTTTGACTGGGTCTAACAGCAGATGAGAGAGCTGTGGTGTCTTAGAAAACTGTGTTAGAGACAAAACTTTGGCAACAGAAGAAGTCAAATACCTCTTGGCATAATATAAATGAATCTGTAGCACAGCAGGGTTGTAAGGAATACCCAGGCTCTAATTTATCTCGTTGAAAAGACATTCGGTAGACAAGGGAACTTCAGAATTTCCTTGATGTTTACCCTTCAAAGAACACTTTTAAAGTGGGATTTAGTGTTCAAATGGTATTTTAAGGGCATACTTTTGTTTCTATTAACTTTTTACAGGACGAAAAAGCACGTTCGACAACCAATGCTATATCATTTCTTTTAAATCTTTACTATTTCTCCAAAAGAGCTCAGGGGTGATTTGCTTGAGTTTATTCCATTCATTCGGTTCTCAAAACTACCCTTGGATTTGATAAGGCTCTTGAATCTGGGCTTGGCTTCCTATCAACGTATCCTGGCAGACCAAGAGATATTAAATTATAGGAGAATAGGTTGGCAGTGAAGAGACATGAAGGGCTGGCCTTCTGCAGAGTGGGTATTCTTTTGGATTATTTTAAAAGAATGAATTCAATAATTTGGGGGATTTGAACCAGCTTGTGTTTTACCTTCTTGTTTTTGAACAATTTTGTCTCTAGCTTCACCATCTTCCAGTCTCCAGACTGGCTGCTACGAATACAGGTAATCCTTGAATTACAACTGTTCATTTAGGGTCCATTCCAAGTTACAACGGCACTGAAAAAAAGTCATATATGACATATTTTTCACACTTACGATCATTGCAGCATCCCGGTGATCAACTTTCAGGCGCTTGGCAACCGACTCATATTTACGACAGTTGCAGTGTCCTGGAATTATGTGATTTCCCTTTTGCGAACTTCTGGCAAGCAAAGTCAATGGAGAAGCTGGATTCCCTTAATGACCACGTTACTAACTGAACAGCTGCGGTCACAATGGGGACAAGAAAAGTTGTAAAATGGGGCAAAACTCACTTAACTAATGCCTTGCTTAACAAGATACATTTTGGGCTCAATTGTGGTCGTAAGGACAACCTGTATGGTATTGTGGTGGCATAAATTGTGGTCCACCAATGGCCAGCAGAGCTGGCAGCAGAGTCAGACTGTGAGGAGGTTGGGGAGGAACATGGGCCAGTCCCGGAGTCTGGGGAAGGCTCTGATGAGGCTCTGTGTCATAGGCAGAGATGGGGCCAGGGCTGTCTGACAGTTATCAGCTACCTTCAGAATCAGACATCAGTGAGGCAGAAGAACAGCTGGAGCCTGTTCCCAGTGTGTGCATGTGCAGAGCTGCCAGAAGAAGGGAACAGCTAAGGAACAAGGGTCGACTTGGGAGTAAAGGCTCAGGTGGACGGTGAATGGCTCCTCCCATAGAGAATAAAGAGGAGCGAAAGGGGAGTGGTGTTGGCAGGAGACAATTAGTTCGATTCATTAGGGTGAAGATCTGTTCTTGACTTCTTGCCAATATTGTCTACTACAGTGTGGCATTTCACAATATCGGCCTGGCCATTCTCTAAGTCTGATAAAGGTATGTAATTGTGAAATATCTTGAAAGTCTATTGGCCTACTGCCTTTACGAATGAAAGAAGGCCTTCATAAACAGGCAGTGCTGGTGGAAAGATAAGAGAGCCCCTCTGATGTGGAATAGCTGCCTCCCCCAACCGATCCGTGGACAGTGAGAGTGGAGTAGAAGAAAGCTCAGAGGAGGTCTGTGAGGCTGATCATGAGGAGGCACCCCCCGCCCTTTCCCTTCTCATAAATCACCTTGGGGTGATTTAACTGGAGCTTTGGGGCAGTGACTTCCTTGGGAACAATGGTTTGTCTTGGCACACCCTCTCCTGAAATCCTGACTCGTGGACTTCAACTCGTGTTTCAGCCTTTGGATTTTCTCACGTTGCTTTGTGGACTCTTACTCTGGACCTGGTTTTGCAAACTTTGCACCTGGTTTGTGGATGTAGACATTCTTCCTGTTTGAGGACTTGGCTTTTTAGTGCCTGAGGGACGCAGCTGGTGGGATGGGGTTACATTGACTGTGAGTGGTCATTTTGTGGAGAAAGTGGAGTGCTGTTTTTAACCAGCACTTCTGGAGGTGTTAACTATTGTGGTTCAGCGGTGTAATTAAATACTTTATTGATTGCTTCATCTGCCTACACGACCTGATTCAAAACAGTTTAAACTATGCTACTCGGTTAAGGCTGAGATCTGTTATAGATGTCTTGTTGAAGCTGGATTAGTTAATATTAGTTTGTAAGATAAATAAGTTGCATATTATTTAGGAGACTTCTGAAATTGAAATTCTAGGAAAAATAAAGTCAGAAAGGACAGAAAGGAAAAAAGCACAACTATTTTCAGTCAAGAGATTATCAGGTCTACATCACTGAGCTTTCCAGCTTACATAGCTGCGTTTATCATTATTTACTTGGAGAAAAGAAGTTGTAGTTTGTGAAATTTCATGACTTTGGTAGAATCATAATATTTATTTATCGAATTTGCAGGCTGCCTGTTATGTCTTTGGGACTGGTTGGAGTCCCCAACCAGGTCCACTGTTTGAGCGGGAGCACCAGCCGCTCCCATTGGCTGACACCGTTTGACAGCCGGCTATAAAAGGCGGCTGTCGAGCAGTGTCAGCCCCGTTGCCGCCAGCTAACCTGCCAAGTTAGAAGGCAGACGCGGCAACCCTTTATTCCTGGAATAAAGCCTTTAACGTTCACTCTGGCTCAGCCTCGTTCCTCTGCCGCTCTACAACACTGCCCATCTTACCTCAAGGTAACTCTGTGTGCTTTACAATAATAAAAAATAGAACTATATGAATTAAAATAATAAATAAATGGATACAAAATCCAAAACACTACACAGTGCACACACTGCACTATACATAATACACAGACCAATGCTCAAAATTACCATAATAATGGGCTTCTAGAGCTCCCATTTTGTTAAACGCCATACTTCCAGGGAGTTACCTCCGTGTCCACGGATAAACTATAGAATATCATGTCTTTGAACCCAAAGAAGTATCACATTGTAGATAAGTAGGAGATAATGCTTATTTATATGCACATGAAGGCTTAATCTAATTGATTTATGCCTGTTGAACATCTAAGCAAGCTTCCTTGAGTTTTCAGACTGATATAAGGTCTCTTATCTCGGGCAAGGGATTGGATGAGAAGACCTCCCAGGTACTCTATGAGCTCTATGATCCTATGTCTTTGTCTATGGTGGGCTAGTTGTCAAGCTATTTAGAACAGACAATTCATAGACAATATTGAGGATTTATGGAGACATTTAGAAATAATCTTAATGGATTCTTGCAATTTCAAAATTTAATTATACCAACAGAAAGAATTAATTTCTGTGAGAAATATTAATAAAAAGTATAGAGGTTGAATCAGTGTTTACCTGTTTCTAAAGGTCCATTAATATTGTTTTGGTTTTCAGAAAGACAAATATTTAATCTTCGAATGAGCCTTCCTCTGACTTGCAGCACGGACTCAAAAGCACATTGTGTGGGGGTAGTTTATTTTTATTTTTAATGTCACATGTTAAATTGTTTCTGAGGGATTATCCGACATATTTATATTCCCACAAAAGGTCAGAGAGCTCTGGTGGTCAAATTTATGTGATGAAATCTTTGAAATTGCAATCGCCCGTTGTAAATCCATCTTTGACTATAGTTTTGCAATACATCTTTATTTGTTTATTTTTGTACAGGGATATCTATATCTGAAACATGTTTCCTCTTTGCTCTGTCACATCTGGCCATTTCTTTTCCACACTGTATTGTGGATATTTATAAGTGGCTAAAAATTCCTCCATGATGGATTCCTAGAATTGGCAGCACTCTCATTTATAGAATAATGGGACTGTCACTCGTTCTATTCCACACATTAGGATAATTCTGGGATTGAGTCAGAGGTGGGTATTCAGCAGGTTCTGACCAGTTCTGGAGAACCGGAAGAGCAAATTTTGAGTAGTTCAGAGAACCGGCAAATCCCACCTCTGACTGGCCCCGCCCCCTTCTATTCTCTGCCTCCCGAGTCCCAGCTGATCGGCTGGGTCTTCTTTGGTTGCCCTGCACAGGAGAACAGAGCTGGAAAGCAGGTTAGTGGGGTGGGGAGGAAATAGGTATTTTATAGTATCCTTTCCCTGCCATGCCCACCAAGCCACGCCCACAGAACTGGTAGTAAAAAATTTGAATCCCACTACTGGATTGAGCTTTTCCTAAATGGATGCCCTTTGCAAGGCCAGTCAAAGTTTCATTTTTGTCAATCACAATCACAAAATTCAGAAGTGATATCCAAATAAAAAGCATAAATATATTCTCCTCTTTGAATAGAACAATCAATTTTATCATTATTGCTTTATCTTCCTTCTTGTTGAAATAATTAGTATTTCTATTTGCATGTAATAATCTTTATAAACTATCACCATTTATTCTTTCAGATTCTTTAACCTTAAAGGGAAAAAATATATTTTTATCCATTTTAAAACACTAAACTTTTCTTCAAAAACATTTCTAAAATTACAACATTCGAATGCATCTTTTAAAAAACTTTCTCTTAGGATACATACTTTAAAATCCACTTTCAGACCAATAAAATTCCAATTAATTTAAATTAACTCATTAAATTTAGATCACTCTCTCCAAGTTACCCTCATAGAGTAATTTTTCTTCTTGTATACATCCTTTTTAAAGTTCTAAATTTTTCTTTAGACTTACACATCTTTTTCTTTAACTTTCTCTTCACATAGATATTTTCAAACACACTTTCAATAATATCTTGAAAACTTTAGGAATTACTTAAGCATTATATATAAAGGAAAAAAAATACATTTTCAAACTTTAGATTAAAACTTTCTTTCAATTACAAATATCAAATGGTTGAAAATCCATCCTAATTCCAATTGACTCATTCAGTTTAAATCACTCCTTCCAGTTTATCTTCATGGAATAAAATCTTTTTCTTCTCTGGACTGTTTGTCAAGAAGCAATAGCACTTAGACTTATATACTGCTTCACAGTGCTTTTACAGCCCTCTTTGAGCCATTTACAGAGTCAGTCTATTGCCCCCAACAATCTGGGTCCTCATTTTACCCACCGCGGAAGGAGGGAAGGCTGAGTCAACCTAGGACAGGAGTGTCTGTTCTGTCCCCACTACACGTTAGTTTGTGTACAGCTCGACATGCAACTAAACCTACCTATCCTCCAATAAAACAGACCGTGTGTGTAGAGCTGAATGCTTTATTGAAAGAACAGGACATTGTGAAACTGGAGAAAATAGGGATACATACAATGAGAACCAAATACAAGATAGACAGTATTGCGTTACTGCTGAACATAACAATTAATAATTATAAGCAATTTAAATTTCACCACTGATGCTCTGTGTGTGGGATGTGGGTTTATTTTTGGATGATTAGGTGCCACAGATTAAGATGGCTTCCTCTTTGTGCTTCTGCCTTCTCCAAAATGCTAAAGGAAATGAAGTCTGGCTTCCCGGCGTGCACTTGTTTTGAGAGTGCAGGCTGATGAGTAAAGGGTGGGGTCACCTTCAAACAATATACTTGGTATTTGTTTCTCTGGCAACTAGATGGGGCTAGAGAGCAACAGCAGTATATAAAGATGGTGTGTTGGGGCGTATTTGTCCCTCCAGCCACTAGATGGGGTGAGAGAGCAACAAAAGTATACACAAATTCTGTGCTGGGGCATGACAGTGTCCAACCTTAGCAACTTTTAAGACCTGTGAACTTCAATTGCCAGAATTCCTCAGCCGGCCATGCCAGCTGAAATCCACAACTCTTAAGGTTGCTAAGATTTGGACAGCTCCTGTTGTAGGAGAAAGAATTAACCATAGAGCTTTTCTGAATCTGTATCCCAATAATTTGTTTAAGTTAGATGAAGTATTTGGAGTGAGAATGTCAGCACTGTTGCTGGGTGACCTAGGTTAGAATTGATGGACTATGCATGCCCTAGTATTATCCAGAGAATCTGGATTTTTTTTTTGTTTCCACTACAATGCTATTGATCATAGAGTATATGTAGGAATCAATCCAACCTGAACGAACTACGTGCACAGATTGATCACTTAAGCTGCTTGGGACAATGCCATGTCAATTTATGAAGAACTGCCTGCAAACGATGTTTCTGAATCTATATGGCAATTATCCATTGACTCTTCTTGTTGTGTTTATAATGTTGTCAGTGGTGGGGTGGGAAACATGCCATCTATAGGCCCTCCAAGTGCACAAATAAATGCAGTTGGTATCTGCTGGAGCCTTTTAAAAAGACTCTAGAAAGAGTGCCGAGAAGAGCAACAAAGATGATTAGGGGACTGGAGGCTAAAGCATATAAAGAATGATTGCTGGAATTGGGTATGTCTAGTTTAATAAACAGAAGGAATAGGAATGACGTGATAGCATTGTTCCAATATCTCAGGGGCTGCCACAAAGAAGGGGGAGTCAAGCTATTCTCCAAAGCACCTGTGGATAGGACAAGAAGCAATGGGTGGAAACTAATCAAGGAGAGAAGCAACCTAGAACCAAGTAGAAATTTCCTGATAGTGAGAACAATCACTCAGTGGAAGAATTTGCCTCCAGAAGTTGTAAATGCTCCAACATTGGAAGTTTTTAAGAAGAGATTAGATAACCATTTGTCTGAAATGCTATAGGGTTTCTTGCCTAAGCAGGGGGTTGGACTAGAAGACCTCCAAGGTCTCTTCCAACTCTGCTATTCTATTCTATTCTATTCTATTCTATTCTATTCTATTCTATTCTATTCTATTCTATTCTATTCTATTCCAAAACAAAACAAAACAAAACAAAACAAAACAAATGTATCATACCTTGGCTGAAATTCAAATGGATTTTATTAGCTGCAGAGAGAGAGCTGCAGAGCCTGGAGGAGGGAGGTAACAAGAATGGCATCAATCTGGAGTTGTTAGATTCCCACAATGGTCTAAGCCCAAACCTCTCTTGAATTCCATTAACTCTTAGCTGTATATATAAAAAATAAAAATAAGTGCCATCAAGATTAAACTCTCTGAGTGTCTCAGCAGTATGCTGAATTTCCAACTCAGTTTCCAGGAAGATACATTTTCTTTGATTTTTCTCCTAGTTCATCTTCATCTTGGGGGGTATAGGAAAAATGCTGATCCACAATTATTTCGATGTCACAACCAACATAAAAATGATTAATTGCCTCATTGAGATTATATTGGTTCTTCATTGAGAGTGAATGTTTCCTTGCCAAAAAAGGAAAAACTGGTGTTTGTAGTTAAAAAAAAAATCTGTTGAAGGATCCTAGGGACCAGGAAACATTGATCAAGGGTCTGTCATGGTGATACATAACAAGAAAAAGAGGAGTCCAGCTCTTCATGTATACAACTGATCTTTGCAAAACACACTGGGGGAACTTAAAATTGGACTCTTAATGGTAAAAAAGTATTTTGATAATGGTTGAGTAAATGCTTCACTTTTTTTACTGGCACAAAAATTATTCTGTGAAGATAAACTTGGCAAGACATTTAGTTGCCAGAATCAAGCACAGAGAAAACAGGGTTAGGAATTTTTGCTCCATTATTATTATTATTATTATTATTATTATTATTATTATTATTATTAT
>NW_020769320.1:15286264-15303465 GCF_900518735.1 Pseudonaja textilis | reverse complement strand
TCTTCTTCTTCTTCTTCTTCTTCTTCTTCTTCTTCTTCTTCTTCTTCTTCTTCTTCTCCTCCTCCTCCTCCTCCTCCTCCTCCTCCTCCTCCTCCTCCTCCTTTTTCTCCTTCTCCTCACGCCAGTTACAGGGGTGGGCTGCTACGGGTTCACCTGGGTTTGGGAGAACCTATAGCTAATGTTATGGCTGGTTTGCAGAACTGCCAAATCCCACCTCTGGCTGGGCCCTCTCACAAGTCTCCACCTGGCCCATTTTGGGTGTGAGGTAAATTCAGGGCCTATGGGGAGGCTCAGGGATGGGGGAAACTGCACCTCCTGAAGGCTCAGGAAGGCCAGAAATGGGCCTGTTTCCGGCCTTCAGAGGGCCTCAAGAGTCCAGTAGGCCATTTTCGTCCCCCTAGAGGCTCGAGGAAAGCCTCCGGAGCCTGGGGAAGGCAAAAACGCTCCCCACCCCCAGCATGGTGCAGAAAGCGGGCTAGGCCACGCCCATGATGGCCACACTCACCCAGCAACCGGGCAGAGAACCCATTGCTAAAATTTTTGAAGCCCACCCCTGGCTAGCTAGGTTTAAGTTTCTTTACAATGAATGGCTTAAGGTCCTTAGTGAACATCCTGGCTGATTAAGAACTGAAAGATCAAATCTTGGGGTGTCCAAAAATGTGTCCTTTACAACTGCTGGCGCAAGTACAAAAGTCTCTCCTCATTTAAACCAGGACACTATGTTGTAAAATGTAAATGAATGCCCTAAAACAGTTTTTTTTTAAAGCTTCATTTTCTTGAGGAGAGATGATTAGGGCATTCGGTGAAACTTTAATTTTGATTTGGAAAGCTAAAAAAAAAATCATTATTTATTGCTCGTCTCAAGGTGCATATTATTCTTATGCATTTACTATTCTTTTTTAACAAGGCAGACAATTTTAATTCAGGCTGCTGGCTCTCTTTAGCTAGGTTTTTTTTTTAGGTTTTTAAAATTTTTTTGCATGACATTACTTGGAGAGAAAACATCACTTCTGTCATTTACTGCTGTAATGGAGCAGGTAGAAGTCAATTAGTCTCAGAAAAATCCCTTCCCAACTGACCTTAATATCAGAAGATTATTTTCAGAAAGTGCTTGTTTTGCAGCCAAACATGCTTTTCCTTGTTTTTACTCCATTAGCTATATCTTTGGGCAATTAAATAGCAAATCTCCATTCAGTCAAAAAGCATTATTCTCGTTCTCAATCCATAGAAGAGAGAGTCTGAATTTTGTTTTGTTCAGAATAATTATAGAAAGCTCCATGTAGGAAGAAAATTAGCTCTTAGATATTTGAGATGCGCAATAATTTTGAGAAACTAATGAGAACCACAGAGGGTTCCTAACTAGGAATTTGACCCCCAAGCATTCCAACCTTGAAACAGCTAAACTGAAACGCAAAACCCTGGTGCTTTGAGAAATTTGTTTCAAGTCTGGGATGCAGCCAGCCCCTTATTCAGAAGAAGGTAAACTCTGTGACATGATCATGGTTTAATTGGCTAGAGAAAATTAATATTGTCCCAGAAAACTGGTGTGCAATGCCCAATGAACTCCACACACACCGAGGTGGAGATTTACAAAAGCTTTATTCTGCCCAGAAGAAAGGATACAGGGGGATCATTCCTGCTAGTGGTCTAGGATAACTTGGCACTGCCAACTTGGCACTGCCAACTGGGTGAGGCCAACTCATTGCAAGACAAGAGTTGCACTAATATCGAAGAAATAATGCAATAGAATCATTTATAGAAAGGATGCAATAGGAGGGACAAAATGAAATGTGAGTGACAGAAATCAAAATATTTTTTTTTAAATTATTTTACATAGTTCAACTGAATTGTTGAATTGTCCTGTGATGAATTGGCCATGCCGAGTTGGCCACAGTGAGTTGACTGTGGTGAGTTGTCTGTGGTGACCTGTCCCATTCTGCTCACTGGGGCTTTGCAAAGGCTACTCCTTCTATAGTCCCAAAGGTGCTTTTTTCAAGAGGCAAATGGACTTTCTGTTTTTTTTTCCTTGAGGACATTTCACTTCTCATCCAAGAAGCTTCTTCAGCTCTGGCTGGCTGATGGACAGAGAAGACCGCTGGTTTAAAAGAGGGGTCAAAGAAGTCAAAATTGAACAGCCCTCTCTCAACAGAGAGGGGAGCGATACGACGTCATCATTCTCCAGTCTACACACAATCCTTTCAACAGTTCCATGAAGGGTCCATACCCATTTGCACTACTCAGGTGACCTTGAAGACATGGATAAATCTCCAGGTGACCTTAATGACTGTCTAAAACAAATGCAAATGTCCAGATGATTGCAAGGAGTATAAACCCTTCCATTTCCCACCATCCAGTCAGAGCCGAAGAAGCTACTTGGACGAGATCAAGTGAGGTACTAATACCACTCTATAAAGCCTTAGTAAGACTACACCTAGAGTACTGCATCCAGTTTTGTTCACCACATTATAAAAAAGATGTTGAGACTCCAGAAAATGTACAGAGAAGAGCAACCAGGATGATGAGGAGACTGGAGACTAAAACATATAAAGAGTGGTTACAGGAACTGGACATGGCTAATCTAGTGAAGAGAAGGACCAGGGGAGATATGATAGCAGTCTTCCAATATTTGAGGGGCTGCCACAGAGAGGAGTGTGGGGGGGGAGTCAAGCTATTTTCCAAAGCACCTGAAGGCCAGACAAGGAATAATGGATGGAAACTGAACAAGGAGAGATTCAACCTGGAAATAAGGAGAAACTTTCTGACAGTGAGAACAATCAATCAATGGAACAGGTTGCCCTCTAAAGTTGTGGGAGCGCCATCACTGGAGGCTTTCAAGAAGAGATTGGATTGCCATTTGTCAGAAATGTGGTAGGGTCTCCCGCTTGGGTGGGTGGGTTGGACTAGATGACCTATAAGATCCCTTCCAACTCTGATTATCCATTATCTGTTATCTTATCTGAGAAGCAAAACATCTTCAAAGAAAAACCAGAAAGTCCAGCTGCCTCTTGAAAAGAACACTTTTGGGACAACCATGACCTGGATGACTGAGAATCTCCATAGACACTCACTCCTTCAATAGCACATTTTTATGGATACTCCCACCGTAAGCCAACCCCTCTTAGGTCTTTATCAGAGACTTAATGTTTATTAATATTGCTTAGCTTGCATGTAAAATGTACAGCATTTACCCTTAATTTCCAGTAACCTAGCAGAGTAGCCCGTCCCTTCTGAGTTCCTCTTTTCGCATGGCATAGCATTATTTTATGGTTTCAGCAAAAAATATTTATATTTTTGCATAATCGTCTAGTTCTAAATGTATTTTAAGCTCATCCCCTCCCCAGATTTCTTCTTTCCTTCTTCCATGTCTATGTTGGGAGTTCTGTTTGAGCAAGCATTGCTGGGGATTTAGTTAGCTGTTTCTATTCCCCCTTTTATGGATGAACAAATGCATAACTTCAAATCAGCAACAGCGGTACCCACTTAAAGACCGATGAAGCCAACTTTAAGGGAGCATCTTAGAGAAGGGTCTTCTGTCCGTACCTTCAACTTCTGACCTTTACTTTATGTCAATGACTGCAGAAACATTGATCAAATGTTTTGCAAATGGTATGGAATAGAATATGCAGCTCCATTATCTTTTTCCATTTTCAAGATGGAAGAAAAGGTAACTGAGAGAAACATCAATGAGATTGGTCATTTGTCCTGCTGATGTGTTGATATGTGCCACTGTTTCCTTTTTTTTCAAGAAGTTGAATTGTCTCTGTTGGAGTAAGGAGTCAGATGTATTTATTTATCATATGGCAGGAGGAAAAGGAAATTTTTCTCCAAATCTTAATAAAAGGTGAAGATAAAGGTTCACCTTGCACATACCTGCTAGTTGTTTCCGGCTCGGGGGTGGTGGTTCTCATCTCCGTTACAAAACTGAAGAGCCAGAGCTGTCTGAAGACATTTCTTTGGTCATGTGGTCAGCATAACTAAATGCCGAAGGCACACGGAATGCTGTTAACTTCCTACCAAAGTGGTCCCTATTTTTCTACTTGCATTTTTTACATGCTTTTGAACTGCTAGGTTGGCAGAAACTGGAACAAGTAACAGGAGCTCACTCTGTTATGCGGCGCTAGGGATTCGAACCATTGAACTGCCGACCTTTCTGATCGACAAGCTCAGCCACCATGTCCCTTCCTCATACTGTTCTTAATTGGACAAATGTCTTACATCAGAGGTAGCAATAGCAAGGGGACTTAGGCTTATATACCGTTTCACAGTGCTTTTACAACCCTCTCTAAGTGGTTTACAGAGTCAGCCTATTGCCCCCAACAATCTGGGTCTTCATTTTACTGACCTCAGAAGGATGGAAGGCTGAGTCAACCTTGAGTCTGGTGAGATTCGATCTGCCGAACTGCTGGCAGCCAGCAAGTCAGCAGAAGTAGCCTACACTACTGCATTCTAACCACTGCACCACCACAGTTCTTTGTCACTCATGGCATCATGGCGGCATCACATGACTTTTTCCCCTTCACTAAACTGGACATGAGTGTGGCCAGTGTGTGTGATGCATCCAGGCCGCAAGTTTGACATCCCTAGATATTAATATATAAAAGACTTGTTCCATTCTCATAAACAAATGTATTAAAAAATATAACTAATTACTTATATATAAAAAGTCTGGAATTTCTCATGCCTTACAAAATTACATAAATACCATGGTATTATATGCTGCTTTTATATATTTTTATTACTGCTATTCTTCTGTGCTAGAAGAGAGGTTTTTTTTCCCCTGATAAACTGGCTAGTTCTACCCTAGCTGAATTCATTTTTCATGGTATAAAACTGGATTCGTATTCAAATGTTTGAAAAATATTTTGAAAATTACTATCTTGGCCACTTTCTCTGGAAGCTGGCTGACAGATACGCTCCCTTTAGAATGCTAAACTTCATTGATTGAAATTTTTCAATTGAGATGTTCCATTCCAAGAATTAAACAAAATCCTCTCATGAAGATTGTTGATTTCTACATATTTATTTTGCTCCTTTATTACCTATGTTAAAAGGGAAGTGCATGTTTTGTAGGTGTTTGAAGTGTGCAGGCTGGGGAATTTGTACCTCTGAAGATGATCAACGGCTGGAAATTAAATCCTAGGAGGAGACTTTGAGGGAACTAGTTATTTTTAAGCTTGAGAGAAGAAATCTGAAGAATATAATACCAATAGTCCTTGATTTACGATCACAACTGAGCCCAAAATTTCTGTTGCTAAGTGCCTCTGCCTCCATCAAACTCACATCGTAATGACAATGTCACATAATGTATTGGGACTTTTTCTCCACTTCCCTAAACCGGTCACGGACGTGGCCAGCGTGTGATGCATCTGGCCCGCGGCTGGAAGTTTGACAGCCCTGATCTAGGGTATTATCTTAACCTAGTCTACAATCTTAGAATTCATTGATAGTGTCCCACGCAAATATTAAGCCTGCCTAGATGCTGAGTTTGGATTAAGACTTGACCAGGGGTGGGATGCTACCAGTTCTGCCCGGCTGTATAGAACTGGTTCTGTGTTTACTGCTGTTTGGCCCACCCACCTGCCTGGACACTTACCTGTCCTTTATTTCCTGCTTTTTTAACCTCAGCTGCTTTGCACGGCACAGCTGAGGTTGAAAAAGCAGGGAAAAAGTGGATTTTCAAACGCTGCGCTGCTGCATGCAGTGCTTTTCAGCTGTCTGGGTAGCACAGCTTAAGGTTTTTTACACATGCGCGCACCCAAAGCACGCAGGCGCACACAAAACAGTAGTCACTAAACCAGTAGTAACACCAGTTGAATCCCACCCCTGGACTTGACCCTACTTAATGAACTCAGCTGGTGCTGATACCAGTCAGGGAAATCTCCGTTTGCATTCCCTTGTACAAATTTACAATTATTTCCAATAGGTATAGTAGAGATGGAAAGCAGAACACAATAACCAGAGGACTATCCCCTTGGATTTGAGGAAAGGTCACAAAATATAGAATTCTTAAGCAAGGAGGAGGGGAATGGATAAAAATAGACATTTATAAAAATTATAGAGAATTACATATGGAAAATAATAACATTAGAATGCAGTTCTCTCGGAAGAGTGGATCGGAAAGACATTTAGCAGTGGGGAAGAAAGGGGCACATTGTACCATTAACACATTGAGTTTATTTTCAGAAGACTGATGAAATCTGTTAATTTAGATGGTTTCAAATTACATTCCATTCATTTATATAATTGAAGCCATCCAATGGAGGACTTATCTAGCAAAGTTATCTAAATTAAGGGACAACCAGTTCTGACCGTAGGAATAATCACTTCTATTTCAAAACATTAAACGAAATTAATCTGCTCTGATTTTCTCTTCCCTCCCTCTCTCCCCTGAAACACTTTACCCAATTCCACACTCAACCGTACAAGGACTGATAGCTCTTTTACA
The DNA here is from genome assembly GCF_900518735.1 of Pseudonaja textilis. Next base: position 15,297,020 of record NW_020769320.1, on the reverse strand, counting down.
ACTTAATAAAAAAGATTATTACTCCAAACTGAACAGGTCATAAGGAGTCGTCTTGTTAGAGAAGAGGAGGCCCAGAAGGAGTTCAGCTCTAGGACTAAACATGAAGACCTCCAAGAAAAATTGAACAAATCAGATTGAATTAGCTAGATAATATCCCTAAGGTGATCACATCGCAGAGATAATATGGAATGTTCTGGTCTCTAGTAATGCTTTCCTTGATATATTTTAATACACATTTCTTTGTAGTTTCAATTCATGTTGCATTAGAGTAGGAAAATTAATACATTTCATAAACAAAACAAAACCCCACATTAATACTACTGGAAAAATGGGCATCCATCCATCCTACTTTCCTAAAAGTGTTGACTGCATATACTAAGCATAGCGTGTACATTTTGATTCACCATTTAAAAAATAAATACAAAAGTTACGGGGCGGGGGGGCTTCAAAAGTTTTAGCAATGGGTTCTCTGCCCAGTTGCTGGGTGGGCGTGGCCATGGTGGGTATGGCCTAGTTGGCTTCCTACACCATGGTGGGGGCCGTTGTTGCCCTTCCCGGGCTCCAGAGGCTTTCCTTGAGCCTCTGGGAGGCGAAAACAGCCTCCCCGGGTTCTGGAGTCTCTCTGGAAGCTGGAAATGGGCCCATTTCCAGCCTTCCTGAACTTCCGGGAGGCCCTTTTTTCACCTTCCCTGAGCCTCTGTGCGTGCCCTGCATTTACTTGCATCCAAAATGGGCTGTGTGGGGACTCCTGGGAGGAATGGGGCAGCGTGGGCGGGGCCAGCCAGGACTGGGATTTGGGAGATTCTCCAAACTGCACAGAATCTTAGCTAGGGAATCTCCCAAACCCCTGGGAACCCCCAACAGCCCACCCCTGAAAAGCTATAAGGAAATCAACGATACATCTGATTGATCTTACAGCTGGCTATGCATTGTGTAATATAGCTTATTTTCATGGGATAATTTCACACTTACATTCAAGAATGTAGACCAGGGTTGAACAAAAACTGCCTCTTATGTAATCACTGATCTAATTTCAAATGGCTTCTGCAAGAGAACTGTTGTGAAAAAGAAAGAGAGAAGAAGCTATGAGGAGGAGAATAAGTTGTGCTATTGTAGGAGAAGAGCAGTCAGCAATTGGGGGCGGAGTTAAGCATGATACCAGCTTAGAATCTTTATGTTGCCACAAAAATGATCCAAGTCCAACCTTTCTTAATTTCCATTAGCGTCTGGATCAAAGGAACAAGTCTATTTGTTAAGTTGCAGCCCAGAAGATTTATTCAAGCCTATATACAAGAATCTAGTCAATTTAAGTTCAATACTAAATTGGCACGAGATGAGAGCCAACTGAATTCAACCAACTTGATAATTTGTGGCAATGTAATGACTTTAAACTGATGACATGTTTAACTCTGCCCCTCTGCCATTCTACAGCTATTTCTGAATCTGGGCCCATTGTAGTGGTGATATTCTACTGGTAGTAAAAAATAGTTTTTGATGATCAGCTGAGAGGAGGAAAAAAAGCCTTTGAGGATCAGCTGAGAGGAGAAAGAAGAGAAAAGCACAGGATCGGCCCTCCCATCCTCCTCTGCATTTTTCTCTTCTTTATCCTCTCAGCTGATTGGTGATGCAGGCCTCAGCTGGTGTGGGGAAAGCTGGGGGCATGTTAGGTGCACGCGCATTAGGTGTGTGCATACGCAATTACCGAACTGATAGTGGAACAGGTAGGATCCCACTGCTGGCCCATTGACCTTCTCTTTCAGAAGCCCAGATGACCTCCCATTCAAGGGGATGTAGTTTTGCAGCTAAATGTTCTCTCCTCTACTGAGGGATGGTATTTTCAGAATTTTAAGACTCATGTCATCCTCTGAGGTACTCCAGATAAGAAGCACGCCCAGAATATTCACTCTATTTTTTTTTGTAAGGTTATAACAGACTCTTGTAAGTCTGAAGGTACCTCTTTTCCTACTCATCTTTCCAGTCCAAGGAACTAGGGAGCATCCATGCCCGTTTCTTCTTATCTGACCATTGCCTATTCTACAGCTCTTCTTTCTGTCTCCCAAGGTCATTCCTAGTTACCATTAATTTTTAAGTGAGTCAGTCAGTGTGGCGTTATCAAATTATGGACAACGGTGTTTTGTCTCATTTACGTCTAAAAGAGCAACATCCCCTCAATTATACTCCATGTTTTATTTCATTAGCAAATTCATTCAGTAAATCCCTCCTGCTATAATTGTAGAGCTGGAAAGAAAAGTTTTGCCGCAATCCCAGAGAAATCTGAAAAGGCTGTATTGAATCAAGACTATTGGCTGTCTGGCTCAGCCAATGATGCTTTTGCGCAATTGTACAACTCCACCGTTATGCGTTTATTAGCAAATCATATGGTAACTGTGCGAAGGGGGCAACAAAGTTCAGCCAGGATTCCAAATTTGGTTTCCGCTAGTAGAGGAAATACTGACTTCCACATCCATGCATTGGTAAGAATTGTGTGGGGTTGAATTATAAAGGAAGAACACATGATCTAATTTGAAATTACTCCTTTGTGGTGGACCATGATGAAAGCTTAAAAGTGGACTGAGAAAGAAGATACCCATACAGCTCTTTTGCTACATTTCTCCAATCAAGTTTGGTGTATGTAATGTAATTCATGTAATCATCATCTGGATTTGATTCAGATCTGGTAGCCCTACATCTCTGTCTTAATGGAATAGAATAGAATAGAATAGAATAGAATAGAATAGAATAGAATAGAATAGAATAGAAGAGAAGAGAAGAGAGAAGAGAGAATAGAACAGAACGAGAATAGAATAGAATAGAATAGAATAGAATAGAATAGAATAGAATAGAATTCTTTATTGGCCAAGTGTGATTGGACATATAAGGAATTTGTCTTGGTGCAAATGCTCTCAGTGTACATAAAAGAAAAGATACATTCATCAAGAATCATAAGGTGCAACACTTAATAATAGTCATAGAGTACAATAAGCAATCAAATCATACTAGGAAACAGTCAATATAAATCATAAGAATACAAGCAACAAGGTTACAGTCATAAGTGGGAGGAGATGGGTGAAAAGAAGGATATTAATAGTAATAGTAATGCAGACTTTGTAAATAGTTGGACAATGCTGAGGGAATTATTTGTTTAGCAGAGTGATGGCGTATGGGGAAAAAAAACTATCCTTGTGTCTAGTTGTTCTGGTGTGCAGTGCTCTATGGCATCGTTTTGAGGGAAGGAGTTGAAACAGTTTATGTCTGGGATGTGAGGGGTGTGTGTAAATATTTTCACAGCCCTCTTTTTAACTTGTGCAGTATACAGGTTTCATGCGATGTATATTTGCTTGGGTATACGTAAAATAATTAGCGTGCTTCCTGTGAAGAGTTGCAAAGCCTCTAAGTATACTGTTATATGAAGTATACAGCACCAAAGTGATGAAAACAAGGTAAAACACGAAGACTTTCAACCAAGCCTGTAGTGGACCACCCCAAAATTGAGATGAAAGCCGTTTCTTTTCTCTTCCCCCCGCCCCCCCAAAGTCTAGCTTTGCCGCCATTTCAAAATTTCGTTGCAACTAAGCCAGAAATTAATTGGTTCTGGTGTGGTAGACAGCCAATAATGTGCAATCGCACAGGTGTTCTTTGCATACAGATAGTGCAAGGTGGCAGTCCTTGTTTGACTTTTATCAACATCGACCCTGCAGCACCAACCCATCTTGCAAAGGAAAGCATTCATATTTAATTCAATTAATTTGTCTGCTTGCAAGAACAACTATTTCCCTGATGGCCACATTCAGCTTCCCATGCTTTCTGGAAAGGTGGTTGCTTTAAAGTGGTTTTGAGTTTCCAATTATGATCTTTTTTTTACCTCTCTAAATACCATGGGACCTGCTTTTCAGTGATAATTAAGTGAAATATGCAAAGGAGATTTGATAATGATAACTTCTTAATACTCCAACATAATTAAGTTAGCTGAACTATATCAGCAGCAGCCACACATCTTTTTTCTTTAAGAGCAAAGATTAACCAATTAAATGGTTTTAATTTTGAAAATAGTCCAATTGTAGCAGTAGCAAATGTATGCAGATTCAATACACATACTGTAACTTAAACTTTGAGACACTGAATTTAAAATACAATGGGATAAGAAACCATAAACGATGATCTGGGAGTGAAAATGGGATATTTGCCTGCTTTTCTTCTGTTTAACTGACCTACTACCAGACAGAGAAATTATATATAAAACAGCCTATGCTGTCTCTTTAGATGCTGTAGACTTTTTCAGATATTTTAACAACTGCAGAAGATGAAATAGCATGGACATTATCTTCACTATGAATGGGTTATGAAGGTTTCAGTTTCTTTAGATGGAATTGATGTATATCCTAAATACACTATTTGTACATTCTCTGTGATGACCTGAGGCATGGCACAAAGGCAATACAGTCAAATAAGCAAGAAGAGTCCCTTTTAATACTTTGCCTCCAATGTCCAGATTACTTTCGGCTGGAGAAAAAAAACTCTCCCAAGAACAGTCTTTAAGTGGAGGAAATTCAGTCCAAAAACAAAGTATATACAAACTGTAAATAAAAATCCACACAAACCACGCTGCAGCAATTAACTTGACAGGGCAGGATAAGGAATTGCAGAGTTGAAAGGCCAACAAAACATTGACAGTTGGGAAGATGCCAGGAACCCAGATAAGCCTCGACAATAACAGATAACTCACAATTTGCTTCCAACAACTTTGCTGTGCATAGCTTACCTTTTTAAACACTGTGTTCCCAGCTGCCGCTAATGAAAGGAATCAGGGCCCTTTACTTCCCATAAGCCACGCAACTCATGTTGCTCCCTTCTCCGTTCCTCCCTGCCTGCCCTAGGATGAAGAGGGGGTGGCCCTGAGTCTTCCTCTGAACTCCCTCTCTCTTGTTCTCCCTCCCCCCTGCTCTGCCCAGCTGGACTGTGCCCTTCCCCAGTTTCTTCCACAGCCACTGGAGCCACACTCCCACTCCTTGTCAGCTGCTCAGCCTCCCCCTCAGAATCAGATTCTGACAGGGGCATGACATTCTTGTTCCTAAAACGATGTTTATAGGAAGGTGTTGAGTTCAGTTCTACAGAACTTTAGTATGTATGCATGTTTTTTAAGTGCTTGAACATAATAGAAATAAAAATGACAGGGAAAAAAAGTGCTTGAAAGCTGACTAAAAGAAAAATAAAGGAAGGAAAGGAATTGGGATTTTTTTTTCAATCTTAGGATAGAATATTTCTCTTTCTGGAATCTATTAACAAAACAGGGAGGTGTGTATCAATACCTCCATCCCCCATGAGTTTCCAAAATCTGTAAGCCTTTAAAAGCCAAGTAGAATTCTCCTTTACCTTTCTCAGTGTTTACCTCCTCTCCATATCTTGTGTCAGGAATAAGAATCAGGATCATATGATAAATTGCACTTCAGAATATTTATTACTAAAGATAAGAATCTAGTCAATTTAAGTTCAATACTAATTGTGGTAGAATGTAGTTATCAACTGTCTGACTCGTGAACCCAAAACAAGGAAGCATTCTTGGAAGTTTTGAATCTCCCAAAATAAAACATTATTGGATACACCATTTTGGTACTGAAGAATCAAAACCAGCTCTGGGTTTCCTATGAAAATGCTTGCTTAGTTAAACAATAGCTTCCCTTTCTCTCCAACCCTTGGTCATCACATTGTCCAGTAGTGGGATTCAAATCTTTTTTACTATTGGTTCTGTGGGTGTGGCTTGGTGGGCCTGGTGTTGCTTGGTGGGTGTGGCTTGGTGGGCATGGCAGGGGAAGGATACCGTAAAATCCCCATTCCCTCCCCACCCTACTAACCTGCTTTCCAGCTCCGTTCTCCTGTGCAGGGCAACCAAAGAAGACCCAGGTGATCAGCTGGGACTTGGAAGGCAGAGAATAAATGGGGACGGGGCCAGTCAGAGGTGGTATTTGCCATTTCTCCTAACTACTCAAAATTTCCACTACTGGTTCTCTGAACTACTCAAAATTTCTATTACTGGTTCTCCAGAACTGGTCAGAACCTGCTGAATACCACCTCTGACATTGTCTGATTATGAGATGGCCTTTTGTTATGGGAACCATCCATTTCCTCTCAAGCACCTGCAGTGGTTACCTTGATGGTTTCCAGGCTCTCACGAACTGTGCGCAACTTCTCAGCATTCTATTTCACCCTTTCCTCTCCCTGGTTTATTGGCAAGTAAATAGTATTAAGAGTTTGAAAGAAGCAAAGCAGTTCAGTCTTGACAGTAGTGTGGATTCCAAAAAGGGAGGGGCTGCAGTGGAGCAAAAGATGGTGAAGTTTAGATTGGGAGGAAGGAGATGTACTCTAAGAACTTCTAGGGAGGAGGTAACTTGAGCCTCTTCCTCCCAATCAAACTATCTAAACTTCACTGTTTCTTAGTTCTCTGGAATGCAGTTCCTCCCTTCTCGGAATCCAGACTACATTCCATCACACTACTCTAAACTAGTGCTCATTATGCAGTAAGCAGGAATAATTAGTAGCATCCCAAATATTATCTTAGTACACAGAAAGAAGAGTTGGAAAAATTCTAGATAGGGCTAAAGAGAGAAAAAGGGTTGCAAAAACAAATGGGCAGATTTCACATATTTTAAATGTTGAAAGCAATAGCTTCCAGTCTGGTGGTCCATGAGTGGAATAGTCTGTGTTGTGGGTGAAACAATAAAGCAAAACAAAAATCTTGGAAGACTGGTAAAGTGTCACATAAAGTGTTGGCTGTGCCACTTAGACTCTTGCAGATTTCTTTTTTTTTAAAATATTTTTTTTATTAATTTTCCAAATTTTAAAAAACATAAAACAAAACTTAATACATTGTTATCCACATCAAGACATCTTTTGTATTTCCTCACATTTTTCAGCATATGTATTTACTTATTCCTTTACCATTACATCTTACTCTTACTGTAAATCAATATCTTTTATCCTTACATCTCAATCTTCTCCATGGTACATTTACATATTCCCTCATTCTTTTCCTAATTGCCATTTTTGGTAGGGTAGACATTTTAAATTGCGGCAATTAAAATGTTTGCCCTACCAAAAATACTATATCTTTTTCAAACTGTCCCAATAAGATTAGATAAAACCTTTTTTTAGAGAATTAGATCGAATAATAAGTAAATTTGTTTGGGATGGGACTCTTGCAGATTTCACTCTTCTACAATTTTAAGATTTTTTTAAACTTGAGTTTGGATATCCTGCAAACTGAACAAACCATAGCCGTCTGGTGTAGACACTGCATATAGAGATAGATAGACAGATTTTGTTATGGTTAGAAACAAATAATAAATTTACACCCTAAGCTATCTAAAGAAATCTGCAAAGAAATCATGCAAATGTGAAATGCTATTATGCAAAAATTTGGCAATCGTTTATTGGGATGTTTTGCATCAAGAAAAGCCCCTGAACGGTTAGTTGGAATTCTGGGAATTTTTAAGATTCTCCCAGCTTCGAAGAGTATTCGCTTCATGTTAGTATCTAGCAATTGTGTCCCATGAAGTAGATAGGTGGATTCTCCTCCATTATTTATATTTCCAACTTCCAGAGTTCTCAAAAATTTCCTGTACCATCCAAGAGCTTTGCAATGCCAGTAGATAGCGTGACCTAAATAACTGTTACAAATATATACAGGGCAACAGAAGAAAAGCCCTTATAAATACATTAGTGAAGGAATACCTAGGTCAGCAAGAGTGGAGATAACTCCCTTTTTAAAGCTGCTTCCTAGACATAAATGCAGAAGTGAACATTTTCCACACTTAATACAAATTGCTGCATGATTCAGTAGCATGAAGGAGCCACGGACCAAAAAGAGCACACAACATTGTGGAATCTCTCCAATAAAAGCGGCAACAAAAATGCTTTAGAGATGATGGGCAAGAGAGAGAGAGAGAGGAGAGACCTATCTTTGAAATTAGAGCCCACTCATCTTGCTGAACAGAAAGTAAACTGCGAAATGCCCACTCAGACATTTTCCCATTAAAATGTGGAACACGTCAAGGATAAAATGTCCAAAGAGCTTGCTTATTCAAGATGGCGTTGACAAGTGAGTGGCAGTCTTGTGTCACATTTGGAGGCGTGCTAATGAAATATTGAAAAAAAAAAAAGTTACCGGCTGGAATATCAGAAGGGCATTTATTGGCATTTAGGAAGGACACCTTCTCTGTCACTTAAGTAAAACAAATCTGTTTTCAGCCTCTGTGTTAGGATTTCTTAATTGGGCCTGAACCCTGGAGACCTCAAGGAGAAATGCTCACCACCTCAGCATTCATCCATTACTCTTTCAAGGACATTCCAGAGAGTTCTGGAACCCACCTGTCAACCTGATCCATCATCTTCCCTTTTTTCCATCGACATTCCAAAAATTGTTTGGTAAGAATGCTTGGTGGTGAAATGCGATATGTGCAAAAATGATACTGCTCCAGTTTAGCTCTTAGCTTGGAGTCTGTGAACTGGATCGTCTTTTGAAATTTGGATAAAATGTGTGACATTCCCATCGCTAGCTCTAATGGGTGGGGGCGCTGTTTGTATTCAAAATACACATTCTTCTCAGCTCTATTTAGGCACTGAAATATAAAATATGCATACATGGAAACTTAACAAAGAGAGATCCAACTTAGAACTAAGTTTAAGTTTCTTGATGATCAGAACAATCAGTGGGATGGCTTGCCTCCAGAAGTTGTGGGTGCTCCAACACTGCAGGTTTCTAAGAAGAGATTGTCTGAAATGGTATATGGTTTCCATTGAGGGTTGGACTAGAAGATCTCCAAGGTCTCACATGGTATGGGATCACCTGCCATGGGCAGAAGGTTGGATTAGAAGACTTACAAGATCTCTTCCAACTCTGCTATTCTGTTATATTCTGTTATTTCTGTAAATAGGTTAGACCTGGGTAAAAGAAATAGGAGATACGGAACAATTGACTGTTCAGCAGTTTTTCATCTTGATGAAATCCAGTCAGAGTGGAAGAAGTTTCTTGGATAAGAAGTGAAATCAGAAAAATCAGAAAGTCCAGTTGCCTCTTGAAAAAGCTCCTCAGGGACAACCATGACCTGGATGACTGAGAATCTCCATAGACATTTGGATGAAATGACCACCAGAAAATTTCTTACCACTTTGATGCCAACCTTTTTTTTTTTGGACATTGTTGAGATCAAAAGACCTTTCTCTGTGTAATGTGGGATGGAAGTAACTCCTCTGCATCTTGGACCTCCCCATCCCTCTTTATCTGCACGGTCAGCTTAACAATAAGTCTTCGTGGATATGAGTCTGGATATGTAGTTAAAAATTGTATTCTAACAGAGAGAAGTCAATCCTAATAGAAATCAACTCTGACTGTTCTTTGGAAGGACAGATACTGAAGCTAAACCAAAGGTGAGTATTCAGCAGGTTCTGACCGATTCTGGAGAACCAGTAGCGGAAATTTTGAGTAGTTCGGAGAACCAGCCAATACCACCTCTGACTAGAGATTTTACAGTATCCTTCCCCTGCCACGCCCACCAAGCCACGTCCACAGAACTGGTAGTAAAAAAAAAATTGAATCCCATCACTGAGCTGAACCTCAAATACTTTGGCCATCTAATCAGAAGAGAGGATTCGTTGGAGTCATTCCCAAATGACGTTGGTAAAAATGGAAGGCAAAAGGAAATGGGGACAACAGAGGATGAGATGGTTAAATAGTGACACTGACACAACGAACATGAATTTTTATAGTAAGTTTATTAAACATAGAAGTAAAAAGGTAAGGACAGATACAAGCTACAAAAAATGAAAAGAAATAGTGCAGATAAGAAAAAAAAAGAAAGAAAAAAAGAGAAAAATATTAGTTATTAAATTTGTTGGCTGCCCAATTTACCATAGGGTAACTCTAGATGACTTATAATGTGTTAAAAATAATAAAACTATACAAAACATGCAAATTACACAAACTGCTATAAAAGTACACATTTTCAATATAGTGAAGAAAAAGAAAATAAATAACAAAATGCATTTCCATTCATTACAGCAATTATACACAATCTTAGTGATTTATTACGTTCTATTAAATACATTAATGCCTTCTTCCTATATCCCATCTCTTATTGATAAACAAAATTTTAAAATCTCAGCATGGTTTACCAGAGATAACGTATTTCTTTTAATGTTAAACAAATAAGCCAACTTTATATTCCTTCTTCTACTTTTAAGAACCTTGATTTTTAATCTGTTAAAATACTGTCCCAGGACTTGATTTCTTTCCATTTATTCTTCATCCTTCTCAAAAAAATAAATCCTTAAATCTTTGAATGATTAAAATATCAGCTGGTTTCATTATATGTTCAGAGTAGCATGTTTTGTTTTCTGTCATTCTTGTAGCCTGTCATTTTTAAATGATGGAAGATACTCTTGAAATTAACTTCTCCTGCCACCCTCCTGCACCCTCTGCCAGTGAAAATGGAGATCAGGAGGGCCCTCCTGGGCTCTGTTTTTGCTGGTAGAAACACCACAAGCTGGTCCTTCACTGTTTCCAGGTTGGCCCCATGGGCCAGATCTAAGCACCTGTGGGTGAAATTTGGCCTGCAGGCCTAGAGATTTCTATTCCCTTCCCTTCCCTTCTCCTCTCCTCTCCTCCCCTCCCCTCCCCTGTTCTATTCTATTCTATTCTATTCTATTCTATTCTATTCTATTCTATTCTATTCTATTCTATTCTATTCTATTCTATTCTATTCTA
>NW_020769320.1:15247575-15265243 GCF_900518735.1 Pseudonaja textilis | reverse complement strand
TCTCTCTCTCTCTCTCTCTCTCTCTCTCTCTCTCTCTCTCTGTGTGTGTGTGTGTGTGTGTGTGTGTGTGTGTGTGTGTGTGTTTTGTGAGCCTACCATCCACGTCTGGATTCCACACCTCATAAAAGAATAGAAGGGAAAAAAGCTTACTTGGTTAATTGTCCCTGTTACTGGCTGTTCCCTTTTGCTCTTTCCTACGTTTGTTGAATCTAAATTTATTATCCTGAACAGGGGTACTAAATCATCGTGGGTGACTTTGTTAATGCAAAGCTGAATGTTTGTTAATGAATAGTTGGGAATAAACTCGAGTTCTGTCGCACTCCTTGTTTATGATTGTTTAAAGAGCAGCAGCTGTCAACATTTTTTTTTTTAAAAAAAGCCAATTATGTTCATAATAGCTTGTGCTGGTGCAAAATTTATGGGCTGGTGGGAGATCAAATTTCCTTTTCCTTTGGCTTTGTGAGTCTCTGCAGTAGATGTCAGCTACATCTAAATTTAAAGGTTGCCGTTTATTGTCACTCGTCGTTCTTGTCAAGGTGGCTTTAGCATGTTTAGGTGCCAAAACTCAGATGGAAAATTGCTACACGAACCTGAATCTCCGAGAGGTTGAAACTTTTCAAGCAGTGTGATAGCTTTTTGACCTGGTTGCTGTGTGAAAAATGTTTTTCTGGTAGGTGGTTAATTCTGCTGGAAATTTTTACTAGATAAGCTTATTGTTTAACCAATGACAGTTTATTTATTTTATTCAATTTGTATGCCTCCCACTGACTCTGGGCAGCTCACAGCAAATATGTAGCGGGAAAAACAGCAGAATGCAAAAAATTAACCGAAATGGCACAAGAATACTCTACAGCACCAGACTTGAGATTCTAGGCTTAGACAACCTTGAACTATGCCGACTAAGATTGGACTTAAGCATAGTACATAAAATTATATGTTACAACATCTTACCGGTTAATGAATATTTCAGCTTTAACAACAACACAAGAGCACACAATAGATATAAACTAAATGTAAACCACTCCAAACTCGATTGCAGGAAGTACAATTTCTGCAACAGAGTGGACAATGTCTAGAACTCACTACCTGATTCTGTTGTCACCTGCTCAAACCCTCACTCCTTTACCCTCAAACTAACCTCTATTGACCTCACCCCATTCCTAAGTGGTCTGTAACGGGCGTACAATTGCGTCTACCATCCTGGTCCTATTGTCCCCAACTATTATTTCCTGTTTCTTGTATTTAAACTTATGTTTATTCTTGTTTCTATTATATTGAAGCTTTTGACAAACAAACAAATAAAAAAATATCAAAATAAAAAAATAAAAAAATAACTGCAGGATAACAGCAATAGTAATAGCATTTACTGTAGACTTATACACCACTTCACAATGCCTTACAGCCCTCTCTAAGTGGTTTATAGAGTCAGCCTATTGCCCTCAACAAGCTGCGTCCTCATTTTACCCACCTCAGAAGGATGGAAGGCTGAGTCAACCTTGAGCCAGGGTGAAAACGGCCTCCCCGGGCTCCGGAGGCTTTGTGGAAGCCAGAAACTGGCCAATTTCCTGCCTTCCTGCACTTCTAGAAGGCTGGCTTTTTGCTGGCCCTGAGCTTCCATGTCGGCCCTGCACTTACCTGCATCCAAAACGGGCCATGTGGGGACTTTGGGGGGGGGGGGGGGGGGAGGAGGGGCAGGGCCAGAAAGGAGTGGGATTTAGGAGTTCTCCAAATTGCACAGAATCTTAGCTAGGGGCTCTACCGAACCCCTGCAAACCCCCAGCATCCCACCCTGAATGGGTGTGTTACTCAGTACGTTGACAACTGAATTGACTTATCAAGATGCATAGCAAGAGAGCAACTTCTGTTTTGTTTGTTTTTCCACCTGGATTTTTATTACCTCCATAACTGTATATAATATTTGATTATACCTTGCTTATATACCACCCTGTTTCGGGGGGAGTGGGGAAGCATCTAAAGAATTCACAAATCAGTATTTAATATTCAAAGCCTGCAACAATGTCGTTTCATTTCTGTAGGCTAGTAGAATGAATGGGCAATGCTTACAAGGTGCTTTCTTTTTCTTTTTTTTTTTGAAGTATTTTTTTCAGCCATCCTTTATTATCCGATCAAGTCTTTGAAGGATTGTAAATGTTGCTGGGGTTTATAATATCATATTCTGTATTTGGAGATGAGATTCATTCAAGCATCCCATCCAAAGATTCTTAATGTGATTTGTTGGTCAGGGATAAATAAGGAAAAGAAGGGAAAAAAAAAAACAAGAAAGTGAGAGAACACCGAAGGGCAAAGCAATTGATGAGTTTATCCTGCACCAAATTAAGTATTTGATGCTGTCGCTGTAATGCACATGGGAAAGACTCTGTAAGAGGAAAAAACCCACCGGTTCCCTTTAGTCATCTGAATACCGAAACGTGTGGACCGAGTTGTAAATCCTCAATCTATTCTTAATCACTATTAATCTAGGCTCATCTGCAAATCGAATGGCTAATTCCCTTCCATTGTCCAAGGCACATCTCAAGGAAGTGGTTTAGCTCAAGCAGCAAATCCCCAGCCTTGCTTAATGGCTGATGTGTTCAACTCACAGTCATTGGGATAAAGCTTGGAAGGTGCCTATGCTGTCACTTTCTATCTGCTTTATTCTCTGGGGGAAAAAAAAGGGTGCCGGATCAGTGGAAATGTGGGAAAAGCTGAACGTTCTGACAGTTGTGCAACAAGACATAATTCCTTATCCAATAGAAAGCTAGGATGTAACTCTTAAGAAAAATATGGGTTTGTATTTTTCTAGCATGGGAAAAATGGCATGATAATGTTAAAGAAGAGAGGGAGGGAGGGAGAGAGAGTGAGAGAGAAAGAGAGAGGGAGAGAGGAAGGGAGAGATGGAGGGAGGGGGAGAGAGGAGGGAAAGAGGGAGAGAGAGTGAGAAAGAAAGAAAGGGAGGAAGGGAGAAGGAGGGAGAGGGAGAGAAAGAGAGATGGAGGGGAGAGAGGAAGAAGAAGAGAGAGAATAAGAGAGAGAGAGGGAGAAGGAGTGAAAGAGAGACTGAGGGAGGGAAGGAGAGATGGAGGGAGGGAGAGAGAAAGGGAGGAAAGGAGAGAGGGAAGGAGAGGGAGAGAGAAAAAGAGAGGGAGGGAGGGGGAGAGAGGGAGAAGAAGAGAGGGAGAAGAAGAGGGAGAGAAAGAGAAATGGAGAGAGGGAGGGAGGGAGAGAGACAGGGAGAGGGAGAGAAAGAGAGATGGAGGGAGGGAGAGAGAGAGAAAGGGAGAAGGAATGGGAGGGGAAGAGAGAGAGAGAGAGAGAGAGACAGTTTAATCACATGACCCTAGGACACTAGAACTGTCATAAATACAAACCAGTTACCAAGTCTCTGAATTTTGATCATGTCACCATGGTGATGCTGCAATGGTCATAAGAGTGAAAAATGCTCATAAGTCACTATTTTCAGTGCCGCTGTAACTTTGAACAGTCACTAAATGAACTGTTGTAAGGACTACCTGTGTAAGTCTAAGTGTTGTGGTTATTGCTGTGCCAAAAAGGCATACATTATCTTTTTTTTAAGACAAAGGCATTAGATTTTTAGTGATCCCAGCTAGTTTTTGAACACAATGGATTAAGCAATAAATAATGTAAAATACTCAATTGTTAGCAGCCTTAAATAAATCCGAGAATAACAGGAACATAATGCAGCGGATATTAGAAAAATTGCAGTATATACAGAGGCCTTAATGGATTTAGTATACTGTATAAAAAAGAACAAATCAATGTATAATTTCTTTCCTAATACAGGAAGTGTAAAGGAAAACAATATTCCCTGCCAGAATCTTATAATGAATTTTTGAAAAAGAAGAAGTTCTGAGCATAAATATTGTCCTACTTTTAGAGGAGTAATTGCTTTTCAGTATTTTGTGGAGAAAAGAGACAACCAATATTAATAATGCAGTTGCTATGCAATTTAGTTGTGCCGAATAACCACATACCATGACAAACATTCTGGGTTTGTTTAGCCAATGCTCCTGCTTAATGGTGTTGCTCTTTTGCTCCCTGGACTATCCTGGAATACTGATCAAAACTAGCATGGAGATAGATAGTAGATAGATAGATAGATGGATAGATGGATAAATGGATGGATGGATGGATAGATAGATAGATAGATATCTATGATGTGCCCCCTTTGCCTCCTGGGCCTCAGGGAATCCTCCTGGGTGAAGCAGTAAGACAGCGAGGGGAATCCTGGCACAGCTGATTGTCAGAACAGCTGATCGTTGGCAGGAAGAAAAAGACCGGAACCGGTACCTGTTTTTTTACTACCAGTTTGCCCAAACCAGGTCGAACCAGTAGAATACTACCACTGTTCCAGACCCCAAATTATTTTTGTTGCTTTTCTCTGAATTCTTTCTATCATTTGATTCTGTCATCTTGGTTGTGTGCAACTAATTCTGGACAAGTCCATTTTAATCATATACGCTACATGCTCTATATAAATAGGCGCATGTCATTTCATTTGATTATCCCTGACAAATTCTATCAAGTAATTCTGTATTGGTGGGCCCTGCCCTGATTTTCTTCAAGGGCTTTGAAATTATGTCTGCCTGAAGCCATGGCAATACTTATCATTTTTCCTGTTTTATATGTATAGTGCATGTTGTAGTTTCAGTTGTAAAAACAAGCTAAAGTGAACAAATGCTAACTTTGGGATCTAGCTTTGTACCAGTTAATGTTTTAATCACAAGTTGCAAACACGTTATCTCTTTTGTTTGATATCACACTCTTTAACATGTTTCTCTTTCTAGAACAAAAGCTCATCCTTTGTGTTAAAAAACAAAAGAAGCTTAAAATACAGGTGATAATTATGATTACTATTTTAATGCTTTTGTTCAAAGGGAAGGAAAATTCATTCCCTGTGTAAGATATTTCAACACCATTTCAGAAGTGTGGTACAACTTGCAAATTAGATCCAACTTGTGACAGAGATTTATGCACATTTCTGTGGAGCTACTCCACTGAGATTGCTTCCTTTCCATACTACTTCAGGTTTTTCTACTTGGGCTTTACAAACTGCTAGACACATATATTGATAACAGATCCTCCCATGGGCTTGACGTTGAGACATTGGAGATTCAACTTCGTATACCTTTGATCAATGCTGCCATGTTTATCCTATCAGAAAGTTGCACCTCCTCTGCTCCAGGCCTCAAATTCACATTGCAAGCACCACAAAATAGCTACTGACCCTTTCAAGCCACAGGAACTGTCAGTAAACAAGAGGATCATTTCAGGCTCTGTGGTACCAATAGGTGTATGCAAACTACTGATTGCACAAATGAAGGTGCTATTTGATTGCTGATTATCTCCTTTGGTAATCCAAATGTCATTCCAAATGTCTTCCTTTAAAAGTCCTCCCCCCCAAAAAAGCTTTTTTTCTCCTTAAATTTAGGGCATTTGTATAAATCAAATGATGAGGTGGCAAGGGCTCTTGGTTGAAGTGTGTGGTTCTTTAATGAAAAAAATTGTCACAGATTATGGTGGTTATGTGGGAAAGTAATACAGGTTAAAAACAGGCCATGTCAAGGATTATTTTCCTGTTTGACTTATTAAAACTGTCCTATTTCAATTCTAGTTATTAAAACTGTCCTATTTCAATTCTAGTTAAGGAGCTGGAGCCTTGTGGGTTGTTTTTTTTTTTTTTCCAGAATTTTGGATTATGCAGCAGAATTCAGAATATTCTTTTATTTTTTGGTCTTTTTGTGTGATTCTGACTCCTTTTGTGTGATTCTGACATGCAAGGAGGTCCCCAAGACAACTCATCTTCACAATCTGGAATCCTTCTCTATGACCTAATGAGGAACAAATTTGGGGTATCTGATTAGTGATACCTCCCAGAGTTGACATCCTTTCAATGAGCAAAACAACACCAGCAGCCATTTTGTCTCTTTGTTCTCCTACATCAGGGGTGTCAATCTTGATTTCATTAAGGGCTGCATCAGGGTTGTTTGACCTCGATCCAGGATGGGAGTGCCAGCATGACATCACTTGTGTCGGAGGGGGGTGCCTTTGGTGGCCCAAGTGCTCTGCAAGGAAAAACAGACTCCCAAGCTCCATTTTCGGCTGTGACAGCCTCCTGCAACCCTCTGTAGCAAAAATGGAACTCCTGAACTCTGTTTTTGCTGATGGAGGCATAGTGGTCTGGTCCATCTCTAATTCCAGGTGGCCTGGCGACCCAGATTAGGGGGCTGGAGGCTAAAACATATGAAGAACGGTTGCAGCAACTGGGCATGACTAATCTAGTGAAGAGAAGGACCAGGGCAGACATGATAACAGTGTGCCAATATTTGAGGGGCTGCCACAGAGAGGAAGAGGGGGTCAAGCTATTTTCTAAAGCATCTGAAAGCCAAACAAAGAATAATGGCTGGAAACTGAAGGAGAGATTCAACCCAGAAATAAGGAGAAACTTTCTGACAGTGAGAACAATCAACCAATGGAACAGAAGTTGCCCTCAGAAGTTGTGGGAGCGCCATCACTTGAGGATTTCAAGAAGAGACTGGACAGCCATTTGTCAGAAATGGTGTAGGGTCTTCTGCTTGGGCAAGGGGTTGGACTTGATGACCTACAAGGTCCCTTCCAACTCTGATGATCTGTTATCTGTTATCTAAGCACCCGTGAGCTGGATCTCGCCCCCAAGCCCTTGACTTTGACACCCCTGTGCTATTTGGTCTGAATATTCTAAGAGATTAATTCAAAAGTGGTAAGAAACCCATATTTTCATTTCCTAATGTGGAAAATGACAAAGTACAATTCTTGTACTTTTGTGACTTTTCCCCCCCCCTCTAAGAATTCATTCTTCCGGGCTGCTCTAATTAGGCTTTTCATTATCATTAGTGCAACTAGAATGTTTGGTATCAGTTGTTCAAGAGAAAAAGAGAGAGACAGAAGTAAGCTCAAGGGAATTATAAAGAGATACTTCATTATCACTCTTTTTCTTGGATGGCAGAAGAGAAATAATTAGGAAAAGTTTAACACTTCTCTGTCAAAAAGGTTCTTGGAGAAAGTGACATCTAAAGATGAACATAGTAGATGATTCTTAACTTTTGAAGGATGCTAACTTGGTGCTTAAGGACATGGTGGCTCAGTGGCTAAGACGCCGATCTTATCGATCAGAAAGGTCAGCAGTTTGGTGGTTTGAATCCCTGGTGCTGCATAATGGAGTGAGCTCCTGTTACTTGTCCCCAGCTTCTGCCAACCTACAGTTCGAAAGCATGTAAAAAATGCAAGTAGAAAAATAAGGACCACTTTGGTGGAAGGCAAAAGTGTTCCCTGTGCCTTCGGTGTTTAGTCCTGCCGGCCACATGACCACGGAGACGTCTTTGGACAGCGCTGGTTCTTCAGCTTTGTAACAGAGATGAGCAACACCCCCTAGAGCCAGAAATGAGTAGCACGTATGTGTGAGGGGAACCTTTAACTTGGTGCTTTGTTTATTCAGTGTGACCAGACATAGTAAACAATAGATTCTCAACACTCAGGCAAACTTCATACAAGATGGATCCAAACTCATTAGCTCTTAACAAAGGTGTGAAACATTTGACCTAAGACAAAAATTCAATATATAGTGCTTACAATTCACAAGTGTTGTCAGAACAGAAATAGAATGAAATGCGAAGACCTTCACACCCTGATGAGCCTCCAGGGTGCCCATCAACATAAGTGCATTTGAAATGACATCCTACGTTCCATATTGGTTTGGCTCATGAATGAGAATGAAAAAAAAATAGAGGACCCCCCAAAATTTATTTTGGAGTGGGGAATGCATAATCAAATCAACTACATTTCTATTTCTGCTTTGTGGAAAGTGGGTATGGCAATAATTAGTCTTTAATGAAAACTGCCAGAAAATTTTTGCATCACTGCAAAATAAAAAAGATATTCTCATTCTGGAAAGAATGCAGAAAAGAGCAACAAAGATGATTTAGCAGCTGGAGACTAGATATATAAAGAATGGTTGCTGAAATTGGATATGTCTATTTTATTGAAAAGAAGGACTAGGAGCGGCATGATAGCAGTCTTCCAATATTGGAGCGGCTGCCACAAAGAAGGGGGAGTCAAGCTATTCTCCAAAGCACCTGAAGGCAGGACAAAAAACAATGGATGGAAACTAATCAAGGAGAGAAGCAACTTAGAACTAAGGAGAATTTTCCTGACAACAATTAGAACAATTAATCAGTGGGATACTTTGCCTTCAGGAGTTGTGGATGCCCCAATGCCCCAGTCTTTCAAGAGGAGACTGGACAGCCATTTGTCTGAAATGATATAGACTCCCCTCCTTGTGCAGGGAGTTGGACTAGATGACCTCCAAGGTAACTTCCAACTCCATTCTTCTATGTTTTAAATGCCAGAATTCCTTAACTATTGTGAGGAATGTGTTTCTCACCTAGAGGTGAAAAATACATTGTAAATACAAAATACATTCCAAGAAACCAAGTTTCTGTCAGATGGGATCAAGGGAGTTTTTCCTTTTTTGTTATAAGTGGCACTGAATGCACCTATCTTAGTGTGCCTAGATGTGTCACCTTCACCAACCTAGGTTATTCTCTGACAAATTATGTAAGATGAAGTGCAACAGATTTTGAACCTTTTTGCCGATCTGTATAGTGCTGAGTTATTTCTATATAATTTGAACCTTGTACAGAGTTCAAGAACGTCCAGATAGAATTCTGCATGAGAACAATTGCATGTAAATGGGAGATATGCAGATTTAAAATTAAAATCCCAAGGACTGGGAATATAAAGAGGTCATGAGATTCTGCATAATAACTTTTTAACTCTTTTCAGGGTCATAGTTAAAAAAATTATAACCAAATGATTTTTTTTTTTAAAAATCAAGGTTATCTTGTGTCAAACAATTTCATTCCAGAATCAACAACATATAAACAAGGTGCTTCTGTGAATAAGATATTTCTCTTTACTTTGCATTCAGAGTAGATCTCTAGAATAAGTACATATGTTTCTTCTCTTGTATTATTTTGGAGAAATACATCTGATTCCCTGAATCTTGTCCAAAATGGATCTTGGACTTTTAAAAGACTTTTCAGCTTGGGTGCAAAGAAATCAGTAAATCTGCCATGTGCAATATAAGGACTAAGTTTCAGTGTTGAGCCTTGATTGTGGCATCAAACATACGCTGAATTTCCTGATGTTGTTATTTAATGAAATGGATGGTAAGTGGCTTGGGTGAGAAAATATAAATAGCTGTAGTTACCAGTATTAATTGAATTCATTGCTGAAAAACAGGATGAGAAACAGAAAACATTGGTTTAAAAAGAATGCTACCAATTGCTAAGACATATATGACCATAACTTCCAAAACTTGTATCCATTGCAAGCAAATGGAAATCTGATGGGAACAGATAATACCTATGCAAAACTTATAGGTCAACTGGTTGTAATTTTGATCTTCTCCTTCGAATCCATTGGACTGCAAGGCAATCAAATCGGTCAGTCTTAGAGGAGATCAACCCTGACTGCTCTTTAGAAGGCCAGATCCTGAAGATGAAACTAAAAGACTGTGGTCACCTCATGAGAAGGAAGGACTCACTGGAGAAGAGCCTAAAGCTGGGAACAATTGAAGGCAAAAGAAGAAGGAGATGACAGAGAATGAGGTGGCTGGATGGAGTCACTGAAACAGTGAATCCATCCAACCATGAGTTTAATGGACTCCAGAAGATGGTAGAAGCCAGGAAGGCCTGGAGGAATGTTGTCCATGGGGTTGCGATGGGTCGGACATGACTTCACAACTAAGAACAACAACAAGGATGGAATGAATCATCACCTCCCACTGGAATCTTCTGGATTCCCCTTTTAGAAGATCCCATATCTATTTTTGAAGACTGTATGGCTACCTCTTTCCAGAAAATAGTTTTCCCTGATGAATATATATGGGAATGATGATATTGACCTCT
Organism: Pseudonaja textilis; assembly: GCF_900518735.1. The sequence goes on along the minus strand of NW_020769320.1, from coordinate 15,255,278 downwards.
CTAATAATAATACAGATCAACAGATTATTGTCTGCAAGAGATAAAATTGTTAATCTAATGTAGGTTCTCCAAACTATTGAAGACATTAGTAAGAGAACTTTGCCAACAGTTTCCTGATACTGTGTCTTAATTGTTCCAAAATCTGTCCAGTTCTGAAATAATGTTGTATTTGCCAGCAGGAATCAAAATGAGAGGGGCCGTACCAAACTGTTGATATGGAAGATCCGAATATGTCACAAGTTTATGCTATAGTTGGAGAAAGATCGTTGAGTTCCCTCATGGGGATCTTGTCATGATTAGAGGTGTAAGATCATTTAAAAGACTAGACACCATAGGAAGAACCTGGAATATGCATAAAAATATGCACAGATAATGATTGTTAATTCCATTGCCCAGACAACACCCATGGGATTTCTTTTTCAGACATGAATTGCACGTTTTTCTGCACAGAAATCCTATATATTGTTTCTTTTAAAACCCAAGGAAACTCCAAAATGATTGCACTGGTAGATGGGTAATTGGGTCTATGTACAATTCTTGTGAAAGAATAAAAATCCAATGATGTGTAGTAGTCCCACAATTAGTTGGGGAGTATTAGAAAGAGAGACAGTTTCATATAGTAGTTAAGGTGCTGCGTAAGAAACTGGGATACTGTGGGTTCAGGACCATGGAATCCACCTCATATAGTGGTTTTTGTGAGGAAATTAGGAGGAGAAAGGAATATTGGTATGTTTGCTGCCTTGACATACACACACATATACATACATACATTCATGCATGCATGCATGCATACATACATGGTGTGGGGGGGAAGATCTAAAAATAATAATATATTATCCTGATTTCCTAGTAATTGTGTCCTGAAGACATCACCTACTATTGAAAAATGAAGTGAGCCAGGATTTGGTTAGCGCATGGATGGGATAAGAGGGCCATCAGGAAAGTGAAAGAAATAAAGCTCTGTTGAAAAAAAAAATTGGAAGAAGGGAATGACAAATTACCTCTATGTAATTGCCAAATAAAGAACAGAGGTATGTCCATGAAGCTCAACGTGAAGAACTCAATGGTGCTTTTTTCAAGAGGCAATTGGATTTTTTTGGTTTTTCTTTGAAGACATTTTGCTTCTCGTCCCAGAAGCTTCTTCAGCTCTGACTGGGTGGTTTATGATTTATGTTCCTTGCAGACAGCTGGTCATTTGCATTCTTTTCAGAGAGTCATTGGGGCCATTTGGAGATTTACCTGTGTCCTTTCATTGAACATTCCTCTTTCAACAGAGGGGGATGGATGCAACATCATCTATCTCCAGTCTATGACACAATCCTTTCAACAGTTCCAAGAAGGCTCCAAACCAATTTGCATGACTCAGCTGACCCTAAGGACACAGGCAAACCTCCAAGTTTCCTCAATGACTCTCTAAAAAGAATGCAAATTTCTGCAAGGAATATAAATCCTTCCATTTCCCACCATCCAGTCAGAGCTGAAGAAGCTTCTTGGATCAGAAGTGAAACGTCTTCAAAGAAAAACCAGAAAGTCCAGTTGCCTCTTGAAAAAACACTTTTGGGAAAACCATAATCTGGATGACTGAGAACCTTCATAGGTATTTTTATATACAATGTCGGTATTCAAAGAGTTTCTTAAAACCTAATTTTGTCCCTATCACAATCACAACATTGTCAATGGATTATAGAGAAACTCCTATTGCACGGCAATAGATAGCCTAATTTTCATTTCCCTCCCTTCTGTTTTGAGAAATTTGTCATTGCTCAATGTTAGCAATTCTTAAAAACAATAGTTCTGTTTATCCAGTCTTTAAATATGAGCAACCCATGGCTTTTAAAATTCGGTGTTTTCTTATATACATTACACATTTGAAAATGTGCATTATATTTAGAGAAAAAAAATGTAAACATTTAAGATGCACAATTTACAATAGTAAAATATGTAAATATGCATGTAAAGAGCAAAGAAAAAATATTAAGGCATAAATCATCACATGCAAATCAACAGCTTTTGAAAGGTACAGCTGTAGCTACATAGCTTACAATTTATTTTTGATTAAATAAAAAGATTTAAATGAAATTTATATCAGAATGTAAAAAAAAAAACAACCCACCCATACTTTTCCCTGCAGAATCCCAACTGGTAAAAGCCAATTGTTTAAAAGATCATTTCACAAGATCGTTTGCTTTCCTGTGGGAAGTCACCCACCCCTTCTAGAAGAATTAAATATTTGGAAGAATATTTATATTTAAAAAGGCAGGATAAAATATTTCCCCTAAAAGAAAAATAAAAAATATTAAGGGAGACAGAAACTCAGAGCCCCAGCTCCCTGTCCCCCAAGCAGATACTGAGCTGGGGCACCTGTTAGAAATGCAGATTTGTTAATCCATTACTCCCTGCAGCAAAATCCAAACAAAAGCAGATATCCAAACCAGGACAAAGCCACAATAGGAATTACCCAATACCCTTTCAGAGCACAAGCCTCTTCATTACATCACCCTCAGAAACTTTAACCAGCCTCCATTTTGTCTCCAGTGCCTTTCTCTCAGCTTGGAACTGAACCAGATGGATATTTCTCCCAACAGTTCTAATTGTTTTTGTTTAATGTTAACAGTTAAGATTTTAGTTTGGGATTTTTGAATATCTTGGGCATGAACATTTTAATCTCATTTTAATTTTTTTAAACTGCTACTCTGCTTTTTTTTTTTTGCTGTTAACTAAGTTGCTAACATTCTGGTACCTCCAGAAGCAACAAATGCAATGGTGGCCCCCTTAGTGACTATTCAGCAAGAATAAACAATGCAAATTTGAAACCAACCAACCATACAAAATGTGGAAATAATATTTTTTTCTTTTTCAAATGTTTTATGTTCATAATTTATACAAAAAGCTTTGTACGCTTCTGTTACCTAGTGGCTCAGAATTTACTGAGGTCTTCTTATAAGGTGCATTTTGAAAAGTTAATCTAAACACATTTAAATGGAATGTTTTTGTTATGTCTTTGGAACTAGTTGGAGTCCCCAACCAGGTCCGCTGTTTGAGCGGGAGCACCAGCCGCTCCCATTGGCTGGCTCCGTTTGACAGCCGGCTATAAAAGCCGGCTGTCGAGCAGAGCCAGCCCGTTGCTGCCAGCTAACCTGCTAGTTAGAAAGCAGACGCGGCAACCCTTTATTCCCTGTAATAAAGCCTGTTCGTTGTTCACTCTGGCTCATGCCTCTTCCTTCCGCCGCTCCACAACACTGGTGACGAAGGTGGGATATGGTCGAAGGCTAGCCAGACGTGCTTTTCAAAAGAGCTGTGGTCACTGAAGAGCGAAGCCACGGGCGCTGTAGCCGCAGCCGCCGGCGCTCACAAAGAGCGCGAAATTCAAAGAGCCTCCATAGCCTAGAGAGACAGTCACCGCCTGTCAGCACAAACCGTCAGCGCTCTTCTAAGAGCGCGAATTTGAAATACGACTGTAGAGGACGAACCCTGCATCTTCAAAATGAATGCTAATCCAGCATTCCCACCATTCAAGCCAAACGAGGAAACGTGGGATGCATACAAAAATCGTTTCAGCTATTTCCTTGATGCCATCGGTTTAGCAGACGCTGCTGAACACAGGAAGAAATCCTACTTCCTCAGCTATTGTGGGGCTGCAGTCTTTGACACCGCTACAGCACTAGTCGCCCCTCGCACTATCAGAAGCGTACCGTGGGATGAACTCCAAGAAATCCTCTCCAACCACTACTCGTCAAAACCATCTCAGATAGCCAGGAGATACGCCTTCAGAATTAGAAAACAGGCGGAGTGAGAGTCAATCAATGAGTATATGGCAGTGCTGAGGACAGCTGCCTTGCAGTGTGGGTTCAAAGACTACCTTGAAGACATGTTATTGGACCAGATCGTCTGTGGGGTTAGAGACCTGAGGCTCCAAAGGTGTTTGCTCGCAAAAAAGGACTTGAACCTAGCTTTAGCCATGGAGGAAGCCCAAGCTGCTGAGCTCTCTGCCCAATCAGCAGCTGAAATTCAAGGTACTCCGTTAAAACCCAGCAGTCCCACCATCCATTCAGAGGAAGTGCTCAGTGAAGAAGACCCCACAGACTCATCAGATATTAACCGCCTTAAGCAACAGAAGCCTTCACAGGTAGGAGCGGGGCAGAGAAACAACTTCGCCCCCAAACAACCTCCCGTTTGCCTAACTTGCGGAGGCTCCCACTCTAGGGCATCCTGCAGGTTTAAGAATGCCATCTGCCTGAATTGCCAAAAGAAGAGTCACCTCGCTAGAGTCTTCCAAGCAGGGCGTACTTTGCCTCAAAGACCTCCACCACCTTCTAATTCCCAAAGGCAAGTGGAAGACTGCTATACCTGCTATCACGCTAACCGTACTTCCCAGACTCCTAATAAAATCAAAATTTCTGTCTCCTTAGATGGTAAACCCTGCAGGATGGAGGTAGACACGGGATCTCCACTTTCAATCATCTCTTACCAATGAACAGAAAAAAGACAAAATGAGTTTTCAATTTAAACATTGCATCAATACTACCGTGACATTTAATCTAACCATTTAAGTATTTTTATAAACTGTGGTGTATGCTTTTTTTTCTTCTTCCTAGTTTTCTTCCTAATATTATTAGGAAGCTATAATGTGAGAAAAGGAAAAACATGACAGAAATAATTATATATCCCTAATATTTATTGACCTTATGGGTTTCATTTGACTCCTAAATTTTTGTACAGTTGAGTGGTCAAGAGACAGTAATTAATTACAAAGTTGTTATGTGGTGTTAATTAATCACTTTCATTGTCAGATTAAGTTACAATCCTCGACTATGTGGACATCAGCATTTGTGGGCTGACAATTATTTAAGGGAAAAGAAAAAAATGAAGTATCAGCATTTAAAATAAACAAGATTTTGGGTATGTATTTATATTATTATTCATTAAACATGGAACTCAGTCAACTGAACATTTAAAAATGTATCATAAATATAATTGACTGGCTCCAATGGTTGGTATGGGTTGCTGCCAGCATCCTAGGTATCAATCAAGTATCTTCTTAAAATGTACTATGTTCTGAGAAGCGCATTTTTTTGCAGTTCCACTGGTGTTATTGCAGGAAATTATAATTTCTTGATGTATTTTGTAAAATTCTTGGACATGGTGCCACTTGCCCCAATGACAATGGGTATCACTGTCACATGTTCCATCCATAATCATGTAGTTTCAATGGTTAAGTTGCAATATTTCATGGTTTTTTTTTTTCTAGTTCTTTTTCTTTGACTCTGTCATCTCCTAATACAGCAATATCAATAAATTGTATGCTTCAGTTTTCGATGACTATGATATCTGACATGTTGTGTTCTAAATGATGATCTGTCTGTATTCAAAAGTCCTGTTTTCAAAAGTCCCCCTTCTCTTCTTCCCCTCCCCCTCCCTCTCCTTCTCCTTTTCCTTCTCCTTCTCCTTCTCCTTCTCCTTCTTCTTCTGTCCAATTGCTGAAGCTTTGTAGATTTGATTATAATATGACACCCAAAGGGATAAAATTTGAATAAAAACAGATACCATAATGTGTTTTCATTTATGTGTGTGTGTGTGTGTGTGTATGTATATATATATATATATAAAACTGGGAAACTAGAAATGTTTTACATGATTCTGAAATGATACTCACATGAGCCACAGAGAAGGCTCATCAGAGGATGCCACCACTAAAAAAAATCCTGAAGTAATTAAAAATAATCTTACTCACTAGCTAGGACTAGCTAGGGAGTTTTTAAAATTCATAAATTGTTAAACTCAAAATTCTGAAGGACTAAGAAATTGCAATTTTTTACTACAGTCTAAAACTGGACGGGTACTTCTTTCAAATTGATTAAGCCATTAAAGGATAAATAAGAAAGGTACACATTATTTTAAGCCAGCCTGTGTCACAGCCAAACAATGACAGCAGACGATTCAGGAAGCTTTAACTCAAATTCATCCTTAGACCAGGTTTTAACGTTATCCCCTTTGGGTGAAAAAGTTAGAGCTCCATATCAAGCATCTCCCTTTATGCATCAATTGTCATTTTTATTTTTTTCCTTTTGATTTAATATATGATAAATTATGGCAACAATGATCAAACACCTCAGCTGACCAATATATACTTCTTTTGATTTGCTGGTTGTATGAAAAGCTCTCACCACCTGTCAATCTGTGGGTCAAATTTAGCAACAACTGTTCTAACATTCAAACAGATTAAACAGGCATACAGTTTGATGCTGTTGCTAATTTAATTTTTATACCAATGGAGGAGAGTTTTTGTAGTTCAGGGTTGAATTTAGGGTTCCTTGTTGATCTCTGAGTTTGGTTGTTTTCTGTAGACGTATCATTCCCAACCTAAGTAACATCATCACTGTGTTATCAGTTGATGACCTTACCTAGTTTGATAATGAAAAATCTGCAAGAAATCAAGCAAGCTTAGAGAGCACCAAGGACCCCTCATTACATCAATTTCATGACCTCTTTTTTTGATGGTTTAAATTATCATCATTGGATACCCCAAAGCTAGCTCGTATACATCTATTACTGTTTCAGATAATGCTATTCTGTTTTCCTTCCATCAATTCCACCAGTTTGAGAAAAGCCGTTAAGGTTTTGTTTTCTCTGCTTATCATAATTAGCAATAAATTATTCTTAGACATTGGTTTCTGGCTGGAACTCTAAGTGTCTAAAATTAACCTGAAGGGAGTCAAAAGCTGGAAAGGCTTAAGTGCTTCAAAGATTTTACTTTATTCCTCCAGTGTTCATGAAATACCTCTACATGATTTCAGATATCATCGGATGTCTGGAAAAAGTTGATCCCTATTTATTAATAAGACAAACTGATGAAATAATGAAGTGCTTAATACATATTTAATTTAACAAATGCAATATTTATTTTTCATTTAAATGATATTAAATTATTTATATGAAATATTTATGTCTTACTTGATTAAATACCCTGGAAATTGCAATCTCTTTTATGAACAATTATTATTATCAGATTGATATGGTAGAGTTTTATAGCTACATTTTGCTAGACTGTCTTGTAAAATTAGGCAGATCTTCATCACCCACTGATGAATTCACCATCAAATGTAATATATTACTAGGCCCTGTCCTCTTCTGTTCACTTCTGTTGTGTTTTAATGTTTAACATTTCTGCTGGACTGTAATAATAGACTAATAAAGTTTGTTTGTTTGTTTGATGCCTGCCTCAATTAACGTTTTCTTAATCTTTTTTTAATGTGTAAACATTTTTATTTCATTTTAGAAACATTCCATCCTTTCTTTATACAGTGTGTCATCTCAGTACAAGTATTTTGTGCATAATGTTTGTGGTTAATGCAATTTTCTTACTATAGTAACAACAATGACATTATATTCTTATTTTAAACTAGTATACATAATATATGCTATCATTATAACCATCCCCTTCTTAACTCTCTCTCTCTCTCATATATATATATTTCTTAAGTTTTCGCGGGTACTTACATGTACGGCATTCGGCTTTGTTCGGGTATTTTCCCATGTCATAGTAGTTGTGCTTTTAAAGTTGTAGCAACGTTTCAGCAGAATCTCATCTGCCGAATGCCGTATATATATATATGTATGGCATTCAGCTTTGCATTCAGCTATGCCATACATGTAAGTACCCGCGAAACCATCCCCTTCTTAACTCTCTCTCTCTCTCTTATATA
>NW_020769320.1:15215745-15242575 GCF_900518735.1 Pseudonaja textilis | reverse complement strand
GAATCATACCCAGAGAAAAATCATCCAGATGCCCCAAGCTTTATGGTCTCCCCAAAATACACAAAGAAGGAACCCCACTCAGACCAATAGTCAGCTCCATAGGCTCACCTCTACAAAACCTAGCCAAATTTCTCGCCAAACAACTACAACCTTATGCAGAATCCATCAACTCACACGTAAGAAACTCATTCCAGTTCATCGAGATCATAAAGAAACAAAACTTACAACCTAGCGACCTACTAGTAAGCTTCGATGTCATATCCCTCTTCACCCAAGTGCCAATAAAAGAAGCCTTGACAGCCATCCAAAACAAATACAACCCCCCCAAGCACATCCTAGATCTAACCAACCACTGCCTATCCAATACATACTTCACCTACAATGGACAAAAATACAAACAAATAGAAGGAGCACCCATGGGATCACCCCTCTCACCTGTCATCGCTAACCTCTACATGGAACACTTTGAAACACAAGCTCTAGAAAAATACGACCACAAACCCAAACTCTGGCTCAGATACGTAGATGACACCTTCATAATCTGGCCACATGGGAAAGAAAAACTGAACAACTTCCTCACACACCTCAACAGCCTACACCCCAAAATACAATTCACCATGGAAACAGAAGCCAACAACCAACTTCCCTTCCTAGATGTCTTGGTATACAAAAGATCCAATGGCTCCCTAGGACACACCATCTACCAGAAGAAAACACACACTAACCGCTATCTACATGCACTCTCACACCACCACCCAGCACAGATCAATTCCGTAGCCAAGACACTCATCTCCAGAACAAAATGCTTAGCCGATGAACAACACCAAAAAACCGAACTACACACTCTCACCAACGTACTTACAGCCAATGGATTCCAAAGAAAGAAGATTACCCACCTAATCCAAAAAGAAACCCCAACCAAAATCCAAGACAGAGAACAAGAAAACGGCAAAGCCCTCCTCCCATATATAAAAGGCACTACAGACAAAATTAGCAAGATCCTCCAAAAACACAACATCAAAACAGCATTCTGCACAAACAGAAAAATATCCACCATACTAAGAAACCCCAAAGACAAAATCGAATTAGAAAACCAAGGAGTATACGAAATCCCCTGCACTGCCTGCCCTACCACATACATTGGACAAACTAACAGAAGAATAAATGCACGCATTGAAGAACATAAGAACTCAATCAAAAAAGAAGAAACGACCTCTTCCCTGGTCCAACACCTCAAAGCCACAGGACATGAAATTGATTTTAAAAACACCAGAACTATCGCCAAAACCGAACACTTCAACAGCAGAATAATCAGAGAAGCCATAGAGATAGAAAAACGCCCACACAGCATGAACAAACGAGATGACACTTCCCGCCTTCCAGCCATTTGGAAACCCGCCCTCATGAACAGACGAGTACCTAACATGAAGAAGGACACCAGACCCACACCCATGAGAGCCACACAAGATGCCACCACCACACTTCCATGTAGAAAACAGACTCTCACCCACTCAGAAGATGAGACACGACCATGGACCATAAGCTGCACTACAGCTGCATCACTACCCACTTCAAACCCCTCCGAGCCATACATGAAGCAAACCGACACCCACTATGAAGATGCAACAGGACCACGAACTAGAAGCCAAACAGCAAGATCACAACTCACCAGCTCAAATCCCCCAGCAACTAAGACTAACCGGAGCACAGCCAAGCTCCCACCTGAACAGAACACGCCTCCAACCAATCAGAACACGGCTAACCCCCCAACCAATCAGAACACAACCAAACCCCCTACCAATGAGAACACACCCCCACCCAATCAGAACACAGCCAAGCCCCCACCCAATCAAGTCCCACCCCCACTGGCAGTTAAAAGGAGGAAGCAGCTGCAATCTCACATTACTCTGAAAAGCACAGAGCCGGAGACAGAAGCCTGAAGATGATGAATGAGACTTCATCGAAACGTTGCCTAGATACTTCGAATCTTACGCGGGAGAAAACCCGAACAACCAAAGATCCACATATATATATATATATATATATATATATATATATATATATATATTTTCTTTATTTTTCGTGGGTACTTACATGTATGGTATTCAGCTTTGTTCGGGTATTTTCCCATGTCATTATAGTTGTGCTTTTAAAGTTGTAGCAATGTTTTGGCAGAATCTCATCTGCCATCATCAGGCTTCTGTATTGTGTTTGTGAGGAAAAAATCAGTAAGATACTACACAGGCATCCCATCAAGACTGCCTTCAAAACAGACAGATAATGCCTTAATCTTGCCCACTGTTGTTATATGGGACCCATTTGGGTCCATATATATAAGTTCAAGGAAACTTTTAAGTTTTTCAGATCCGTTGCTTTGTCTTGAATGCAGCTCTCTACACTAACCCAATTCTGCAAACTACTGAGTTTAATCAATGGGTAACATGTTTGATCTTTGGCTGAAGCATTTTTACTTCAGAGAGTTTAAGCAACTCTGATTTTTGAAGAGAAGTTTCCACCTCATATTCCAGAATGGCTTCTTTTAAGAGCTAATAGGACAATTGCTTCTGAGTCTAGCAACTGTACCGTAGAGGATCCTCAACCTGGATTGGTCCATCTGACCAGAGCAGAAACCTATCAGTCTGTTAGAAACATATTGCAAATGGTAATCTACATACTTAGATCTCTATGTCGAAATATTAGAGTAGCTACTTACATTTCCTGCCCATTTGTTCCTTCTCAATCACCTTTTCTATTTTTCTCAGCTAAAGTAAACCACAATTTTTCTCGCAGTTCTCAGATAATAAATAAACCATACAAGAATAAAGAAAAAATAACAAAACAACTTGCTTTTCTCTCGAATAATATGGTGTATGAATGGCATATACAGTATATGCTGACATGCTCTTGTTCATGACCCATTGGTGAACCTCCTGGCAAATCCCAGAAAAGTGAAAGAGAATGCAGCTTGAAGAATAGCACAGGATCCAGGACAGGGATGAATAGAGAATTCTTTATTGGCCAAGTGTGATTGGACACACAAGGAATTTGTCTTGGTGCAAATGCTTTCAGTGTACATAAAAGAAAAGATACATCATAAGAATACAAGCGACAAAGTTAGTCATACAGTCACAAGTGGGAAGGGATGGGTGATAAGGAGTGATGAGAAGATTAACAGTAACAGTAGTGCACACTTTGTAAATAGTTGGACAGTGTTGAGGGAATTACTTGTTTAGCAGAGTGATGGAGTTCAGGGAAAAAACTGTCCTTGTGTCTAGTTGTTCTGGTGTGCAGTGCTCTATAGCGTTGTTCTGAGGGTAGGAGTTGAACAGTTTATGTCCAGGATGTGAGGGGTCTGTAAATATTTTCACAGCCCTCTTTTTGACTCATGCAGTACATAGGTCCTCCATGGAAGGCAGGCTGGTAGCAATTGTTTTTTTCTGCAGTCCTAATTACCCTCTGGAGTCTGTGTCTGTCTTGTCGGGTTGCAGAACCAAACTCGATTTCATTGAGGGCCGCATCAGGGTTGTGCTTGACCTTGGGGAGCTGGGGGTAGGGATGGCCAGGGTGGGTGTGGCCAGCTCGATGTCTATTTTTCACCCATGACAGCCTTCTGCAGCCCTTTGGCAATAAAAACGGAGCTGTACGCAGCCCTACAAACTCTGTTTTTGCTGTCAGAGCTCCGCGGGCTGGTCCTTTGCTGTTTCCCGGGCCAAATCTAAGCAGCCCGTGGACGGGGTGCGTCCCATAGGCCTTGAGTTGACACCCCTGGTCTAGGACAATTTGACATTACCACAGTTAATTTACTGCAGCCAACTCACTGCGGGACAACTTGACATGGACAACTCACAACAGGGCAAAAGTTATGCTGTTAGCAAAGAAATGGGGGAATAGAATCAGGATACTAAAGGAGGGATAAACTAAAATACGAATGACAAAAATTAAAATATTTTTAAAATTATTTTAAATTGTTAAATTACTGAATTGTTCCATGGAAGTTTATTTATTTATTTGTTTGTCAAGCAAGTATTAGATAACAGGTATAAGTATAAGCATGGTTATGAATAGATGGGATATGGTTATGAATAGGATACAAATAAAAAAAAGAAACAATAGGGAAGGTAGGCACATTGGTGCACTTATGCACACCCCCTACAGACCTCTTAGGAGAGGAGTGAGGTCAATAGTGAGCAGTCTAAGGTTAAAGTTTTTGGGGTTTGGGGAAGAAACCACAGAGTCAGGTAGAGTATTCCATACTCTGTTGCTGTAGTTGGTGTGGTTCACCTTGAGTTTGTATCTATTGTGTGCTCTTGTACTGTTGTGGTTGAAGCTGAAGTATTCATTGACAGTTAGGACCTTGCAGTAGATAATTTTATGTAATTTTATGTAATATACTTAGATCGGACTGAAGGCGGCATAGTTCTAGGTTGTCTAGGTCTAAAATTTCAAGTCTGGTTGTCCCATTCTGTCTAAGGAATATCACACACTTTTCTCAAACCTACTGGAGGGGTTGACCATAACAAATTTATATGAATAATAAATAATAAATATATTTTTCTATTTGTTAGCCTAGGTTATTACATCATGGAGACTAGGAAAGCACCATTGATTGATTGATTTAGATGGCAACCCCTTTCCAATACATATCTCCGGGCAGCTACCAGTATTGAAAATGATAATATATATATATATATATATATATATATTCTTAAGTTTTCACGGGTACTTACATGTATGGCATTCAGCTTTACTCGGGTATTTTCCCAAGTCATTGTAGTTGTGCTTTTAAAATTGTAGCGACGTTTCAGCAGAATCTCATCTGCCATCATCAGGCTTCTGAAAAGTATAAAAACAATCAGCATTCGATATAAACAAGAAATGGGCTCTGTCATACATTTGGGCCTCCAGGTAAAAGCACAGAGTTAGGACTATTTTCTTGTGTGCATTATTGTGGAATTACTTTTCTGTGAAAAGAAAATGAACACTCTGAAATTTATTATTTATTTTGCTGAAGTATGTTGGCACCCTTGCTTATTCATATAATGGAATACAATTTTGAGCCATTAGTGTAAATCTAATTTCCTGCTGGTCATGTCAACTAAATTATTAATTTTTTTTTTGAAAAAAAATGGATTCTATATAATTATACAATAATATTTTTTCTTGGATACTATATAACTATCAAGGCTGATATCCGGGTTTTCATAGTACTATATCTTAAAGAACCTATGAGCCACGGTGGTGCAGTGGTTAGAATGCTGTACTGCAGGGCTACTTCTGCTGACTGCGGGCTGCCAGCAGTTTGGCAGTTCGAATCTCACCAGGCTCAAGGTTGACTCAGCCTTCCATCCTTCTGAGGTGGGTAAAATGAGGACCAAGATTGTTGGGGGCAATATGCTGACCCTGTAAACCACTTAGAGAGGGCTGAAAAGCACTGTAAAGTAGCATATAAGTCTAAGTGCTATTGCTGTTGCTATGGGTTGGCTTTTCAGCAGTGAAATGCAGTGATTGTCTCCAATCACAAGCACTCTTATTGCTAGAGTGAATGTATCTGCAGGATAGAAGGAATAATCTGAGATCAATATTGGTCTACCTCTTTGTGTATATGATTCTCTTGATGAAGTGGGAGGAGCACAGTTTCCCCCATAGTGTTTGTGCTGTATGCAAGTAATTAATAAGCTGGAACCTGTAAGAAGGTAAATCTGCATGACTGAATTAAGCAAGAAGATATATTCCTTCCTTAGGTATAACTGCCCCAGTCATTTGTTCAAAAGTTGAAGAGGTAGGAAACAAATTTGCTTAGGGTTCACATCCCTCATATTTGTGCATTTGTGCTTCCTTCATAAGCCTATGTGGAAACCATCAAAACAAACAAAGAACCAGGGATGTGCCAGATGTTAGTTCAGCTTCTAATACAGCTCTGTCTTCCAGATGTGCTAGAATTCATTTTGCCCTGGCTGCTGAGAATTCAAGTTATTAGACTGTTGAGTCTCTACAGTTCCACTTCAGCATTTGATGATATATTGGGATTTTAGGGATCTTAAGTAAGGGGAGTTTCAACATCTAATATTCCTGGAGTTGATAAAACTGTAATTGTTTCGATTCCAGTAAAGCTAGCGAACAGACTTACTACTGAAGGTAATAGATCTAGTATTGGTTGCTATAAAAGTGATTTGCCAGGCACAAATGAGAGAATATTGGAGTTGGAAGGGACTGTGGAGGTCTTCTAGTCCAACATTTGCTCAGGCAGTAATATATAACCATGTGCATTTATTGAGTTCAAAGCACAGAAGAATTTATTGTTGCTACCTCTAGTACAAGAATCTAGCCGATGGACAAAGCTAAATTGGCACTAAATAACAGCCCACAGAATTCACAGGGGAGCTGGACTTAGATATTCTGTGACAATGTAATAACTCCAAACTAATAACACACTTATCTCCACCTTTCAGCTGAGCCTCTTCTCCAGTCATAAAGTCAAAATTCATAAACTGATTTCAAATGTGAGTTGGAGGTTCCACGTCAAGAAATTTTGCAGAGGCAAAGAACAGTGAGTTCTACATTTTGCACTTCACATTTTCTATGTTGTTGTACAAAGAGGGAGGTTTGATTTCTTCATAATTTATCCTTTCCCTTTCATCTTCATCCTTTCTTTGCCTCTTTAAGTTCCGGAACTGGCTCAGTTAGATGTTTTCAAAAAGAATGCAATGTGGCTAACCTGCAATTTTCATCCAACATAGTTGCTGCCCTAGTGAATTTATTTCCTTTTATTTGTTGAAGCATTTAGCAATTGCTCTTCAAAGAATATATAGGGTAGTTCCTTGCCATGACAATTTTAGTCCAAAATATACAGTACAAGACGGAGGAGGAAGGGAGAAGAAATTGTGGTCTAGCTGTCCAAATAATACAAAGAGTAATCATGTGTATATCTTGAGTACTTAAAGTTTTCCCTTTTTAAATCTGAGTAATGACATATTATTATCATCTTATTCTACACTGTAATATGCATAGTAGAGGCAGGATATGAAGAGCTCTCTTCAGCCATCTAAGAAGTTCACTGGAGCTCCAAGTTCCAGGTTTGCACTCTTGCTAATCCCTGTTTAATTCATTCCCACCTTGTCAGATCCAACTCCAGGATAAGGTTAAACTGAAATAAAAGGTAGAGATTGTCCCCAAACTGCTTTTTGAAGAGGCAATTGGACTTGCTTTGTTTTTCTTGAAGACGTCTCATCCAAGAAGTTCTGACTGAATGCTGGAAAATGGAAGGATTTATATTCCTTGCAGTCATAGATGTTAAGGACCAGTTAGCTGGTTGTTAGTACTTTGAAGGTGGCTTGTTAGGTCTCTGAGAGTCACTGATTTGCTGATCAGCTAATGAGCCACCTTCAAAATGCTAATAATCAGATGACTGCAAGGAATATAAATCCTTCCATTCCCTAGCATTCAGCCAGAACTAAAGAAGTTTATTGGATGAAAAGTGAAATGACTTCAAAAGAAAAAATCAGAAAGTCCAGTTACTTCTTGAAAAAACACCTTTGGGACAACCATGACCTGGATGACTGAGAATCTCCATAGACAAAAGGCAGATTTGTGGAGAATATAAACCAAGGAGGTCTAAGCAGCATATATGGAGCACAGAATTTGCCAATCTGCAAATAAATAACCCTGTGTCTTACAACTCAAAAGAACACTTTTAACTTGGTGTTCCATGTTGGGTGTCATCATTCCGAGTAGTCAGGACTCTGACACTTTGTTCAGGTTCAAGAAATCCTTTACTGAGTACATCATATTGGCACTTAGAAAGGTGAAGCTAGCTCTAAATTATTCCTGTGTTTAAATGTAAAGTTAAAGGTTCCCCTCACACATATGTGCTAGTTGTTTCCGGTTCTAGGGGGTGGTGCTCATCTCCGTTTCAAAGCCGAAGAGCCAGTGCTGTCCGAAGATGTCTCCGTGGTCATGTGGCTGACATGGCTAAACACTGAAGGCACACAGAACGCTGTTAACTTCTCACCAAAGTGGTCCCTATTTTTCTACTTGCATTTTTTATGTGCTTTCGAACTGCTAGGTTGGCAGAAACTGGGACAAGTAATGGGAGCTCACTCTGTTATGCGGTGCTAGCGATTCGAACTGCTGAACTGCCAACCTTTCTGATCAACAAGGTCAGCGTCTTAGCCACTGAGCCACTGCGTCCCTATTCCCATGCTTACAGATAGTTAAAAGAATGAGACTTCCCCACCCTCTTATGTCTCTCAGGTCACATGAGCCAATCAGTCCAGATGTAGGTTCCTGCTCAACTTTGACAGGTGTCTGTTGACATGACCTTGGGTCTCACACCAGCTGATAGATGTTATGGCTAGCCAACTGAGGCACCACATTCCTGAGTCCACCCCTCTCCCCCCCCCCCATGAATAGCAACCAAGAAACGAAGCAGAAGTAACCATGGCTTCAGCTGAATTCCTTTTGCAGGTTGACATTGGACTTTACATCAAAATACGGAGGACCACAATGGGAAAAAAGTGCATAGACTCAGGACAAAGGGGGTCAAATGATCAGATCCTGCTGAATCCTCCAACATTTTTAACATTGCCTGCTGTCCCCCTTTATCCATTGGTAGAATCCACTGTTTGTCAACTCTCTGCAGGATTGTTGCATCTGAACTCAAAAATTCAGAAGACTGGGAAGAGTGAAAACAGAGGAGACCGGAAGTGGCAGGACAGGGACGTCCAGAGGTGGAGAAGCCCAGCTGGGGCTTTCGAACACCTTTTCTCGCGTTTGGAGGGATCCCCAGTGGATACACGAAACCCGTAGAGCTTCGTGTCTGAATAGAGGACCCCCGGGTTGCTGTTTGGGAGTAGGCAACTCCCCAGCAACGAAGGAAGAGCCTCTGAGACCAGCGCGATTGAGCCAGCTGCCAGCTAATGGCGGCTCCAAAGTCCGGTCTGCCACTGAACTGATGAAGCAAAAAGTGACTGCCTGAAAGGTCTGAGCGGAAAAGGGCAGAAGGACTACAAAGCCACGAGAGAGATCGGTCTGATTCTCCCTGTTTCACTGTGAGTAACAGTGGGGGAAGCTGGAGATAAGCGGCCGGAAAAGCAGTTTGAAAAGTGAAAGGGGGATAAAGTGGCTCGACACTTAGAGTGAAAGTGTGGATTGGAGCGTTGCCGAGGAGAGAAAAAGGCGGTGGGAACTCAAGAAGCTCAGGAGTGGATTGCCATCTCGGATCTGCGCGTGAGAAGGCTAGAAGATTAGGAGAGGATTTTAGCTGCGAAGGAGGACAGAGCGAGAGGTAGAGAGCCAGAAAAAGACGTACTGACTTTTATATGCAAGATCCTTTCCTTTTAGCATTACTGCCTACAAAACTGATTTGTAAAGTGATCGATCTGAGGCAGATACCCAAAGTGACTGTGGATTGACAATTGCTGGCAGGAGGGAAGAAGAAGAAGGAAGAGACAGACGGAAGCCTGGCCAAGACTGATCGCTGATGGCTGACAGCAATTAGTCAGCACTTCCTCCCCCTGCTTCCTTGGTGCGCCCAGGAGGAGAGACGCTAAGACTAAAACGCCAACCCCAACTCAGATTTGTTTTTCTATGGAACTAATCCTACAGATACGTGCTTTGTGATTCCCTAAAATTGAGAAGACCCCTTTCTTCCTGCATTCTTTCTCTCTCTCCCTTTCTCTTTGTTCTTTCCTTTTTTTCTATAATAGTTAAGTATAAAGGCAAACTGCTTGTTACAGTTATTAAGATTTACAGATTAGACTCTCTTGGATATATAAAAATTTTAAGGACTGTTAATAGGGTTGTCTCAGATAAAATGGAATCTTAAATATTAATATACACTATAGGACAAAAGTATATATAGTATATATAGAGTGAGATATTCTAGAGTTGGTTGTATGCTTTAAACAAGTATGATTTATTAGGGGTAAAATACAATTAACTCCGGTATTTGAATTTAATATAGAGAATAATACATAATACATCGAATGGTGATTTGGGATAACATTCTTAACATAGTCCAATTGCAAAAACAAATTTTATCAGAGATGACTTCCACAACAACCACGGCCCTGAAAACAGGAAGGAAGAACAACCAGACCTTGATGACAACTCTGGCAACTGCCTCCCCAACAACGCAGAAAACTATAGAAGAGACTTTGGTAGGAGAAAAACAACCGACTGTTACTAATGCCAACCTACAAGCGTCATTATTATCCCTGCAAGAATTTATGCAAGAATCAATGTCTAGAATGCAGGAGATTATGATTAGGAATCATAATGAGACCAGAGCAGATATTAGCGAACTGAAAGAAGAAATGAGTAAATTAAAAGAGGAGATGAGAGTAGATATACAGAGAGTTGAAGATAGGGTCGGGACAATGCAATTGGCCATGGAAAGAACTGAATTAAAAATAAAAGAAATAGAGAAGAGGACAGAACAAGTGGAGAGAAACCTGGAAAGGACTGAGGAAGATTTTAAAAATGTAAATAGAGAAATGGAAGATTCCTTGGTCCAACTTGAGATGGACAGAGCAGCTGCATACTTAAGGTTCCAAAACGTGGAGGAATCCAAAAATGAAGAATTAGAACATTTAATGGCAGGTTTGTTGGCTGAACTACTTGGAAAAGAGAAGGATGACTTACTCAAGGAATTTGATGAAATCTATAGGGTGAACACCAGTTATGTAAGGCGTCACAATTGCCCAAGGGAGATCCATATCCGCTTTTCAAGAAGATGCATGAGAGACCTAATACATAGAAAGGCCAGAGATGAGAGAATATTATATAAGGGCAAAGAGATCATAATTCTCAAGCAGATTCCAAGAAAAGTGAGGGCCATAAGGCAAGAATATAAATTTTTAGCCAATTACTTAAATAAAAATGAAATCTCATTTAAATGGCTAATCCCAGAAGGGATGCTAATATCGTGGAAGGGAAGAAAAATTAAAATAGATTCAATAGAACAAGTACAAAACCTCCTAGAACAGCTAACAACCACGGAGGATCAACTCACTAGGGAGAAAATCCAAAGGAATATGCAGGAAGATTGTAACCGCCACAGGAACAAAGAAGAAAGACTTGTCCAAATTCAAGGGAAAGACAACTTACAACGAGAAAGAGAAGAAACAACTCCATATCAATCACAAGAAGAGAGCCGTAGAGTTACGAGACAAAAAGCGAGGCAGACTTAAGTAAATGGACGAAGGAAGGAAAATTCTTTCCATTAATATAAACGGCCTAAATTCAAGAGCTAAAAGGAAAAGGATTCTAACCAAACTAATAAAACAAAATGTTGATATAATTTGCATACAAGAAACACACATTAGGAAAAGTGAGGAGAAATTCCTAGATTGTCCGAAACTGGGAAAATTATTTACAGCACCAGCTGATAAACACAAAAAGAAAGGTATTGCAATCTATGTGAGAGATGACTTAAAAGCGGAGTTAATCTGGGCGGACCCTGAAGGAAGAACTCTGGTGGTACAAATTTCGATTAATGGCATTACTCTCTTACTGGTAGTAATCTATGCCCCAAATGATGATCAAGGTAAATTTTTTAAACATCTCCATCAAAAAATAACAGAATTTGAAAATGGTAATATTATTTTGATTGGCGATTTTAACTCTATTGCTGACTATCGGAAGGATCATAGTAATAGGAGTAAGAACAAAAAAGGAAATAGAGAATTCTCTAAGCCATGTAAGGATATGTTGAATGAAATGAATCTGGTAGATATCTGGAGAAAATTAAATCCCCAAAAAGAACAGTTTACTTATTATTCTAACCCTCATAAAATTTGGACAAGAATAGATATGGCTTGGATAAACTGTGAATTAATTAATGAAATCAAAGATAGTGAAATCTTACCAAATGATTGGGCTGACCACAACCCAATTCAAATAACCTGGAGGGGTAGAAGAAAACCAAAGAAAAGATGGACTTTTAACACTCATTTAATAAAAGAAGAAGAATATACTAACAAACTGAAAGAAGAACTGAATTTCTTCTTAAAGGAAAATAATAATGATCTAACTTCGAAACAAAATATATGGGACACATTAAAGGCATTTATAAGAGGAATAACAATCTCTTACAATGCTATGAGAAATAAAAGAAAGTATGCCCAACAAAGTAACTTACAACAAGAAATTAAGGATTTAGAAACCCAATTACAAAAGAACCCCAAAAACCAAAGAATACAGAACCAGTTATTAACAACTAAACATAAACTAAATTTACTGGAACAAGAAAAATTGGAGATTAGTCTGAAAATGACTAAACAAATCTACTTTGAGCATGCAAACAAGCCAGGGAGATGGTTAGCCCACAAACTTAAGAAAACGAAAGAAAAAAGATTGATACACCAATTAATGGATGAGGGGGGCAATATGCAAGAGGAGATAGAGAAGAAAAAAGAGATCACTTCTAATTACTTTGGGAAATTATACAAAAAAGAAGAAGTCTCTGAGGATAAAATAATGAAATACCTGGAGGAAGCGAATGACAAAGCAATTGGAGAGGAAGAGATAGAATTATTAAACCAAAATATAACATGGTCCGAACTGAAGTCAGCAATAGAGAAGCAAAGTAACAACAAAGCACCAGGACCAGACGGGATACCGGTAGAACTTTACAAAATTATCATAGAACAAATTGGACCACTGATGCTGGATGTATTTAATGAGGTGCTGTTAGCAGCCAAGATGCCGGACTCGTGGAGGGGAGCCTTAATTTCGCTGATCCCGAAGGAGGACCTTGATCATAGACTTATTAATAATTATAGACCAATTTCGCTCCTGAATGCAGATTATAAATTATTCTCTTCTATAATAGCCAATAGATTAAAACAGGTTTTAAATACTTATATCCATGAAGATCAAAACGGATTTCTCCCATTTCGACAAATTAAGAATAATTTAAGAACAGTGATAGACATTTCAGAATACTATGAAGCCCACCCGGAAAAACAATTTGCATTTATGTTCTTGGATGCTGAAAAAGCATTCGACAACTTAAATTGGCATTTCTTAATTCAAAAAATATACAATATGAATCTTGGCACCAGATTTGAAAATGTCATCACTACAATTTACCACACTCAACAGGCAAACATTCTAATAAATGGGGAACAAACTGGCCCGATAAAAATAGAAAAAGGGGTAAGACAGGGTTGCCCTCTCTCCCCTCTGCTTTTCATATTCGCTCTAGAATCTCTTCTGACATACATTAGGCAAAATTTGAGAATTAGAGGTTTGAGGATCAAATCAGAAGAATATAAAGTACAGGCTTTCGCAGATGATTTGGTTTTTTTTCTGGAGGAGCCCATAGAAAAAGGGCACAACTTATTAGAAGAACTAGAACGATTTGGAGAAGTTGCGGGATTTAAAATAAACAGGGGAAAAACAAAATTAATGACTAAAAATTTAACAGGAGACCAGAATAAAGAGCTAGAGACAACAATGGGAATACAAGTGACAAAAAAAATTAAATACTTAGGAATTTGGCTAACTCCACAAAGCAAATCGTTAAAAGAAAACAATTATGATAAACTTCTCCAACAAACTAAGAAAGACTTAGATTTTTGGAGCAATTTACAACTTTCCTTATTGGGCAGGATTGCTTTGATTAAGATGAATATTCTGCCAAAATTTCTATATTTATTCCAGACAATACCAATTAAACTAAATAAAAAAATTTTTACGGAACTAAACAAGATAACATTGAATTTCATTTGGCAGGGGAAAAAAGCTAGGATTAACGTAAAAGCCCTACAAGATTTGAAAAGCAGAGGAGGGTTAGCCTTGCCAAACTGGGAAATATATCATACGGCAGCCACCCTCCTATGGATAAAGGATTGGGTGAACCTAACCAACAAAAGAACACTAGTATTAGAAGGCCACGATATGCAGAAAGGATGGCATGCCTTTCTGTGGGAATCTGGGAAACCCAGGCAATCATATTTCCATAGGCATCTTATCAGGGACTCTTTATTAACTAATTGGAAAAAAGTACGTAAAAAGCTTTATTTAAAAATACCGATTTGGATATCCCCAATGGAAGCGATAGTACACCCTAATAATTTGGATATAACCAAAATGATTAAGTACAAAAATTTATTAGACCCACAAGGAAAATTGAAAACACGACAAGAACTGCAAGAGCGAGGATTTATAATTGATCAGTGGGTGTACCTACAAATTCATAGTAAATACAAACAAGACATTAAGGAATTCGGAATCTACAATAAATTACAGACCCTAGACAAAATTCTACTAGGACCAAGTAAAAAAAATATATCTAAATTTTACAAATATTTATTAGAAACAGAACTAGAACAAGAAATTGTCAAGGGAAATATGATTGCGTGGAGCAGAAATGTGGGTCGGAGCATTACCCTAGCAGAATGGGAAAAGATCTGGAACAGGAACATTAAGATCACAAAATCAGCAGCTTATAAAGAAAACTTATATAAAATGTTTTATAGATGGCACCTGCCCCCTTCGAGATTGGCGAAGATGCACCCCAACACGAGCCCCAAGTGTTGGAAATGTCAACACATAGAAGGTACCTTCTTTCACATGTGGTGGTCATGCAAGGAAACCCAGAAGTATTGGCAAAAAATTAGGCACTGGCTAGAGGAAATAACCATGGAACAAATTGAGTACAAACCAGAGTCCTTCCTTCTAGGAATTTTTGATAAACAAATATCCAAAAAGTCAAAGTATATTACAATCCACATCTTAACCGCGGCCAGACTGGCATTTGCCCAGTGCTGGAAACTACCCTCTATCCCCACTGATCTTATGGTTATTCAGAAAATCTTACAATGCGCCGAAATGGACAAACTAACACAAGCATTAAAAAATAAAGAATCTTCAACCTATTATAGCAATTGGAATCCTTTGTACATTTGGCTTAATCAAAGATAGATCACCTCTAAGAAAATTAAGGCCGAGGCCTCCGAGGCAGAGATAAAGAAAAGCACTGCCGATGATAGTCTGGAAGAAGAAAAGACCTTACAGACAGTCACAAAAATATGGTTTTATTATAAATGTTTTCTCTACTTCTGTTATCCCCACTTTCCCCCACCCCCACCCTTCCCTTCCCTTTCCCTCTTTCCTCTCTCAAGCTTTCCTCTCTTTCCCTCTTGGCCCATGCCAAGACTTGTTCGTCTTTCTGTTGTATATACTTTGTAGCTGTGTTGTCGTTGATTTTTTAAAAAAGTAAAACTAATAAAGTTTATTAAAAAAAAAAAAAAAAAAATTCAGAAGACTGGTCCACGGCAGCTAAATGGCACAATGTATATTAGAGAACAGGACTGACTTGAAAATTGAAGGTTGTGCATGTATCAGAACTGTGTTTGTGACTGTGCATAGGTACAAAAGATGTACGGTTTGGTGAATACACATAGCTCCTGACCAGTGGTGGGATTCAAATTTTTTTACTACCAGTTCTTGGTGGGCATGGCATGGCTTGGTGAGCGTGGGGAAGAATATTGTAAAATCTCCATTCCCACCCCACTCCAGGGGAAGGATACTATAAAATCCAATTCCCTCCCCACCCCATTAACCTGCTTTCCAGCTCTGTTCTCCTGTGCAGGGCAACCAAAGAATAATCAGCCAATCAGCTGGGACTTGGGAGGCAGAGAATAGATGGGTGTGGGTACAGTCAGAGGTGGTATTTGCCAGTTCTCTGGACTACTTAAAATTTCCACTACTGTTTCTCCAGAACTGGTCAAAACCTGCTGAATACCACCTCTGCTCTTGACTCTTGTGTTGTTTTTTAATTTGGAAGTGTGTTTAGTTGTTAAAAAAATAGCTGCTCATTATGCAACTCCATTCTTCCATCATGGCTTAGAATAATTAAATGGACATTGTATCTGCAACACAATCTAAATTGGATTTAATGTACAGTATATTTACATACAATTAAAAGGTAATCAATCACACACACATTAATTACATACAATTAAAAGGTAATCAATCACACACACATTAATTAGACTTGATAAATGTAATATTTCCCCTTCTGACATACGAAAGATTATATTTCAGTGGGGAATATTGTAATAGGTTTCGGTCCATAAATTATACCTTCCTTATATTTCATTTTGAAGGTGAAAAATGCAAAAGTTGCTCACTGCTCACTATCAGACATGGGCATGTTTGCAAGCCAGGTTATTTAACAGATGAAATTAACTCAATGCAAAAGCTTAGGTAGCAACAATCTTTCAGAGAAAAGCACAAAACAATAAAATGATCTGGAGGCTAAGTAGTGTGATGAGCAATTGAGGAAGCTAGGTAGGTCTCACCTATCAAAAAGAAGAATTTGGGGGACATGATAACTGTCTTTGAGTACTTGATGGGCAGTCACAGAGAAGAGGGAATCAATCTATTCTCCAAAACACCTGAGGGAAGGAAAAGAAGTCACAGTGGAAGATGATCAAACAGAGATCCAACCTTGAACTCTAAGGAGAAACTTTCTGACAAAACAGTTAAGACTTGTGGACTTCAATTCCCAGAATTCTTCAGCCAGCTTCTTCTAGGAGTTGAAGTCCACAAGTTTGAAAGTTGCCAAGTTTGGAGTCCTCTGATCAATGGGAAAGGCTATGTTCTAGAGTTGTTGGTGCTCCATTGGTGGGGTTTTTCAAAAATAAACTGGTCAACCATTTGACCAGAATGGCATAAAATCTCCTGCCTTGAACAGAGGGTTGGACTGGAAGATCTCCGAGCTCCTTCTTAGTACTCTATTATTCTACGTTCTAGATCTCCATGTTTTAGATAATCTTAGGAACAGTAACTGTAGCCAAGAATTTTTTTAAAAAAAATGTGACTCGGGAAAAAGACTTGACAATCTAGAACAGGGGTGTCAAACTCGATTTCATTGAGGACTGCATAGGGTTGTGTTTGACCTCTGGGGGCAGAGGTGGGCATGGCCAGTGCAGGTGTGGCCAGCTCCATGTCACTTGTGTTGGGGATGCTTGTGGTGGCCGGGCTCCCAATCTCTGTTTTTGGTCACGACAGCCTCCTGCATCCCTCTGTAGTGAAAACTACAGTCCAGTTTTCCGGTTTTCACCAGCAGAGGGCTGCAGGAGGCCATCACAGCTGAAAACAGGGCCTGGGAGGGCCACACACAGCCCTCCTGAGCTCTGTTTTCACTGGTGGAAGCACCATGGGCTGGTCCTTCTCTGTTTCCAGGGGGGCCCCATGGAGCAAATCTAAGCACCCCACAGGCTGGATCTGCCTCTGGGCCTTGATCTAGACCAAAATGACAGAGATGTCATAATAAAAACACAGGCATGTCTTTCCATGACATGGTTTTCCAATTATAACATATAATGGTCTAGTTGAAAACTTAATCTTGAAAAGTGGTTGAGTATACCTAGGATTAATGGTTTAAATACAGGGGTGGGATTCTACCAGTTTGCACCTATTCGCTAGAACCAGTTGTTAACATTCTAAGCAGTTCGGAGAACTGGTTGTTAGAAGAAATTACTGGCCTAATCCTGTAAGGAAGGCAGGAAGGAAACATTCTGGTGTTGCTTACAGAAACTGCCTCTCTGCTAACCCGTATTACATTCTTGGTAGGACTAGACTTCCTGTCTCTGGAACTTCTCTGGAGTTTTTTTTTTCCTCCTTTGCTGTTATTTTGCTTGTGTGGAGTGACCATTCAAAGTTACAATGGCACTGAAAAAAGTGACTTATGGCCATTTTTCACACTTACAACTGTTGTAGCATCCCCTCAGTCATGAGAGGCCAGACGAGGAGATGCGTGCCTCAATGTGAGTGATACTGAGTTGGCCACGCCCAGCCAATAACATGACCACCAAGCCGTGTCCACCCAGTCACATAACCACCAAGCCACACCCACCAGCTAAGCCACGCCCACAGAACCGGTTGTTAAAAATTTGAATCCCATCCCTGTTTAAGTAGTGTAGTGATTAAGGTGCTGGCCTAGAAACCTGGAGACTGTGAATTCTAGTCTCACTTTAGACATGAAAGCCAGCTGGGTGACTTTGGCCCAGTCCTTTCTCAGCCCAAATCACCTCTCAGGGTTGTTGTTGTTGGGGAAAATAGGAGTAGGAAGGAGTATTAGGTATGTTCTCCATCTTGTTTATGTCCCAAAGGTGCTATTTCAAAAGGCAACTGGATTTTGTTTTTCCTAGAAGACATTTTGTTTCTTCAGTTCTGAAATCTTGGATGAGAAGCTAAAAGTCTTCAAGGGAAAACAAAGTCAACCATGACCTGGATGACTGAGAATCTCCATCGACATTAAGTTAATTATGAAAATAATAAAGGTGATATAACCATCTAATCAATAAAACGTTTATATCAATGGACTAAGAATAGATGAACTGTGAAAAATGCAACATTCTAAAGCAAAATCTGACATTAAAAATATTTTCATGCTTTATAAAAAAAAACCTTTATTAGTTGCTTTGCTTTGACTGGCATCAGTTATGAATTCTACCCTGGCTTCTGCTTGAGGATCAATAGATAATTTGAAAATTGCTTGTAATTTATTCATCAGGTATTTCATGTATACCAAAAGCACATTACTTTCAGGAATGAAAAGCCTATACTTATATTGATCCACATTTTGCAATGATACCTAGCCTATTAAGAATTGAGCCAACACTGACTTTTTTGAGAGCAAACTTATCACAGAAACCATAATTAAATACATCTGAATAGCTTTATTTGAAAATGTTCACCATGATTAAAGATTTAAGGTTTGTAAAATGGATTGTTCAGTCTGTAATGTATTATCAAGTTGTTCCGATCAACACAATTATCAGGTTGCTTTTTCTCAATGTTCTCCTATTGTCAAAATATATTCATTTTTATATATCCTCTGTGTGTGTGTGTGTGTGTGGGTAGGTGTGTGGGTATAGGGGAGAGCTATAGTTCGTTGTTTGTACAAGTTGTACTTTGTCTTTTGTGTTTGTAGCCTGTCCAGAGTCAAATTGTTGAGTTGGGAAGCCAATAATACCAGTGGTGGGATTAAAAAAAATAATTACTACCAATTCTGTGGATGTGGCTTGGTGGGCGTGGTGTGTCATGGCTTGGTGGATGTGGCTTGATGGGCATGGCAGGAGAAGGATACTGCAAAATCTCCATTCCCTCCCCACCCCACTAACCTGCTTTCCAGCTCCGTTCTCCTGTGCAGGGCAACAAAAGAAGACCCAGCCAACCAGCTGGGACTCAATGGGAGGCAGAGAATAGATGGGGACAGGGCTAGTCAGAGGTGGTATTTGCCAGTTCTCCAAACTACTTAAAATTTCTGCTACCGATTCTCCAGAACTGGTCAGAACCTGCTGAATACCCACCTCTGAATAATACATCAAAAAACCGCAATTGGTGCCAATTAAAGGAAGTCTTTATATTTAAATTAGAATTCTTAATAGCCAATTGAAATGTTTGCCAAATCTCCTTCTTCCCTAAATGGGTCTTATTAGGGTAGCCCACTGTAATTTGGCAGCATGACACAAAGTAGGAGATAATTTTTGCATATGTCTTTATATTTCTGGGCCTCTGTTTATTTTAGGAGAATAAATATATCTAGATTCCCTCTCTGGTTGAAAGCTGGAAAAGTGGAGAATCCCAGCAGCCTGCACCCCTCCTTCACATCAACAAGGAATCGAGCTTCCACAAGAATATGCTCAAATTGCCTGTAATTCTCACCAACCTCTCACCTTTACCTCCATGCCTCTTTCCTCCATATTTGCCCCCAAATGCCCCAATTATTTGCATTCCCCACAAATTAGAAGAGATCTTGGAGGTCTTACCTTGGTGGCGCTGTTATTAGAATGCTGTATTCAGGTACAGTTTGATCCATCAGGAATTTGATCCTGATGGGCTCAAGGTTGACTCAGCCTACCATCCTCGGAGCTCAGTAAAATGAGGACCCAATGACTCTGTAAACCACAGAGTTCTGTAAAGCATTATGAAGCAGTATATAAGTCTAGGTGTTATTGCTACTGTTTAACCCTCAGCTGAAGCAGGAAATCCTACATTACTCCAGACAAATGGTTATCCAATCTCTTCTTAAAAGCCTCCAGTGTCGGAGCATTCACAACAACTGGAGGCAAGCCATCCCTTTGATTCATTCTTCTGAGTATTAAGGTCCAGAAAATCAAGAGCCATTGTAAGAATGAGCTATTTTGTCATTGTTTCACAGGGACGTGGTGGCTCAGTGGCTCAGATGCTGAGCTTGTCAATCAGAAAGGTTGGCAGTTTGGCGGTTCGAATCCCTAGAACTGTGTAACAAAGTGAGTTCCCATTACTTGTCCCAACTTCTGCCAACCTAGTAGTTTGAAAGCATACACAAAAAATGCAAGTAGAAAAATAGGGACCACTTTGGTGGAAAGGTAATGTGTTTAGTCCTGCCGGCCACATGACCACTGAGACGTCTTCGGACAGTGCTGGCTCTTCGGCTTTGTATTACCTCTGTCCAAGGATCCAAGTATTTGTATCAAGCTAAATGTATATTAGCCAGATTTATCAGTAGAATTTGTCAAACGAATAGTTTAATCAACAAGGCTTTGGGTGGATTATGTGGTAGGAAATGTTTTTAACTAAAGGAAGTGTGTTTTAATCAGCAAGCGTAAGATTTTCTATGAAATGCTTGCTTTTTGAACTGCGTGTGATACAGGAACAAAGGATAACAAAAAGGGGAAAGAGAACAAAAAGTATTAAAGTTGGCCCAGTTTTTTAATTATCAAGAATGCTTCTGAAGTTATTCTCTTTCAATTTCCTCCTGGAATTCTTCTTGGACTTGTTCTCAGTTAAAATGAAAGTGTAAGAAACTATTAATTGTTCAGAATGTTGTGTTAGGTTCATGCAAAGCTGATAGTTCCTCTAATTTAGTAATCCTTTCTTTTAAAACAAAACAAGTAATCTCCTTGTACATTACAGATATAGACATACAAAATGATCACCATCTTTTAAATAATGTTCTACCATGAACATATATATATATCCAGGGTAGGATTAAAAAATCCCAACAACCAGTTTTCTGCTCAGTTGTTGGGTAGGTATGGCCTACCGGAACTTCTGGGTGGGCCATTTTTCACCTCCCCTCAGGCCTCTGGGAGGGTGAAACTGCCTCCCTGGGCTCTGGAGGGCCTCTGAAAGCCGGAAACAGGCCTGTCTCCAGACTTCCAGAACTTCTGGGAGGCCCATTTTTTGCCCTCCTGGAGCCTCTGCGCGGACCCTGCATCCAAAATGGGCCATGTGGAGACTCCTGGGAGGGGCGGGGTGGGGTGGGTGGGGCCAGCTGGTCAGTTCAACTCCCGGTTCGGTGAACCAGATGTAAATTTAACATCCGGTTCGTTCGAACCAGGCCGAACTGGCTGAATACCATCCCTGTAAACACGGACTAACTACAAGAGAGACAGTTGCATGTTACTTTTAAAATTCTTAACTCTGTATCTTAAGGGTGTTTACTGTGCTCTTCCTTTTCTGTACGGTGAATTTTACCACTTGTCAATATTTTTCTGAGTTATATTTACACAGTGGTCTTTCCTTTGCATTTCTAATAACTAAACGGAGGATGCACATTTTGAAGTGACCACTTCCTAACGTTCAACTCAAGCTGAATTAAATTTCCTATGTAGCTAAGGGCGCCAAGCCATATTTCAGAGAAATTATAAGCCATCATGGCTTTCTTTGTTCCTATCCTTGATTGGTTGGCTTTTTGTGTGTGTTTCCTCCCCCTCCCCCTCCCCCATTGAGACAGTTCCTGAAAATGGCAAAACCAGAGCGGTAGCAAAATAAGGAAAGGAACCAATTATGACTCTTTCAGCTGTGAAATGCAGAGGTCTCCAGAGACAAATTGGATACGGTCTTTCTCGCATTTGGGCACGTAACATATGCCTGCTGGTTTACATTTATGTCCTTTGAGGGAGAAACGATCCCAGCAATTCCTTTAAAACTGCTGAGGATCAAAAGGTTTTCCCACTCAGCTTACTAAAGATTGCATATTTGAGGCAAGACGATGTTCACACTTGCACTTTAGAACAAGGCATTTGCATGGGTGCATCGATAATGCACTTTCGGGAAAGATTTGTGCAAAAAATGTTGTCGCTTAATATTTGTTAGGGCTTCTTAGATCTTAGATTTGGGCTGCAAAATATGGACAAGCAGGCAGCCGAGCTTTAGAGTTTTCCTGCACCTCTTTGATGTCATTTTCTCCATGTACTCAGGGGTGGGCTTCAAAATTTTTAGCAAAGGGTTCTTTGCCTGGTTGCTGGCGGGGTGTGGCCATGGTGGGTGTGGCCTAGTCAGCCTCCTGCACCACAGCAGGGTGTGTGTGTGTGTGTGCCTTTCCCAGGCTCCGGAGGCTTTCCCCAAGCCTTTGGGAAGGTGAAAATGGCTTCCCTAGGCTCCGGAGGCTCTTTGGAAGCTGGAAATGGGCCCATTTCTGGCCTTCCCAAACTTCCAGGAGGCCCATTTTTCACCCTCCCTGAGCCTCCACATGTACCCTGCATCCAAAACAGGCTGAATGAGAATGCCTGGGAGGGGCTGGAGGGTTGGGTGGGGTCAGCCAGTAGTGGGATTTGGGGGTTCTCCAAACTACACAGAATCTTAGCTAGGGGCTCTCCGGAACTCCTGCAAATCCCCAGCAGCCCAGCCCTGCATGTACTCGCAGTCAAGATGCAGTAGCATTGATTTCTATAACCACATTTGGTTTTATGTAGGACAATGGAGCGCATCTGAGAAGTGAAAGATTTCCAACGATACGGATATAGTTTCATGCCCATGCAGAAAACCAACCGAGATCTCCAGCTGATCAATCAGTCAACGCTGGATATTTTCTATCATGCTATTTTGCAGCTTTCGTGGGATTTTCTTGCAGGATCTAATCTGAGTCGGTCACTTCCAAGCTTTCAGACTTGTGCTGGATCCCATCCTAGAGGGAACCTCACCTTCTCCAGAATGAGAAGAGAGAACACATTCTGGAGGGAGGGAGAGTCCCCAAGGATGGGCTCCAGCACGAGTTCAAAAGCTCAGAATCTGTCACCGCTGATGATGTTCAAGTGATGTTCCAATTGTTTTGGGTTCATACCCAAGTTGTCAATGACTATAGGTATTTACCTTCACTTTCCTTTGCTGCAGTATTTCTATTTGTGAGTCTTTGTATTTTGATATCTTCTCCAGTTCTTCTGCTGTCTCCAGAATTGAAGAATGGCAGCTCTGTTCAGGGGCTTTAGACCAGCACAATTTGAAATGGTCTTTTTGCAGGGAGATGCTTGCTTAGAATCAAATATACCCAATGTGTTCAGCATAGGTATCTGAGTTAAAGTGATCCCACAACCTCTCCTGTGAAGGACAGCTCACTACCTCTTTGGGATCAGCCTGCTTTTTCCATAATGAGACTTTCCTCCCATTCAACCGAAGTCTGTTGACATCATTCCGTGGAGTTTTTGATGCTTTCTGGGCTTGGTTGTTTCTTTTAGATATCTCATTACCCAACTAAGTTACATCATTACCACAAGGATGATGTTACCTAGTTGGTTAATAAGACACCTGCGAGAAAACAACCAAGTTCAGAGACCATCAAGCACTCCATCTTCAACCCTAGCTATGCATATTCTCTTCTATTGGAAAACATAGCTCTATAGTAACTCCCTTCCCTCTGGGACATCTAAGAAGCCCTTAATTTGTTCCCACATTTCATGGTGTCCCATGTCAATGCAATATCAGCCTCTGCCCTTTTTTTCCCCAGTTGCTCAGTAGCTCAGAAAACAGGTAAGTAAAAAAAATAATGCTGAAATACTGATAGTTTTAATCCATGTGGTCAGTAACAGAATCATATTTGCAGTGAGTGGAATGGCACTTTGACCATTTTCTGTTCTCTAAGGCCTGATAGATACCTGGTTGAAACATAGCAAGAGAGCAGACCAGTGGTGGGATTCAAAAATATTTTTACTACTGGTTCTGAGGCTTGGTGGGTATGGCGTGGCTTGGTGGGTGTGGCTTGGTGGGCATGGCAGGGGAAGGTTAGTGCAAAATCCCATTCCCTCCCCACCCCACTAACCTGCTTTCCAGCTCCTTTTCTCTTGTGCAGGGCAACAAAAGAAGACTCAGCCGATCAGCTAGGATTCAGGAAGCAGAGAATAGATGGGGGCAGGGCCAGTCAGAAGCGGTATTTGCTGGTTCTCCAAACTACTCAAAATTTCCACTACTGGTTCTCCAGAACTGGTCAGAACCTGTTGAATACCCACCTCTGGAGCAGTCCATCTTTGAGTAAGGATGGATGTAGTGTGCCCCACATTGCTGCTGTTATTGAAAGTAGATAGTGATAGTTTGCAGTTGATGTTCTTCATGGTAAATGCTTCACCAAACTCAGTCACATAGAGACTTATCTTCTGTCCAAAGACTCATATTGCCTTATTCCAGCATTTCAACCATACTGGTGCCTAAGTAACTACCTGCAGGTTGCATTTTTGATCTGTAGATCAAAAGGTTGACAATGATGGGCTTAAATTGTTGAAAGAAATATCCACCTGGTTCAGTTCCAAGCAGGGAGGAAGACCCTGGAAACATGGAGAGTGATTGGAAAGATGGTTTATCGATGAAGAGGACCACATCGGCTTGAGGTCCTGGGCAGCTGACCACACAGAGTGGAGACTGAGGGTTATTTATACCTTCCCTTAGGCCTTGCCCTTGAGCTTCCTGTTCCTGTGCAAGAACATGTATTCTATTGGCTGTAGTTAGACTCCCCTGAGGCCATGTGGGGTCATGTTTGTCTGAATCAAGTTTGGTTGAAGCTTGGAGGGTGATGCAATATCCCCAGGTGATTGTGCCATGTGGTGAGCTCTGCTGACAGATAATCCTATTATGTCCTGGAGGGTTATGTCTTAATCTCATCACTCTCGAGCTGAAAGTCTTTTGTGTTTTAGATAGAATATCCCAGTCTTTCTTAATGGGCAAAAAATATCTGCTGGGGACAACGAGTTGGAGGCTGAGTTTCTGTCTCCCTTAAGATTTCCATTTCAATATAGACTTAGCGGATGGGGGAAAATGGAATAAAAATTACACATTAACAACATCGGCAGCTTAACCAAGGTACCTTCTATCATATGTGGTGGTCATGCCTGGAAGCCCAAAAATACCAGACCAAATATGGGGTTGGATACAAAAAATAGTGGAAGATCAGATAGAGTTTAAACCGGAATTGTTCCTGTTGGGAATAATTAAAGGGAAATATAGGGAAAAGATTAAATATATTCTACTACATATATTGACAGCAACAAGGATAGCACTTGCACAATATTGGAAACAAAATGACACGCCCTCAGAGGAATTAGTAATTCAAATTTTTTTTAGATTGTGCTGAAATGGATAAACTTATGTTAAAGGATAAAGAAGAGTCAGAGTATTATGAAGTTTAGGACAATTGGTATAAATGGTTAAAAGAAATAAGGGTAATGGAGATAAGAAAATTATAGATAAATGTATAGTAATGTATATATATGTATATATTTATATGAGATTCATATATGTAATAACGATGTCACAATACTGTTAATATTAAGATGTGTAAAATGTGAAAAAGAACAATAAAAAATAATAAAGAAAGATTTCCATTTCTCTTTTAGGGGAAATATAATATTCTGCCTTTTAAAACATTTCTCACAATATATCATTCTTCTAGGAGGGGTGAGTGCTAACTTTCTACAAAAGTAAACATGCACATTGTTTCATGAGCAAGTGTGCAGTTTTCAGATAACCTATAGTAAGTACCTCTTTTCCATTTTCTTTCCTTTTTTTGTCTTGTATAGGCCTAGGTGATCCTTCAATATTTTTAATTTTATTCCTGTAGTTAACATGTGAAGGGGAGAAATAAGCTCCACACACATCTATTTATCCATCTTCAACTGCATCCATTTAGACACAAATTATCTCACTGCATTTATAAATGAAGTAATTAGAACGCTAATGAGTATAATTGTGGACACAAATAACTGTGCTTCATGGTAATTAAACATGCTGGGCCTGTTCTTAGCTCTTTCAATTAGTGCAGGTTCCATTTTACGGATCCAGCTTTCTTAAAAGTTCTGAAATATGCTTCCTCCACCCTCTCCTCCCTCCAAGTGGATAACCTGTATATAGTAGCCTAATTTCTCTACAGTATTTTTATTTACCTTGTGCCTGCTGAGATTATGTTTACATTACTTAAGTAATTAGATCTTGCATTACTGAATTACTTCTGCTCTATGCTTTCCTTGAGAAAATATGTGGAAAAATACCACCAGCCCTATAGAACTTCATGTGTACTGAATATTTTCCTGCTACTGAATCTGAACTGCAGAAATGCGGGGAATTGTGAGTTGGCAGCAAATGGATACGTGTAATTCCAATTCCCTGTTGTCTTGTAGAGATCATCAGGAAACTAGCAAGCTAAAAATCTGACAGGTATAGAGTTATAATTTCCATCCTCTGACTTACAAGTATTAAAATAATTGTCTCTTTGTCTGTCTGCCTCTCTATTTATCTATAGATATCTCTCTATATATCTATCTATCTATATCTATCATCATCCATCCGTCATCTTTCTATCTCTCTATCTATCCATCTCTGCCATCTATCCTTCTCTATCATCCATCCATCCATCTATTCATCCATCCATCCATCTCCCCCTCCCCCTCTCTCTTTCTCCATCCATCCATCCATCTCTGTAATCCATCAATCTCTATCATTCATTCATCTATTCATCCATCCATCCAACCAACCATCCATCCATCCGTCCATCCGTCCGTCCGTCCATCCATCCATCTGTCCATCCGTCCATCCGTCCATCCGTCCATCCGTCCATCCGTCCATC
>NW_020769320.1:15200459-15215735 GCF_900518735.1 Pseudonaja textilis | reverse complement strand
TCCATCCGTCCATCCGTCCATCCGTCCATCCGTCCATCCGTCCATCCATCCATCTGTCCATCCGTCCATCTCCCTCTATCCTCTAACTCTATCCATCCATCTCTTTAATTCATCAATCTCTATCACCATTCATCTATTCATCCATCTATTCCTCCATCCAACCATCCATCCATCCATCTAACTCTGTCATCCATTCATCTCTATCATCCATCCATCTATTCATCCATCCATCCTCCATCCCAGAATGGGACAACTTGGTGAAGCCATGGATGGATGGAGACATGGATGGAGACCTACCACAAAGGTGTTCTGATAAAAACAGTTCACTGGAAGTTCCTTCAACAAGTTCCCTGTTCTAACTACAGAAGACATTTCTTTCTTTCTTTCTTCTTTCCTCAAACAAGCTTTTTTCTGACCTACTATTCCTCTATACTTTTTCTTTTGGAGGCAATGAATTGAAACCTCTTCCTCATTTTCCTTTTGAACTTCTGACTCTGCTTAAATATCTCATCTGGGAGTGATTGTCCTCCTTAATACTCTTTCTCACCGGATAAGCTGTTATACAAAGATATGGGCTAATGCCCTGTTATAGAACAGAGAAAATTAACATATGCAGCCAGACCATCAACTCAATTAAACTGCTATTGCTTCATTGGCTCCAGAAGGGGCAGCTTCTTGCACATTAGATTTTATTCATTTGCTTGCAATAGATGTACACTTTAAAACAAACATTGTAAACCTAAAGCAACATATTTTGGGCTTTGATCAGAAATACAATTTGCTAGGGTGAGTTAAAATAAAATTTTCGTAACCCTGAATGGTTTTTTTTTTTTTATAGAAGCATATTGCACCTATTGCAATCTTGCAGAAAATAATAAAAATGGTGACTCTGATCAATTATCAATTATGAGAAAGCTGACGCAGGTATAAAACCAAGTGTCTCCCAAAAATGAAGGTGGAAGGGAGGAAGATCGACAGCAGACCTGAATAGCATCTGTAACTAACTGTACATCGATGTAACCATAATGAAATGAAGCAATAGTTTAAATATGCTAATTTCAGTCACATCTCCAGAATTTTAATTGGCTGCAACTTCAAGCAGAATTTTTTTTAAAAAAGCAGTAATGATGTTTCAGGCATAATCACAGTAGCACACTACTAGCTGTTAAGTTGCTTGCCAAAGATATAAAGGATACCTATGAAACAGAGGCAGTGTTGTGAATGTCAATGCTATTCCACTTGTGTTACTCCTCTATTAAACTTTTCTCCCTTACCGCAATGAATTTATGCTTTTCTGGGGCTCTGTCTAAAACCATTCTCAAAAAAGCAGGGAGGAAAACGAATTTCCTTCTTCTAGCACCTGGTGCTGCAAAAAGAATGGGAAAGAAGGAAAAGGAGGAGTGTGGACAAGATAAACTTGTAGGTGAGCAAACTTGGGATACTGGAAGACATACCGGTTAGTATGTGGGATATGCTAAGAAGAGGGTTTGCAGTTGGATTTCTTTGCTCTAGCACAGAGGTGTCAAACTCAAGGCCCGTGGGCCAGATCTGGCTCACATGGTGTTTAGATCTGGCCCGTGTTGCCACCCTGGAAACAGCAAAGGGTTGGCCCTTGGTACCTCTGCCAGTGAAAACGGAGTTGGGTGTGTGTGTGCTACCCCAGGCCCTGTTTTTGGTCATGTGGCCTCTTGCAGCCCTCTGCCAGGAAAAATGTCCCCCCCTCCTCCAAGGCAGGCCCCATTTTTGCTGGTAGAGGGCTGCATGAGACCATCGTGATCATAAACAGGGCCCAAGCTCTGTTTTTGCTGGCAGAGGGCTAGCAAAAGAAACTAAAAACAAAACAAAAGGAGAAAGGTTTCCCGTTTTGCATTTGAGCATGCAAGAAGGGACAGGAAAGGCGAAAGGGAAAGAGGGAAGGCAAAGAAAAAGAAGGAAAGATGGGTAGAGAGCAAGGAAAGGAAAAATAAGAAACAAGGGGAAGGAAGAAGAAAGAAGAAATGAAGAGGGAAGAAAAATGAAGAAAAGGAAGGAAGAGGAAGGAAGGAAGGAAGGAGATTATAAGGAGAGTTAGGGAGGGTCTCAGAGAAGTCCTGCTTTAGCACTTGGCTACCTCAGGTACACCCCCCCCCAAGTGACATTGAGCTGGCCACACCTACCCTGGCCACGCCCACCCCGGCCATGCCCATCCTGGCATCCCAAAATCAAACATAACTCTGACACGGCCCTCAGTGAAATTGAGATTGACACCCTTGCTCTGGCAGATTGGGCAAACCACATTTGCTTGATTTGTCTGGCATAAATTATCCACATTTCAAGAGTTTCCACACATTTGTGCCATAACTGGACTTGTGAATATTAGCTCTTCCATTAAACTTCTATTTGTAACCCTAGCATGGAAAGTAGCCCTCAAAAACCTGATGTGCGACCTCCAAGCTATGTTCTAGATCTTAGCAGCTGTTCAACACTGATATTTGGAGCAACAAAAGAGATAAGTAATTACATATAATTATTTAATTCTATATCATTAAATACAAGGGTTATAATTGTTCCTGAAGGCAAAAACTGACCATCTGGTCATCTGGAGTCGAACTCAATTTAGAAACTAAATTATAAACTATATTGTAATAACAATATAATATTTTTTTAAAAAACCATTCAATTTAATTTATCTTAACAAAATGAATAATAAATTAAAAAGTTTTAATGTATTGTGTTAAAGTTAGTAAGCTCTTGGATTAACAAATTTTGTAGTAGCAGTCTTAAGATACAATTTTCCTAAACTTCAAAACAGTGTACAAAGTCTATTATAATTGAAGTAGCCTGAATGATCCATATTGTTGGTCCTTTGAGATAGACAAGGTCAATAAATTGAAGCAGTAGGAATTTCAAAGAAGCTCCACTCTTGTGGTAGAATCTTGGAAGCCAGAGTTTTGTTTTAGTCCATCCTGAAACAAAGAGTCAAGATGGGTTATTTTTTCTTCAAGTCTATGGAGATTCTCAGTCATCCAGGTCATGGTTTCACTTCTCATCTGAGAAGTTTCCTCCACCCTAACAATGATCCCTATTACAATCTAATCTAATCTCCTGTATTTGAGCTATTTGTCAATAGCGCATTAAAATAAAAGAGGGAAGAGCTATTTCCCACGGTGGCGCAGTGGTTAGAATGCAGTACTGCAGGCTACTTCTGCTGCTTTGCCGGCTGCCTGCAATGTGGCAGTTTGAGTCTCCCCAGGCTCAAGGTTGATTCAGCCTTCCATTCTCCCAAGGTGGGTAAAATAAGGACCCCGATTGTTGGGGGCAATATGCTGACTCTGTAAACCACTTAGAGAGGGCTGTGAAGCACTGTAAAGTGGTGTATATAAGTCTAAGCACTATTGCTATTTTAATTTCATTATCAAATTTATCAACTGTGACTTACCAAAGAAGAAGATCCTAAAACAGGGGTCTCAAACACAATTTACCTGGGGGCCGCTGGAGGGAGAGTCTGGGTGAGGCTGGGCCGCATAATATTATACTTTATATTATACTTTATATTTATATTATACACTAATATTATACTTTCATATCATGGTGGGGGCCACAGGATATCGTCCTGTGGGCCGCAATTGGCCCGCAGGCCGCGAGAATGAGACCTCTGTCCTAATAGAAGAAATAAAGAGTAACTTTGTTTGGGGACAGAACCATGTTGCCAACAGCAGGGAGGAAGGGAAGAAGCTCTTAACAATCCCATCCAGAGCAGACTCACTGGTTGGAAACAAAAGAAGCATCTTTAAAAAATCCCTCCACTGTATTGGATGGACTTTTTTTTCTGCTTGGCAAGGTACCTGTTCCATTTGCTGTCTTTTTTTTGTTTGTTGTCAGCCCTGTAGCACCCAGCACAAACTCTACAATTGCAAACTGTTGGCGTAAGTTATTTTGAGTTGGTAATGAATACTTCCCTAACATATTATTGAAAATAGCAGGTTTCAAAAGTGTGACTGTACGGTATACACACTTGATTGTTTCCTTCGCCAAGTGTGGATTTGCCTTCTCCTTTTTGCTTCCTCAAAGGTTGGAAGAAGTTCGAACAAAGAGCTACGGAAGGCAAGAATGATTATCACATTTGTCAGATCCAGCAGGCAGTAAGTGAGAGAAAGGAGGGAGGGAGACGTATATGAAGTACATCAGATGCAATGGCTTTGATGATGCAGGCAGTTTTATTTTACACAAACCATATTCACATGCATTTGGCAGGTTTTGTTTTACAAATTCTCATTCCAGGCCAGCTTCTCATTTTTAGTACACTATGAAAGAGACACCAGATAAAAATACCACCCAGATGAAGCCCCTTCCCAGTGGGATTCATTAATATTTCCCCAATTGTCATTCTTTTGTGACTGTGACCTGCAATTTTAATGATGCTGGCCCATAGTTACATTATTTCTAATGTCCTTAGGAATGGGACAAAGTGGGGAGGAAATGGAAGGTTCTAACTTAGGGAATCCATAAGTGGCTACTTAAATTTGCTCCCAAAGGGCAAATGACTAAAGTCCCTGAATTAAAAATAAGGATGGATTTGTCTTTCGGAGAGGTGCCCAGATTTTCATCTTTATTAGCAGCTGCTTTAGATCATGATAGATGCTACTTATGCACAATAGCTCTTGAAAACTGCAGGATGTGGTGATTGGTTTGAATGGGGAAATTGTAGGCTAGATACCATTGGAAGAAGGTCAATCACACATGAAGACAAAGATGCTCTCAGGCTTCCTAACCTCTTGCTCCTTGATATACTGGGTTTCACCTTAGTCAGAAGATCCTAGAAAGAATGCAGAGAAGATCAAGAAAGATGGTTAATGGACTGGAGGCTAAAACATATGAAGAATGAAGGATTGGATTTGTCTAGTTTAATGAAAGGAAGGACAAGCAGGGGTGGGATGCTACTGGTTCTGCCCAGCTCTATAGAACCGGTAGCTCTGAAGAGCATCAGACACCAGACTGGTTCTGTGTTTGCTGCTGTTTGGCCCACCCGCCCGCCTGGGCTCTTACCTGTCCTTTATTTCCTGCTTTTTCAACCTCAGCTGCTTTGTGTGTCACAGCTGACAGTTGAAAAAGCAGGGGAAAAGTGGCTTTTCAAATGCTGTGCTGGGCGGCACAGCTTAAGGGTTTTTACACGCATGCACAAAATGTAGTCACCGAACCAGTGGTAACACTCTATTTCCTCCATAACCGTATCATATATAATGCTTTGTCAAAACACTATATATGATACTTCAACATTTTCAAAAATGAGATGCTCATTAAGTCAGCACTGGATCAATCTTGATTCAGATTTAGGGCTGTCACTGTAGACATAATTTAGGGTCAGGATTCCAAGGATCTTAATAGACTTCAACAAAATGCAAGAAATGTAGGGTTTGGTTCCTAGGTAGGAAACACCAGTGATCGGTACAAAATATCCTGTTTCCCTGAAAATACGACCTACCCTGAAAATAAGTCCTAGATTGATTTTTACACAAGTGCCCAATATAAACCCTACCCCCCCCCAAATAACCCTAATTAAGCTCCCACCCACTCCAGAGTGCATGGGTAAAAAATAAGCAAGGGTGAGGATGGGCGAAGGGTGGAGCTGACCTACTACTTACCTTTGGACAGTTATAGTCAGCACACACCAACGCCTGCCTTGCCGGCCCATTTCTTCTGCAGCTGGCAAAGCTAGCAAGGCTTTCCAGAAGGCCTCTGTAGCTGATAACAGCTCCAGATCAATCTGGAGCTCTGTTATCAGCTGCAGAGGTCTTCAGGAAAGCCTTGCTGGCTGCAGAAGAAGTTCCTGAAGGCCTCTGACAACGAAAAATAGGTCGGGGGAGATGCACACAAGTGAGGTTAGTCAGTGGGTGGCATCCCCTGAAAATAAGACCTGGTGCCTTGTTTGGTGGCAAAAAAAATACAAGACAGGGTGTTATTTTTTGGGAAAACAGGTAGACAGTACTTGGGTTGACATTGGCGAGAAGGTTCTGGACATTCTGGTAACTCACAGATTAATTGTGAGCCAGCTATGTGCTTCAGCTGTCCAAAAAGTTAATATAAAGAGGCTGCATAAATAGAAGTACAGTATTGGGGTCTTGGGGAGGTCTAGTTCTATTCTAAGCTTCACTGTTCAGACCTTGGAATACTGAAATAATGGATCCAGTTCTGGATACCACAATACAAGAAGAATTCAGAGGAATTGGGAAAGTATGCAAGGAAGCGTGAGAAAGATGGCGAAGAATGTAGATGTAGAAGAATGTAAATCATTCTTATGAAGAATGGTTAATGAGACTGGCTTGAAAAAGAGATTGCTGAGGATAGACATGATGCAGAGGAGATAAAGAAAAGCTATGGAGTTTTCTAATGCTTGAAGAGTGAGTAAAGTCATTGTCTATTGATCTACAAGTTAAGCCATAAGGCAGTGGTTGGAAGTAATTTTTTGATTGTAAGAGCAATTTGGAAAGTCAGTTTGGTCTAGTACAGAAGTCAGCAACGCACAGCTCTGGAGCCGCATGTGGCCCTTTCATCCCGCTGATCGGTGCCACAATTTTGAGAGGAGCTTCTGGTTTGAGGGGGGAAGCACAGCATGCCAGGAGGAGACTCCATGGCAAAGGGCAGGTTTTCTGGTCGGCTCCACAATTGACAGGGCTTTTGGTTATAGGACAGTTAGAGGAAAAAGGATACCATGCTAGGAGGAGACTCTATGGTGAGGGAACCGGACTTCCGGTTGGCTACAGAATTGAATGTGGGGCTTCCAGTTAAAACCTTTGTGGCTCTTTGAGTGTTTAAGGTTGCTGACCCCTGATCTAGTAGTTAAGGTACCCAGGATAGTATCCAAGAGACTTCTACTTCCACCTTAGGCACAAAGCCAGCTGGATATGTTAACCCAATCATTCTTTCTCAGCCCTGGGAAGCAACAATACCAATCCACTTCTGAATTCCTGCCAAGAAACCTTCATGGACCTCTAAAGGTTGTCCCCAGGAGCCAAAACACTGACTTGAAGGCAACCCCACCCAACAAGGACAACCACCACCAAAAAAAGAGCCATTAAGAGGAGGAACCTTCCTCCAGGAGACGTAACTGTTCCATCTGTGATGGCTTTCAAAGACTGGAAGATATTTCTCTGGAATAAGCTGAGAATTTCTGCTCTGAGTTGAACTAGAAGACTTCCAAGATTGTTTTTAACCCTACAATCTCAATTGACACCTCTGCCATTTTTCACCAGCAGCCGCAGTTGAGACCGGTCGGCCCGAGAGAGAATGAATCAGCTTGTGATCTTCATGACATAGGATCAGGGGTGGGCTGCTGGGGGTTCAGGGGGGTTGGGAGAGCCCCTAGCTAAGATTCTGTGCAGTTTGGAGAACCCCCAAATCCCACCCCACCCTGCCCCTCCCAGGAGTCCCCACGTGGACTGTTTTGGATGCAGGTAAGAGCAGGGTACACGTAGAAGCTTGGGTGGGGGGGGGGGCAAAAAACGGGTCTCCTGGAAGTTTGGGAAGGCCGGGAATGGGCCTGTTTCCAGCTTCCAGAGAGCTTCCGGAGTCTGGGGAGGGCAAACCCTCTCCCCGTGGTGCAGAAGGCCGACTAGGCTGTGCCCACCATGGCCATGCCCACCCAGCAATCAGCCAGAGAACCCTTCCCTTAAATTTTTGAAGCCCACCCCTGTATAGGATGGACTTCAACCTGGGTTTATCCAGTTGCTAATTTAACGTCTTAGAGGTGAAGGAATCCTGGCTCTTCCCTTGCAAAACCCCTGTTTAATTCATATGAAGCTCAGTGCATTTCCATGCAGGTAATTGGAACGTTTATCTGCATTCCTTCAGGTCACCTATGGAGATACCTTTGTTGGAACCAAGCTTTACGAAACAAGCAAGCAAACAAGCCGTGTGAACAAAGAATCATTCCTCTCAAATGATGAATAGCCATCAGAATAAATGGCACTTTTTAAAAATCAAAACAAGCATTGTTTTTGGTCTCATTTTTATTGTCCTCTTCTACCTCTGCCTGAGACATGGCCTCCTTCACAATTTGATTAGCTGTTTTGCCTCGGGCAATGCTGAAATCTCAAGAAGCTGGGAATTCATTAGCAGAAACCATGGCTTTGGGATGCTGCTGTTTTCTGAATGGATCGTTCTTTTTTTTTCTGACTTCTTTGGTGCCAAAAGGTTAAGGCTTGCGTGGGAAGGAATTTTCTTTGCATTTCCAGTTAGGTTTAAGCACAACAGTAGCACTTTTCTGAAGCGAGGCTGTTTGAGAATAAATGGACTAGCTAATTGCATTTGAGCTGGCCCAATCTAGCTTGCCTTATCAAGGTAATTGGTTTACCCTAGTGTTCAAACTCCAGGGTGTGCAAATTTGAGATGTTGTAGTATTGAATTGTGAGGCGGAAACAGCTAATCATCATGGAATTGGTGTGGTTGAGTTATCCATGAATACTTTTAACATTCATGTCTCTTTATGGTCAGTGGTTGGTTGATTGCTTGAGAGAGAGAGAAAGTGAGAGAGACAGACAGACAGAGAGACATAGAGACAAAAAGAGATACGAACACACACACACACACATACACACACACACACAGAGAGAGAGAAAATTAAAAAAATCTTGAAACCTCTCTTTGTTTCTAGTTCTATCTCTGACTGTTTCTCTCTGTCTCTTTCTCTCTCTCTCTCTCTCTCTCTTTGTGTCTGTCTCTCTCTCTCTCAATATCTCTTTCTCTCTCTCTAATCTATGTCTCTCTCTCTCACCTACCTACCTATCTATCTATCATCATGTCTCTAATCTCTATCATCTCTCTATCTGTCTCTGTTTCTACCTCTCTCAACATCTCTATTTCTCTCTCTCTCTCATCTCTCTAATCTCTCTCATCTCTCTATCTCTCTGTTTCTATCTCTTATCCTGCTTCAAATGCTGGTATTTTTTAACAACAGAGCTACGTTGTGGGAAACGTGTTTGATTTCATATTTACTCCATGCATATCTCCAATGGCTTGTTAAATAAATCATGGTTAGCTTGCTTTACCAATTGCACTGAATGATTAGCCACCATGGGTTTCTGTCATACCATAAGTCAAAATATGTTGAGCCCCAGGCTCAACATTCACAGGGCAGGAGTGTGTGAATGTGTCAAGATCTGCAAGATGGCAACTACAACAAAGTAATCCCAATTTGGTCCCGTTGTGTCTTGAAGTTTTGATGCCCTGTGCAGTGTAAAGATTTTAAAACAGCGCTCTTAATGGAATCTTGAAACTTTTGGATAGCAGTTCAACAGGATTACACATACACATACTCCAGATCAAACATCACTTACAGTATGCAAGAAATTCACTGAAAATTAGACTTTTAAAAGTTTATAATTTTTCAAAGTGTACATTTCAGTTATACAGCCTTTAACTTTTCAGAGCAGAGATCCTAAAAAAAATCAACAAAAACTTGAAACGTTTTCCTTTGGGTTTACAAAGAAACTTATATTTTGTTTTGTTTGTTTAATTTGCTCTGTAGATATTAGAACAGACTCTTCAAGAGAAAATGTGGACATGCTGTTTTAAATGAATGAGCAATTGGCAAATACAAAGCAGCCAATGGATGGTAATATGCCCCACATTTTTTTAAACAATCAGCAGAATGGCAAAGATTAGCACATACATATGACTAAAGAAGCATTGCTAAATTGTAAATACAGGTTTTGCTTTAGAAGACTTCAGGTGCATGAATGCATTTTCCATAATGACATTCTGCTGGTTATATAATATATGCTCCAAACTCCAAATCTAGAGCAAAACAGCAAAGATTAGCCCATCATGCAGGCAGATATTATAGCCAAAGTGGCAAATGCTGAAATTTTAAACATAACTTCTGTTTCCGAGTGCAGTTTTCAAATTTTCAAATGCCTAGCTTTGTATGACGTTTCGAGAACAATGTGTCACTGGTTTATAATATGTACTTTGA
This sequence comes from Pseudonaja textilis, assembly GCF_900518735.1. Next base: position 15,205,786 of record NW_020769320.1, on the reverse strand, counting down.
ACTCCAGGTCTGGGTTGATATAATTACAGTAGGTACAAATGGATGTTGTATCTACATTATTAGAACTGGAATTTGGGCTGTTGCTGAAGTTTTGACCGGAAAGCTGAGTGAAGATAGATAAATTATTTCGTATTGGCACTTGTGGCACCAGTTCTTTTTTAGAGAGTTAATCAGCTATGCCATTTTACACATCTTTTCAGGACCCAGTTGTTACAGACACGTAGGATATATTGATATTCCTTCTGCAAACGCTCCCTAATTTGTCATATGTCAAGAGCAGAACAAGTTGAAAAATAGAATCCTTGGGTTTTAAGTAAACATATCTTATGAGTCAGTTGCAATCCGCTTTCAGATTCATATAAGAAACAAGGAATAACAATAATAAAAACATGTTTCTCTTTCACTTCCGGTTTGAAGGGCTTCGGCGACAGAAAGAAATCCGTGATCGTGCACGGTTTCTGTCTGGGCTCGCCGCTGGAGCACCCTGAGCTGGCTGGATTCAGGGCTAAGCCACCCTGTAGAGGTGGTGAAGAGGGGGGAGACCACCAGCAGGGTCAAGGAGAGCTGCATCTCTCCTCCCCAGCTGGCCATTACTCCATTTCCCGAAGGCAGTTATAGCGGTGGTCAGAAATGGCCACCACAAAGGAGAACTCGACCGGAAAAGAATGTGCAGGAGGAAGATAAGAAGTGAAAGTTTTGGCTGACTGGGTTAAATTGTAAAAGCAACAACTAAGGTACCCTGGAATTTAAACTTAAAAAGAATAACATTGCTCCCAAAGAAGAGTCGGAAGCAGTGAAGGAAAGTGAAAAGGGAAAGGTTTGGCATTTTTTTTTCTTCTCTCTCCTTCCCTATACTGACAACTAAGAGACTTAAATAAGAAATCGGAAAAATCCACTTTGACATCAATAGACAATTAAGCTGAAAATAAAACAAAATGCCAAAGGGATAATAAAGATTTCTGGACATTAAAATTTTTCTTTTTCATAAACAGGAAGGGAGAGAAAAAGAATAAGGGAAGAGAGAGGAGACTGCCGGGAATTAAAAAGAATCTAAAGTAAAACTTCAACAAGACTTCTAAAAGATACATTTTAACTGAAACTTTGTAACTAAATAGTAACCCCAGGAAGAGAAAGTGAAAAAAAAGAGCAAAAAAGAAACAGCTTGTGTGTATTTGGATTATTTGGTGAACTTTGGATTCTTGGTTATTATATTTGAATGACTAAAATCAATCGGGTGGTTGTTTAAAAATTTATACAATGGCACCACTTCTGGATGAATTGAAAATGGAACTTAAAAAGTACAAAGAAGATGCGCAAGAAGGGAAGGGTTCTTTTGGCTTCGTTTTTCAATTCTTAGAAATGGAGATTTGGAACTATGAGAAACAGCAAGAAAAGACTGCAAAACAAGAAGACTGGGACAAAGAAGAAGCCATCTTTAATGAACAAGTAACTCTATGTGGGGAAGAAAAAGGAAAGGGGGAAAGAGAATGGAGAATTTAAGACTTAACAAAACACCCAAAGAAAAGAAAAATAATTCAAAAAATAAATATAATACTGGAAAGCAACAGAAAAGGGGAATACAGAAGAGAGAAATAGGGGTAGAGAGACAAGGGGGTAAAAAGGGGAGAGAGAAGAAGAGAGGGAAGAAGGAAAGGAAAAGAAGTTACAAAGGACTGGAGCAAAATATAGAGAAACAGGACCTATTTAGAGATAATGGGTGAAAATCTAACTGAAAAAGGGATTCTGTAAAGGTACATAAGATTGTATTGTTATATTTGTAATAGAAATAATTTTAGAAAATTGGAAACAACGTATGATTAAAATGAGGGATAAAATAGTTAGTGTAATTTAGTGAAATGTTTGGGAATAAAATAAGTGAAATAAAATAAATGAGAAAATTGAATTAGAAAGGAATGGGAACATTTTAATTAGTTAATGTTTTATAAAATATAAGTGAAGAGGGGGAAAATTAACTATGGAAAGTTTATAATTGTTCCCATAGAAGTATGATATTTAATTGAAAAGTAATGTTAAAGATGTTAAGACTTTAATGAATATTAATATTAATGATAGAATTGAATTGGAATGGAATGTTGTTTTAATTATATGCATTTATATTTTTTTCTTTTTTTAAGAATACAGTGTGTATTATAAGAATGTACCAAGCAGAATCCGAATGGAAGTTATGTATTATATTGAATGTTACAAGTTTAGGGAAAAGATATAAAGGCATCATACTCCAATCAGTAACTACAGGAGACATTTTGTTTAATGAGAAAAGATAATAGATAATTGAAACAGGACAGACAAAAAATATAAATACAATGATTTGAATTGAGATAATTAAAATAAAATTGAGAAAATTAAAAGAGGGGAGAAGCTATGCAGAAAATGTAAAATAGTAATAAGATATGGAACAGAATATAAAAATGAGCATGAACCTGAATTTGTGTCTGTACGAAGAAATGTAACCCGGGATTATGCTACTTTCAAAAAAGATGTTTTATTTGTATTTTCTTTTCTCTTTGTGAAAACACAAATAAAATTTACAAAAAACAAAACAAAACATGTTTCTCTTTCATAACAGTGGTGGCTATGTCTGGAATCTGGTTATCATCCAAGAATATATTCAGGTTATGGATGTCTACCCTACTTTCAATTTAAGCTATATTCTTAGCTCATTATTTGTCTCCCAAGCAAGGCTGGTCGCGAAAAACAATCCTTCATAATGAATAGAAAACTGCAAGTAAGAAACACAAATTAGAAAGAAACAGGCCAAAGGCTATCTGTTTATTAAATCAGATGATCCAAATTCTGTTGTTTGGAAGCCATTTAATAAAGAACGAATGCAGGGTCTGACTCTGGCAGGTCCCCTGATGCCTGCATATAACTCCAGCAACCATCATAATGCTGTAGTCTTGCAGTTCGGAGATTTAGCAAAGTGATCCTTTAGACACCAAAAAATGATGACCTTTTTAAAATAGGCCTAGGGGACAGTATATGTTAGCGTTCCAATAACATTCCCCATTCTCATTCAGCACTCAGAAGCAAAGTTCGTCCAAGTAAGGAAGTCATTTTAGCACATCTGGGAAAACCTGAATTTGAGAGTTCCGGGTTTTCCCTTCCCAATTGAAAATCAAAAACCCATCCCCTGCAGGCACCAGTCAATCACATGGTCCAATCAGACATCATCCCAACTGGAGACCTTCCTCCAGACACTCCTCTTCAGGTACAGGGTCACATGTCCTTGACTCTCTGAGAAAGAATGTTGTTGCGTATAATCTTCCAACTCTCTAAGAAATCCCCCCTCCCAAATTCCCAGGCATTAAATGTGGCAACCTCGAAGCTTCTAAGTAAAATATGGCTTCCCAGCCTGACAATATATTGATTTCAAAAATATAGACATGTTTAAAGAAGGGTTAATTTTCTGAATTTCGGATGGCGGGTTTGGATTTCAGCAATCTAGATACAGTGGCTCTGGCACTATGTGCTTCTTACCCTAATTTGAATTGTATTTTTTCAGAATATTACTGTTTCTGGATTTCTAAAAAATTGATTAGCCATCACACATTGATTAGTGGATGGGAGTGAAGGTAGGCTTTTTTTCCCCCCTTTGAGAGGAATGAATACCAGCAAGGAACAAAACAATTTCAAGCTAAGAATTTCTTGAATTACGTGGTGATGCTCATTTTTGGCGTCTTAGTTAAGATATAGATTATGGCTGTGTAATCTCTGGACCAACAAATGGTATTGTTCAACAAGAAGGGAGGAGAGAAACCATATTCTTTACTTGTCATTTCTGATTTCTGTCAGAATTTCTATTCCTATGTTTATGGATTCTATTTCCATAATTGCAAGAGATAAACAGGCTGAGCCTGAAGGTGAGGTTAGACATACCATAAATTTGGAATCACTGGGCAGCCACAAGAGATCCAATCCCAGGTGAATTCCACTGACTCTTACCTAGCGCCAATTCAACTTGACCAATAGTAGACCAGATTCTTATGTGTAGGTAGCATATCATAAATTTATAATGCTTGGAACTCAACTCCTATTTTAGATAATTTGTGCCTGATATTAATGGATCATTAAAAAAGGCAAAATAGAAATAGGTCAGTAGTGTCTCGGGGTCCTGATGGATACTGATCGGTCTGCAGGATCTCTAGTAATGCTGGTATGGATATTAGATCTCCAGAGTTTTTCTGTTAAGTGAAACCCGAAAGCAACTGGACTTTCTTGTTAATTGTTTGTTTGTTTGTTTTTTGCTTCTACTCCAAGAAGTTTCCTCCAATCTTCAGAACTGAAGAAGCTTTTTGGATGAGAAGCAAACTACTTCAATGAAAAGAAAACCAGGAAGTCTATCTGCCTTTTGGAAAAAAGAATCTTTGGACAACCATGGTCCAGATGATTGAGAATCTCCATGGACGTTTTCCACGAGGAACATGGAAATAAAGAGCCCTGTGTCAACTCAAAAAATATTTCTATGGTCTTTTTAGAGTTGCCAACAGAAAGGGAGTGGGGAGCAGTGCAGCAGCTTGGAAAGCAAAAGTGCATTCCATAAATATTTTTTCAAAGATAGTAACTAGGTGGCTGAAGTATCTGCCATGCATGATTGATGACTCTTGGCTATGGAGGTGTCCCATTGGAGAATATGACTTATGATACACCCAGGGGGTGGGGGTGAAAACCAGGGTCACAGATGACAATGAATTATTATGTCTCAGAGTCGGCTACATCCAGGCAGTGTTGGCATGTTAACTCCCAATAAATGCTTTTGAAGTTTTGGAAGTTTGGCTGGAGACTCATGGTTTAGTTGGGGTAACTGCCAGAATCCTGAAACCCTGGGGGATACGACTTGATCTGAAATGTACCCATGTATGCACCTAGGTCTTCATCTTTCCCCAAATTGTCCACAGTTTATTTTGATTTATTTCCAAGCCTGGACATTTTTTTTTTTGCTAAGTAAATTGCTAAGGTGGTCTTACCTACCATCTTAGAAAATAATGTCAAACTCTTTATCTTTGAGTAATTGATTTTCAAACAACTTTTTTCTTTGTCTTGTCTCGGTCTTTCTTGAGTAAAATCATCAGTCTTGCATCTGAAGCTGTGGTGTTTCTCAGTCATTTTGTACTGAAAAACACCCCAGCTTTGTGACCCAGTAACAATGGCACGACCAGCCCGATGCAACGATAACATCCGACAATTTGCAGAGTTTTATGGTAAACTGAGCATCACTGCTGCTATCGTTAAGACAAGGATCTTTCTTTCTTTCTTTCTTTCTTTCTTTCTTTCTTTCTTTCTTTCTTTCTTTCTTTCTTTCTTTCTTT
>NW_020769320.1:15177052-15198806 GCF_900518735.1 Pseudonaja textilis | reverse complement strand
TATTTATTCACCCAAACTTAGTTGGTGTATCATTGTTATACCCAACAGCAGCCATAGGTGGCCACCTGATAGGACCAATGCTTTTGAAACCAGACATGAAGACCTAGTTTGTAAACTAGGCTCCGTTTGCCAAATTAAATTCTCAACTGAGTCCCAGAGAATTTGCAGATGAGTGTCCACTGTAATTGTCTCTGCAAAAATTGGCAGATCCCAATTGTTAATATCAATCAACTGCTGAATCTCAATATTGGCAGTTGTCACACCTTCAAGCGATGTATCAAAAATTGCTGAAGATGCACACATCCTAGAATATTCAGAGCACTTTCTACCCAGCTCTTGTGTGTTTTGAGTATATAATCTTTTTGCAGCTACAACCAATGCGTCTAATGCTGCTTCTGTTCCGTCAGCAGAATTGCCATCACACGTAGCTGTTAGGAGTTTGACAGGCATCAGATAACAATTACTTCATAGTAAAATAAATAGTTACTTAATGAAACATGACTACTTCTGTGATGTCCTATAGGGAATTATCCTTTACAAGATAATGTGCTAGGACAAACGGTGTAATCTGATGCTTCTTGGCTCCATAGGGTATCTGGCACTCTCTACCTTACATTTTGGCTAAAATTGCTCTAGGGCAGGGGTATCGAGGACCGGATCACCATTGTAGCTCTCCTCTGTGGGCCAGCCGGGAGGGGGGGGGAGAGGGAGTGGGGGGGGGGAGAAGCCTCCTGCAGCACTCTGGTGGCCAAAATGGGACACGGAGGGGCTTCCCTTGCCTCATTTTCGGCCTACATGGCCTCATTCAGCACTCTCCTGACCAAAAACAGGCCACACAGAGGCCTTGTGGGGCCTCCACATGTCTCATTTTTGGCTGGCACTGCTGCTGGACACCAGGGAGACCGAAAATGGGCCATGGGCCACACATGCCCCCTATGGCCCATTTTGGCTGGCAGAGGCACAGGCGGGCTGGCCTTTTGATATTTCCAGGCTGGCCTGTGGGGCAGATTTAACCACCCCGCAGGCCAGATCTGGCTTGCAGGCCTTGAGTTTAACACCCTGCTCTAGGACTTTCCGCTACCTTCTGGATGGGCCTGGAACATGACTTTCCTGCCAGATCTCACAGGAGGCACCATTAGGGAAAGACAGTCCCATAATTAACCTGGTCCTAAGTCAAAAAGGGCTTTAAAGGAAACGCCCAACATATCAGGGTTTCTTATACAATTCACCATTCCATTAATTAGTTATAACGTATGTCAGTAGTCGAAGCGGACTTTTAATTTTCCCATGTGATCTTTTACTGGCATGAATCTCAAAGCATTTTTTTTTTCTTAAAACAGCTTTTATTAAGGGATTTTACATAGATAATAAATATACTCCAAGAAAAAAAAAAGTACACTAGATGTAAAAAGATAGGAAGGAAAAAAGGTAAGATAAAGGAAAAAAGAAAATAGAAGAACAAAACAGATGATAGAGATAGATAAGAGAGATGGTGATAAATGGTGATAGAGATAGATAGATTGATTGATGGATACATATATACATACATACATACATGGCTAGATAAATAGATGAGATGATAAATGGTGATTGAGTAGATAGATGATAGATAGATAGATAGATAGATAGATAGATAGATAGATAGACAGACAGACAGACAGATAGATGGCAAATAGATGATAGATGAGATAGATAGAGTGAGAGAGAGAGAGAGATGGTAAATGATAGAGATTAGAGAAAGAGAGAGAGACAGACAGATACACAGACACAGACAGACAGACAGTTCATACATTCATACATACATACTATAGGTAGTATAAGTAACTTCCAATCTTCCCTTTGGGAATTGTACAGTGCATACAGTTCTAATCAAACCTCTTTCAGATTTCATCATAATTTCTTCTTTCTATAACCTGTTCTTTCCAATCATCAAAACCCTAAGTCACAAAATCATTTTCTCTCTTACTCAGAAAGTCCATAAGGGGTTTCCAGTCATTGAGGGAAATCAATAATGACCTTTCTCTAATCAAAGAATTTGGTTTCTCCATCTCACCAGGTTCTGTCAATTTCACCAGCCAATCCTCCATGGTTGGGTAATGCTAAGACTGTAAGGAAGACTTTATGTCTATTTCATTTCTAATCTTACATTAACTGGAAAAAATAAAATTGGCCTCTTCAATGTAGATTGTTCACTGTTATTTTGCTTAAGTGTTGGCAACTCCTGAGATTCTTCTTTTCTATTAAGGACAGATGAGACCTAAAGAGATTTGAAATATCTTTGCTCATAAACTTTGCTGAACTTTGAGAACAATTCTCAGATTCGCCCTGAAAGAAGTTCCATTGTATGTATGTGTGTATGTATGTATGTATGTGTATGTATGTGTATGTATATATATATATATATATATGGCATTCAGCTTTGTTCAGATATTTTCCCACGTCATTGTAGTTGTGCTTTTAAAGTTGTAGCGACGTTTCAGCAGAATCTCATCTGCCATCATCAGGCTTCTGTATAGTGTTCGTCTGTGAGTCAGGCTTTTATAGTGGTTTCAGATTTAAATTTGGGGCAGCTTATTGCTGTGCCAGAATGGTTTTTTCTTCACCCTGATTGGTTGGGAGTCTTGGTCTGTGTTTATTGGTCTTGGAGTTTGCTGTGTTCTGCTTGATTGGTGTTTCTAATATCTCCTGCCTGTTTTCACCAATCAAGCAGAACACAGCAGAACATGTGTTTGGAGTGGCGGCAGCGCTCCAAATGGTGGTGGTGCTCCAAACAGCGGCAGTGCTCCAAACAGTGGCAGCGCTCCAAAAGTGGAAGCAGCAACCCCAAACGCAGTGGAAGCTCCAAATGCAGAAGCGGCAGCTCCAAACGGCAGCAGTGCTCCAAACAGCAGTGGTGCTCCAAACGTGGAAGTGGCAGCTCCAAATGCGGTGGCGGCATGGGCAGAAGGGAAATCAACAGCGGTGGGTGCTGAAGGTCTTGGGTCTGCCGCAAAGGTGCTTGGCAGGAGTAGGAAGCTCTCCGCGCTCTGCCATGATCGCCCATTAGGAGCAGCTGGTGGCGAGGAATTGCTGCCCGCGGGGTGCTCCTAACGGCAAGTCCCCCCGCCCTTCCCCCCATTTTGCATGTTTTAAAATAGGCCTAAATTTGGGGGGGAAGGGCTTAATTTCATTTTATGCCTAGAAAACATGCTGGGTCTTCCTATAGGGGAGGTTGTATTATTGGAGAAACACGGTATGTATGTATGTATGTATGTATGTATGTATGTATGTAAACTCTCATCTTCTGGGCTTTCCAGTAAAATTTGTGTTGTTAAAGCTTCTTTATATAGCCTTTCATGTGTTTTCATCAAATTAATGTTGGGTATAATGCCATTTTATGATTCCTTGGTAAAACCACACTTAAAATATTGCATCCAGTTTTGGTTGCCATGATATATTTTTTTTAAACAAGACTCTAGAAAGAGTGCAGTGAAGAGCAACAAAGATGATTAGGGAACTGGAGGCTAAAACCTATAAAGAATGGTTGCAGGAATTGGGTATGTCTAGTTTCATGAAAAGAAGGACAAGGAGTGATAAGGTAGCAGTCTCCTAATATTTGAGGGGCTGCCACAAAGAACAAGGAGTCAGTCCGTTCTCCAAAGTACTTGAAGGCAGGACAAAAAGCAATGGATGGACAATAATCAAGGAGAGAAGCAACCTAAGATTTAATGAGAAATTTCCTGACAGTGAAAATAATTAACCAATGGAATGGCTTGCTCCCCCCACCCCCAGAAGTTGTGGGTGCTCCATCACTGGAAGTTTTTAAGAAATTAGATAGCCATTTGTCCAGAATGGTATAGGGTATCCTGCTTGACCAGGGGTTGGACTAGAATACCCTTCCAACTCTGTTATTATGTTTTAGTGACTGGCAAGATGGAGCTCAAGGTATTTGTGAATGCTGTGTAGAATAATGCCAGATAGATAGTACTAGTAGTAGCTGATGGTTTTTGGGGGGGGGGGGGGGGGAGTAGGTGCAGTTAGCACTTGCCTCCAGTTAGCAAGTATAGTGTAGTAGTCTAGGGAGTAGGAGTAGGGAGATCCATGTTCTAGTTTACCCTCAACCACTGAAGTTGCCTACATGACTGTGGGCCAATTGGTTTCTCTTAAACTATCCTACATCACAGTGGAGGAAACCAAGAGTAGGGGAAAACTTAAGTTTGTAGTCTGGAAAGGGAAGTAAAAGGGTAAAAAATATATATTTAAAAAGGCAACAGTAAAATACTTCTACATTTATAAAATTATAGAAGGAAATGCCAGAATTAAAATTTCTGAAGAACAGCAATAATGGAATTTTTTCTCAAAACACCCAGTGGTTCTCAGAGGTAGAGATGTTTCCTGTGGGAATTGGATGAGATGATGGCTTTCTTTGAAAAAAATGAAGAGACATGAGAAGAATACCAAACTGGGAATAGTTAAGCTCTGGTAGAAGTTGCAACAAGTTAATGGAATTGTAGTAGTTTGGAGGCACCACGTAGAGTGGAGTGACCAGACTAGGGGGCCATAAAACTCCTTCTCACAAACCTCAATTTAACAAACACAGAGATGTATTTAATTTTCATTTCCCTTTCTAAATTTCATTTTGCACAATTAATTATTTGTACTCTAGTACTCCAATTTGGTATAGTTAACCCTGTGCTTTCATGCAGCCTAATAATGTTATGTTGCCACTCGACTTGTGGGATTTGGAAATGAGATAGTTGTGAAAGGATGTATGACGTATGACCTCTTTGGGAAAGGGAAGCAATTCAGATTATTTCCCCATGGTTTCCTTTGAAGGAATGAGCCAGGAATGAAGAGGAAAGTGATTCAGCAAATACATAAATAATTCTTCTAAATGTGCATTATTTTCTGTGTAATTCTGTGTAGATTAAATATTAATTACTCAGCCTGTTTTTTGCATGAGTAATATAATTAAATTACACACACATACGCGCGCGCACACACACACACACTGAGTTCATGATACTGAGAACATAACAACCTCAGAAGTAAGTTGAGCTGAGAAAGAGTGACTGACCCAAAATCATCCAGGGAGTGTAATGGCATGTGAGAAAGACCTTGGGAGAACAGCTGAAGAGATGCTGACAATGGAATAATTGCATAGGAAACAACACAAATCACAGCTAGCTAGTGAATGGTTCACACCCTCCTTAGTTTCTCAAGCTGTAAAGGAGACAGGAGTGGAATTGTACTTTCAGACTCGCAATTGGCTTTTTTCATTGTCAAATTTCTTAACTGTAGTTTCAGCTGAGAAATTGTGGCCATCCTAGACTAAATCAAGTCCAAAAACACTAGACTTCCAGTTTGCAGGGCTTCGGTGGCAGGCAGGAATCCGCGATCGTACGTGGTTTCTGCCTGGCCTTGCCGCTGGAGTGCCCCGAGCCAGCTGGCTTCAGGGCTAAGCCACCCGGTAGAGGTGGCGAAGACAGGGGAGGCTGCCAGAAGGGTCAAGGAGAGGCGCATCTCTCCTCCTCAGCTGGCCAAACTTCCTTTTCCGAAGGCGGTAAGAGCGGCGGTCAGAGATGGCCACCTCAAAGAAGCACTCAACCGGAAAGGAAAGTGCAGGAGGAAGCTAAGAAGTGAAAGTTTTGGCTGACTAGGATAAAAAGCAACAACTAAGGTACCCTGGAATTTACATTTTATAAAAAGATAACAACGCTCCCAAAGAAGAGTTGGAAGCAGCGAATGAAAGGGAAAAGGGAACTTTTTTTTTCCCCTTCACTCTCCTTCCTCACGTTGACAATGAAGAGAGCTGAGTAAGAAATTGGAAAAACCCTCTTTGGCACCAATAGGTAACTAAACTGGAAATATAATTAAATGGCAAAGGGATAATAAAGATTTCTGAATACTAAAAAATCATTTTTGTTGTTGTTGTTATAAGTTTGAAGGGAGAGGAAAAGAATAAGGGAAGGATTTGGAAGGAGGAGTCTGCCTGGAATTTATAAGAATCTAAAGTTAAAACTTAACAAGACTTCTAAAAGATACATTTTAACTGGAATTTTGCAAGTAAATAGTAACCCCAGGAAGAGAAAGTGAAAAAAGAAGAAAGTGTTAAAAGAAACAGCTTGTGTGTATTCGGATTGCTTGGTGACTTTGGGATTTTTGGAAACTATATTTGAATGACTAGAAACAATTGGGTGGTTGTTTAAAAAAATTCTACAATGGCATCACTTTTGGATGAACTGAAAATAGAATTTAAAAAATATAAAGAAGAGACAAGGAAGGAAAAAGCTCCTTTGGCTCTGTTTTTCAATTCTTAGAAATGGCGATTGGTGTCTTTAAGAAATAACAAGAAAAGACTGTGCAACAAGAAGACTGGGACAAAGAAGAAGCCATCTTTAATGAACAAGTAACTCTATCTGGGGAAGAAAGGGGAAAGGGGGGAAAGAGAATGAAGAATTTAAGACTTAAAAAAATAGCCAAAAAAGGGAAAAATAGTGTGAAAAGTGGATATAATGTTGGAAAGCAACAGAAAAGGGGAATACAGAAGAGGGAAATGGAGGTGGAGAAACAGGGGGATAAAAAGGGGAGAGAGAAGAAGAAAGGGAAGAAGGAAGGGAAGAGAAGTTACAAAGGTCTGGAGCAAGATGTAAAGAAACAGGACTTATTCAGAGATAATGGGTGAAAATTTAATTGAAAAAGGGATTCTGTAAAGGTACATGAGATTGTATTGTTATATTTGTAATAGAAATAATGTTAGAAAATTGGAAACAACATATGATTAAAAAGTGGGGTAAAATAGTCAGTGAAATTAAGTGAATTTTTTATAACAAAATAAATGAAATGGAATAAATGAGAGAATTGAATTAGGAAGTAATGGGAACATTTTAATTACTCAATGTTTTATAAAATATAAGTGAAGTCGGGGGGAAGTAACTATGAAAAGCTTATAAGTGTTCCCATAGATGTATGATACTTATTTGAAAAGTAATGTGTAAAATGTTTAAGATTTAAATGAATATCAATATTAATGATAGAATTGAATTGGTATGGATTGTTGTTTTAATTATGTTATATATTTATAATTTTTTCTTTTTTTAAAATACAGTGTGTAGTTTTAAAATGTACCAAGCAGAATCCAAATGGAAGTTATGTATTATATCAAGTGTTATAATTTTAGGGGAAAGAGATAATGGCGTCATACTCCAATTAGTGATTACAGGATAAATTTTGTTTAATGAGAAAAGATAATAGACAGTTGAAACAGGACAGACAAAGAATATAAGTACAATGATTTGTATTGAGACAAAATAAATAAAATTAAATTAAGAAAGTTAAAAGAGAGGAGAAGCTATATAGAAAATGTAGAATGGTAATAAGATATGGAATAGAATATAAAAATGAGCATGAACTTGAATTTGTGTCTGTACGAAGAGATGTCACCCGGGATCATGCTGCTTTCAAAAAAGATTTTTTATGTTTTATGTTTTGTTTGCTTATGTTTGTTTTTAAAAATCAATAAAATTTTCAAAAAAAAAAAAGAAAGTCCAAAAACACTAGAGAATTTCTGGAAGCCTGGCACTTGATCAATTGGCCATCAACAGACAGGTAGACATAAACAACTTCTACTTACTATGAAAAGAGACAACCAACCAGCCAAAAAGGGAACAAAAAATTTAAAACACCTGCCCACCAGCAATCAATACCCAGATGAACAGAGTAACTTTAAGGTTAACATCAGACTAACAAGCAAGAAGTAAACAATACCCCAATCAAGAAACTGCCAAACAAGCTAATAGTAAATAGCCCAACCTTTTGTAACAGTAAACATCCCAATCTTCCAAAACCACTCTCACCAACATTGACAGGGAAAACCACTAGAATATAAACTGAGAGCAAACCTCCCTCCTTGCTAGCACTGATGATGTTGCTTAATGAAATGTCTGCAAGAAAACAGCCAAGCTCAGAGAGTACCAAGGACCACTCATTCCCACCCTGAGCTGCAAATATTTTCTTTTATTGAGCCGCAGTGGCACAGTACAGTATTGCAGGCTACTTCTGTTGATCACTAGCTGCCAAGCAGTTTGGCAGTTCGAATCTCACCAGGTTCAAGGTTGACTTCCATCCTTCTGAGGTGGGTAAAATGAGGACCCAGATCATTGAGGACAATAGGCTGACTCTGTAAACCACATAGAGAGGGCTGTGAAGCACTATGAAGCGGTATATAAGTCTAAATGCTATTGCTAAGTACTATTTATCAGTGTAGCTCTACAATAGAGTAGAATTTGTTCATTTAGCTGTGATTCCTGTCTGATTTAGCTGTAAGGCTGTCAGGGAATGTCTATGATTCAGGAGGAATTTGGAGCTGAGCCTTCCTAGGTCAACATCTTCACCCAGGCATTCTCAGACTTTATGATACTCTGACATACTAAACTCTTAAGTGGATTTTCTCCTCATCAAAGTTGTTTTCTAATAGAAAAACAATGTTAAGATGGCACCTTGATGACATGCTCATGGATTGTTGTTGTTTTAATATGAACTGCAGTTCTGGCACACACAAAAAGGCAGAGATTAATTTGCATCCTCCTGACTTGATTTTTTCCCCCCCTGTCATGTCTTGAGGACATCCTTGTTCCTCATGAATAAACTGATGGCTTGCACAGGAGCGCCATCAGAAATGGTCCTAATAAGCAACAACATTCCTTATTTTTTTTGTACAAATTTAATCAGCTTTTGAAAAAGTTACAATCCCGCCTCTAAATTGCTTGCGACCCTATTTAGAACTACCATAAGCAGTGTTTTCATGGTAGCTGTGAAGTGAAGGGCAAGTCAGGATAGGACAGGACAAAACTATACTGTGCCATTTTTGGAGAAAAAAAAAAGAGGTATCTTGGGATTCTTCCCATGGGGGCCCAGTGGTCAGTGTGCAATATATTGCCGGCTAATTCTGCCAACTGCCAGCAGTTTAATCCTGACCGGCTCAAGGTTAATTCCATCCTTCTGAGGTGTGTAAAATGAGGACCCAGATTGTTGGGGGAAATAAACTGGCTGTGTAAACAGCTTAGACAGGGCTGTAAAGCACTGTGAAGCAGTAGATAAAGATAACACTAAGTGCTATCGCTATCAGAATGGGCTTGGTGATAAGGGCACCATTTAGTGCAGGGATATCAAACTTGTGGCCCATGGCCTGGATGCATCACATGCTGGCCACGCCCATGCCCAGTTTAGCAAAGGGGAAAAAGTTGCCATACATCATGTGAGGCTGCCTTGATGCTGCGAGTTGGACACTCCTGATTTAGTGCATCCAACTTCAGCAGCTTGGGGAAGACCTACAAGGTCCCTTCCAACTCCATTATGCTTGTATAACACCAGGGAATTATTATAAATAAGTAAATTATTATAAAAAACCCAATTGATAGCTGTTCTGACCCAAACCTTGTTCCAAGTAAACAAATACCAAACAGAGATAAAAGCAAAACCTTTTAATGCTTCTCTGCTAATTCCGTTAATTCATGGTTAAAAGTCTATTAAAACTAATTATCTCTGACAAGAACAAGCCTTGCCAAGGTTGTGCAAGGCTGCCAAAAGCACTAGGTTAAGTTGCCAAGAAATATTCCAAACAAAAGGTCTTCAAACACAAACCAAGATAGTCCGAACTTCCACAAGGCTTGAGTGCAAAAACTTATTTGCTTCCTTCAAAGAACTCCGGTTTCTCAGCTGGCTTTTATCTCTTAAGGGAGGGGCCATTACCTTGCAGCCTTACTCCCGAGTTGCCCATGCTGCTGCAGCTGCTCTTTGCTTCAAGCAGCCCTGCACACACATGCATTTGGCACAGGCTCCTCGGGGATCTCTTTGTCAGGCATCCAGAAAGTATCCATGAAATCCAGCTGCCACTCTTCTTCACTGCTGCCAGCGTCCACAATTTCCAAAGGTAGCACTCCACTCCCCGACGGTCCTGGCCCCATCCCTACATCACACGCAGGGCCCTCATCTGAGTCCTCGCTCTCCGAGACCTCAGCCATCCACACCTGCTGCTGGCAAACCACAACAATAGCATATCATTCTTGATAAAAGCAAAATAAGTCATAGAGATGGTTGTTTTGATCCAACCCTTCACTGATGGGCAGTTTATTGATCCTGAGTTGTAGCTATAGAAGAGGTTTTTAAAAATGAGGCAGCATCTATTTCAGTACAGTCTAGAAAAGGCACCTCTGGGTTTTTCTATTGGGATAGCAAGACGTTTCTAAAATGCTGCCAAGTAAACTCTGGTGCTTTGATTTTTCATTAAAAGTATATCTCAATCTGTTCAGTTTAATATTAATTGGTTTGGGGGCACAAATGTCAAATACCGCGTGTTGTTTTTCAGCTTTTGGGATAATAAGCTAGGATTGTCGACTGAGACTGAGATTAGATGAAAGGTTTTCTATTTGAGGAAGGTACAAATGATCAATTATCACGTATTTGGCCAGTTTGGTCTAGTGGTTAAGGCACCAGACTACCAAGCAGGAGGCAGTGAGTTCAACTCCCACCTTAGCTTCTCCAGTCTTCTCTTTCAGGTCAACCCAAATGACAGGGTTGTGTTGTGGGGAATATAGGAGGAGGGAACTGATTTGGATATATTGGCCACCTTGAGTTATTTATAAAAAATAATAAAGGTGGGATACCAAACAAACAAATCAAACTTCCTTATTTGAAGGAGTGCAATCAAAGGATGCTCAATGGCTAAGATGCTGAGCTGGTCGATCAGAAAGGTTGGCAGTTCAGCGGTTTGAATCCCCAGTGCCGCATAATGGAGTGAGCTCTTGTTCCTTGTCCCAGCTTCTGCCAACCTAGCAGTTCAAAAGCACGAAAAATGCAAGCAGAAAAATAGGGACCCCTTTGGTGGGGAAGGGAACAGCGTTCCATGCGCCTTCGGCATTTAGTCATGCTGGCCACATGACCACGGAGACGTCTTCGGACAGTGCTGGCTCTTCGGCTTTGTAACAGAGTTTAACATCGCCCCCTGGAGCCGGAAATGACTAGCACGTGTGTGCGAGGGGAACCTTTACCTAATCTTTATTATCATGCATAAGGCATGATGGAACTCTATCTTCAGATCTGAGAGGATTCTGTAACATTTGGTCTCTCATTCTTCAGCCCCAAATTTGGGGAGGGGGGAGATAATTTCCTAGGAAAAGCCTTTTTGAACTAGTAATTTATGTCGTTTCTACAGGGGATTCTGTCACAGTTTCTATTGCTCTCAAGCTACACATTGTAAATTTAGTAGCAAATTGAATCAGGATCCTGGCAGTTTTAATGGCTACGCTCCCTTCACGAGGGTTACAATTAATTGGGGGCACACCAAATTTGTGAGAGAAATGAAAGCTGAAACTACAGCTAAGTGAGTTCTAATAGTCCTAAGCAGAACAATGTTTTTAAGAATCTGCAATGTAATTAAGAATTATCATCGCTTGACTAGCTGCAGGTAATTGTTTCCTTTTCCCCTGGCAGAATGGATGTAAAAAAAAAAAAAAAAATTCCAGCCTACAATAAATTACATCTGCTTGCCCACTTTATTTCAGGACAGTTGCATTTGTGAATATTTCAGAAACTGAAGTTAGAGCAGACAACACCATGGATTTTTGTCAGGTTGGGTTCAGCCTTAACTGTACGTGCTCCACAGTGGGCTTCTTATGGCACAAAGAGTTTCCTGAAACAGAAAAAGATCCAACCTAGAAGTAAGGAGAAATTTCCTGACAGTTAAAACAGTGAACCAGTGGAAGAATGGGTTGCTTTCAAAAGTTGTGGGTGCTCCATCACTGGGAGAGTTTTAAAGAAGAGATTGGACTGCCCCTTGTCTGAAATCGTATAGGGTCTCCTGCTTGAGCAGAGGGTTGGACCACAAGACCTCCAAAATCTCTTCCAACCCTGTTATACTGTTTAAAGACATTTACTTGGGGGGAAAAATGGTTAATTTCATACTTCAAAACAAAAATGGCAGATTAAAAAGGCATTAAGAGTTGTTAACCTTACTTTGCGAAGCTGCTTCTCTGGCAACGCTGAATTGTTAACTGGGGCATACAAAACCTTTGCCAGGCCAATTTTCGAATACAGCTTGTCCGCCTGGAACCCGCGCTGTATATCAGACATTAACACAATTGCGTGGGTTCAGAGGTATTTCTCAAGAAAAGTATTCCACTCCTCTACTCACAAAAGAATCCCCTATGCCTCCAGGCTTGAAATTTTGGGCTTGGACAATCTGAAACTACACCACCTGCGGTCCGATCTAAGCATAGTACACAAAATTGTCTGCTACAATGTCTTGCCTGTCAATGACTTCTTCAGCCTCAACCACAATAATACACCGGCAAACAATTGATACAAACTCAAGGTAAACCATTTCAAACTCAATTGCAGAAAATACAACGTCAGCAACAGAGTGGTCAACACCTGGAATGCTATACCTAACTCCGTTGTTACAGCCTCAACCCCTCGCAGCTTCAACCTCAAACTGTCTACTGTGGACCTCACCCCATTCCTAAGAGGTCCTTAAAACGGGGCGTGCATAAGTGCACCAGTGTACCTACTGTCCCTGTCTTACTGTCCCAATTTATCTGTATTTTCTTCCTTTGTTCACGTTCATACCTATACTTGTTATCTTGTACATGTTTGACAAGCAAACAAACATGCAAATAAATAAATTGTGGGTTTTTTTTTTCTTTCTTGTTTAGTGCTCAGTTTTATAGTATGTCAGAGTCAAGTAGATTTAATTCAGCAATCATTTAAATGTTATAAATAAATGAACAAATAAACAAGCAAGCAATAAAATAAGGCTATCTTTAAAAGGGAAGGAAATTACTGGGTCTGAAAACTTGGTGGCTACTTGCCAGTGTAGCTAATTTTAAAGTGGAGGGACAGGGGATCTAATGCATTAAAGCACTTGTCTTTGTCTTGTTTTCTTTTTACAGGATTAAATTTTTTGTGTGTGATCTCAATTGCTCTCCTCCCATAAAGCACACTGCGTATATATATATATATATATATATATTCCAAAATCTGGAAGCCAGAATGAGATCAAATGAGTTCTTGAAAATAATTTGGAAGAAATGCTTTGGACCTTGAGTGAAGTCCAAAACATTGGAGGTGAAGTCCAATCTGGTCTTCATCAGAAGCCTCTGGAAAGAAGATGCTCACATAGAAGGGAATGTAATGGAAATGAATCAGAATAGCAATAGAATAGCAATAGAAATGAATAAGAATAGGAATGGAATGGAATAATAAAGAATATAGAAGAGTAGAGTAGAGTAGAGTGGAGTGGAGTGGAGTGGAGTGGAATGGAATGGAATGGAATAGAATAGAATAGAATAGAATAGAATAGAATAGAATAGAATTGGAGGGTACCTTTGAGGACTTATAGTCCAGCCCCCTGCTCAAGCAGGATTTTGTATACCATTTCTATCCAGTCTTTTGTTTTTTTACTGTTGTTTCTGCTGTGATGCTGCTGTTTCTTAGATCCAGAAAACATTCAGAAAATCTTAAAGGTGAGCAACAGATGCCCTTCAGATCTTTCTGACCAAAACTCATAGCAGTTCTGATAGAAAGTGAAACGTTGGCGACACATCCCTTCTTCTGCATTTTTCCATTTGCAATGTACACATTTTTCCCTTGTTGGTTTTCTTGTTTTACTATTTTACTTTCACTTTGTTTAAACTTTCTCTTTCATTGTTTGGTTTATATGGTTGTCAGCCTTGTAGAGTAGCCCATGGCAAGATAGGCAGCCAATGAATTTATATAGTAGTAGTAGTTGTAGTAACAACAACAACAACAATAACAATAACAACACCAACAATAACACCAATAATAATAATAATAATAATAATAATAATAATAATAATAATAATAGAAAAAGTCATAGAAAATGAAAAAATTAAATTTCTCTGGGACTTCAGAATCCAGACAGAGTCTGGATAGTGGATGTGGCAGTGTCTGGAGACAGCAGAAGAAAAGAGAAAGAACTGGAGAAGATAACGAAATACAAAGAGCTACAAATAGAAATAGAATGACTATGACAAAGGCAAACAAGGGTAGTACCAATAGTAATAGGTGTCTTGGGTGCAGTCTCAAAACAACTTGAACACCATAGGCATTGACAAATTTGCCATCAGTCAATTGCAGAAGGCAGCTTTACTTGGAACAGCTTCCATCCTCAAACATCCGGATTTGCCTATCCCAGGTCCTTGGTAAGAACTTGACAAAAATGCCAAACTCAGTCTGAACATCTGGCTGACTATGCAATTGATGATGATGATGATGATGATGATGATGATGATGATGCAATACCTGGTGATGCATGAATTGAAGACAAGCAGCAAGAAAAACATCACAAAATATTGGGACTTACAAATTGAAGTTGAGCGACTTTGGAAAAAGAAATTGTGTGTTATCCCAATTGTGATTGGAGCCCTTGGAGCAATCCCTAAAAGGCTACTTCACTATTTGGACATTCTGAATCTATAAGACTTGAATACCCTGATTCTACAAAAAGCCACCCTACTTGGAACAGCTTATATCCTCCGACACTACCTTAACAGTTCCTAGATCCTTGGTTAGGACTCAAGCTGTTGAGCTACCAACCAGCCCCAAAGGCTGTGAATCTCACTAAAGATTAACCACCATAATAATAATAAAATTTTAATATCCTTCTAAAAGGATAATGATTCTGTGAGATTCTATAGAAGCCAAGCCCATGTAGATTTCCGCCCCTGTATGTTTCATATACATTATACGTTACTATCCTACAGCCTGAGAGCTTTAGTGATAAAACAGCATTTAACAGAGCAATTTCTTTCAACAAAAATTGCCCAAACCTTAAGTTATACAGAAGAAAATCCAGGGTTCAGATATGTAATGAGCCAGTGGCACAGTGGTTAGAGTGCAGTACTACAGGCTATTTCTCCTGACTGCCGGCTGCCTGCAATTTGGCAGTTTGAATCTCACCAGGCTCAAAGTTGACTCAGCCTTCTATCCTTCTCAGGTCAGTAAAATGAGGACCCAGATTGTTGGGGGCAATAGGTTGACTCTGTAAACCATTTAGAGAGAGCTGTAAAGCACTGTGAAGTGGTATATAAATCTAAGTGCTATTGCTAATGGGATGAAAATGCCCAGGTTGATAAATCTACTGCCATTTTCCCATCCAACATAATATCCTCAATATATCAGGTATGCCTGCTGATATGATATATCTTTCTTGGAAGTATCTCTCCCCTAACTCCATTTCTAGTTTAATCACAATGTTTCTACTGTCGAGGCTCTCGATTTCGCCTCCCACATTCTAGTCATAAATGTAGAATGCAAACAGACTGAACGTGAGGTCCCTGGAAATAACTAGGAATTTTATAAGCTTCTACCAGCTGTAATGATATAGGAAAAAGCATTTGTTGTTAAAAAAAAGAAAAAGATATTAGCATTGTGTACTGTAATTTTGTGGAAAAGATAACTTCACTTTGGAACATTAGCTGAAAATTTTATTAAAACCATTAAAGTACCAACGCTTCTTTCGGCCATGAAAGCATCAAACCAAATATATAAGCTCCTTGTTGTTTAGAGAAAATGGGAAGAGAGACACAGAAAAAAAAAATACTTGAATTTGTAGTGGAGAGTGTTGATGGACAGGTAAAAGAAGAGAACTGGAAGCCAGAAGAGAATATTTTAAGCATCGGAGACCATGGAGGGAATTGAAAGGCACATAACTAGAAAAGAAAAGAATGAAATGTTTTGGGCTCCAACTTCATGACTGCAACAAAGACAAATGGTTAATATTTAATAATAAAAAGTTATATTCCAAATTAGCTTTCCTTCAGTTGCATGCTTGGGAAAAGGGCAAGAGTAAATTGCTTGCATATCTGAAGGAGACAGTTCTAACTTTCCTAGATTTAAAGTCTGCAAGTAGCTGCTATAATATTTAATCTGAGACAGAACACTTTGACAATGATCAATGGTAACACTCAGAAAGTTAAAATGGGCTACTTTCTCCCCTTGGTTTCCATTGATAAGCAAGGGCTGGATGTCTGATCTGTTCTTTCTATAGTCCACTATAAGCTCCTTGGTCTTATTGGTGTTGAGGACCAAGTTATTGTCTCCACACCACAAAAGCAACTGGTCCACCTCATCTCAGTAGGCGGACTCATCCCCACCATATTTGATGTGGCATTAGGAAACAAAACCATAAAGTACTAAAAAGTGGCTTTGTTTCTAACTTGTGGATTTTGGTCAGTCCATCTTCTGGTCTTCTAACTACCAAAGAAAGTTATATGTACTATAGGAAATTCAAATTTTGTTATGCTTAAATATTAAGTTATTAATCAGCTCCAGTCTAGGCAATGAGCTGAGAAGTCTTGTTTGTAGAGAAAAGTGTCAGAGTGTTTCAGCGTGATTGCTATTATGAGAAAACCCAGCATCAAAACACATTACACAGAGACGTAGACATTTAACAGTGGTTTACCTACAAGACATATGCATGGTAGGCAAAACCCTTACAAGCAATCTTCTTCTTAACTCTACACGGAGAACTCTGCTTTGCCCTGCAAATCAGCTGAGCTACAAACAAGGGAAATATAGGACAGGAAAGGGTGGGGGTGGGTGGGAGGGGCCAACTATGACTGCTGCTACCGGATCATTAGAACCAGTGCAAACCAGTGTGAACTGGCAGCATACCACCACTGATTCTATCCAGTGGTGGTATTCTACTGGTTTGGCCCAGTTCTGGTGAGTTGGTAGCAGCAATGAGCAGTGGAGACTGAACCAGTTCTCTCCACTGCTCTATGTTGGGCCCACCCACCCATCCAGCCTTCCATACTCACCATTATCCTCTGAATTTGAAGCACAGTTGCTTTGTGCAGCACAAATAGTGCTGCACGGCAGCTGCTGAAATGACCGGGATCGCGCATGCTTGCAGGAGGTGAATTAGAATGCCTCTGCGCCTGCAAAAATGCCTCTGTGCCTGTGCAAAGTGCGTGTTTGGCACACGCATCCACACAAAGTGTGTGCACATGTGCAAAGCATGCCCAGCAAGCCATGCCCACAGAACCTCTGTAAATGCAGCCTAGGACTGTGTTGGTTTTTTGGTCAGCTGCACATTTTCTTGGAATGTGAGTCCCTTGGAAGAACAAGCTCTCTTTCCCCTCCTTCAAATAGTCCCATACTAAGAGCATGTAGAGATATTTTGAATAAGAGCTTACGAATGAGATTCCTGAACATCTATGGACCTCAGGTCAACACAGAACAATTTATGTAGAACAGTGTTTCCCAATCTTGGCAGCATGAAGAGTTATGGACTTCCCCATGCTGACTGAGGAATTCTGGGAGTTGAAGTCCAGATCTCTTCAAGCTACCAAGGTTGAAAAACACTCAGGTAGAACATTGGGAATCTTTCATGAATAAGCACTAAGGATCCGGTAGAGCTTTCAAAACAGTGGTGGTGTGCTACCGGTTTGGACCGGTTCAACTGAACTGGTAGTTAAAAAAAAAGCCACTGCCAATCAGCTGAGAAGAGAAAGAAGAGAAAAGCATAGGATCGGCCCTCCCACCTGCTTTTCTCTTCTTTATCCTCTCAGCTGATTGACGCTGTAGGCCTCATCTGGTGTGGGGAAAGCTGTGTGCTCCTGTTAGGTGTGCATGCACACACGTGATCACTGGACCGGAAGTGGAATGGGTAGGATTTCACTGCTGTTCCAAAGGTAAGGATTTTGTGAAGTTGACAACCCACCAGAGCAGCCATAATTGCATTTTTTAAACTGGTTGAGACGGAAACAATATTTGGAATGGATTCTGAACCTCTGGATAATTATCTGGAAAGAAACTGAGGGGAATGAACAATATTAGGAAGAACCACATGGTACCTCGCCATTGAGTTTTGTTGAATAATGGGTGTTTGTGAGAAAAGGGGGGATTAAGTTGGAGGAATTCTAACTAAAAAAGAGAATATTTGTAGCTCAGGGTTGGAATGAGGGATCCTTGATATGTTCATCATGAGGGTGTATCAGTGGTTTGACCAGCTCTAGATAACATGGAAGACTCTACTGAACCAAGCTATGAATTTTTTATTTATTTTTATTTATTTGATTTGTCAATCACTTACAAGATAATAGGTATAAGTATAAACAAGAGTAAGAATACAGAAAATAGGTTCGAATAAATGGGGACAATAGGACAGGGATGGTAGGCATGATGGTGCACTTATGCACGCCCCTTACAGACCTCTTAGGAATGGGATGAGGTCAATAGTGGATAATTTGAGGTTAAAGGAGTGAAGAGGGTTAGAGGACGTAACCACAGAGTCAGGTAGTGCATTCCAGGCATTGACCACTCTGTTGCTGAAGTCGTACTTTCTGCAATCGAGTTTGGAGTGGTTTACATTGAGTTTTTGTATCTATTGTGTGCTCTTGAATTGTTGTGATTGAAGCTGAAGTAGTCATTGACAGGTAGGACATTGTAGCAGATAATTTTGTGTAGTACGCTTTACGTCCAACCAGTCCAAATGAGAAACATAGGAGCAAAGCCACTGTGTGAAACAGATTATGTGGTTGTCCATTGATAGATTATAGAATCTGCTCATATGTGGAAATGCAGCCTAAGCATTTTAAGCATGGCTCCAAGCATGATTAATTCTGCATCATTTACGCCTAAGCTTTTCTTGGGAAACAGCTCGCCTAGCAAAGCAGTTAACTTCTGCATGTTCAGATCTATAATTTCAAAGCAGAGGAAAAAAAAATATACATTTGGGACAGTATCTTGCCTTCACACACAGAAAACTGGTTTTCCCAATTACTCGTTATGAAATCCACCTCTCTAATGGGAACAAGTTAAGCTGGTAAACTGCTCCTTCAGCAATTTGCATTCACATCTGAATCCAGTTGTGGCAATAAGATAAATCATGCATGGATACATCCAGGAAGCCAGATTACAGGCAAATTAGAAAATCTTCCCCAAGGCTAGATTGTACTATATGATTATGCTTCTTATGCAAGTCCTCCCTCACTAAGGTATTTCACTAAGACTTGGGCCAAATCCATCATAAACTTTTTTTTTTTTTAATGAATGAGACCGTGCAAAAGGAAACTTGCAATCAATAAGGTTAAGCAGACTTGTTGAGTTGGCTGTAAACTCCATCGCAACTACATTAAGTCGCACTGACTTCATGGGGTTTAGCATGATAACCTCTTTATTAGTGTAGAAAGTTAGCACCCGCCCACTCCTAGAAGAATGAAATGTTTTGAGAAACTATTAAAAAGGCAAAATATTATATTTCCCTGGATAAGACATGGAGAAACATGTTTTTTTAGAGGGAGAAAGCAGCCCCCACCTTCCTTTATAGCCCACAGCAAATATCAGCACTTAAGAGGTAAAGAGGTAGATAGCTCCATTCATAGGCAAATACCCTCACCCAAGATCCAACAAAGGTAGGATTAGACCTCAGCCATATCAGGAATTGCCTAGTGCCCCTTCATTACATCACCCTCAGCAACTTCAACCAAACTTAGCTCAGACAAACATCCAGGATTTGTACTGTGCCTATAGAGCCCATACATAACCCCCACATGACTCCACAAGGAATCTGACAACAGCCAATAGAATACATGTTCTTGCTGCATGCAGCTTCCTTTTGTATACATGGTGTTCCCAGCTGCAGCTAATGAAGGGAATCAGGGCCCTTTCCTCCCCTGTAAGCCACGCAACCCACGTTGTTCTCTTCTCCATTCCTCTCTCCATGCCCTAGGATGAGGAGGGGGTGGGCCTGGGTCTTCCTCTGAATTCCTTCTCCCTTCTTCTACCTCTTCTCTGCTGTGTCCAGTGAGACTTTGCTCTTCCCCAGTTTCTTCCACAGCCAATTGAGCCACACTCCCACTCCCCGTCAGATGTTCAGCTTCCTCCTCTGAGTCAGATTCTGACGGGCATGACAGCTGCCCAGAATCACACGTGGTTCTGCTTCATCATTAAACCTTCTTTTCAATCAGCCTCCATGTTTCCAGTGTCTTTCTCCCAGATTGGAACTGAATCAGATGGATATTTCTCCCAACCAAGCCATATTTTCTGGCAATATTTCAGCCAAAGTAACTGAATCAGTGACAAGCTCATTGCTTGGTTATATATAATAGCTACTTACCTTCTGCTGAAGATGCTACCTAGTAGGGTAATGAAACATCTGCAGACAAATGGCTCACAAAGCAAGAACTTAATGGTGTTCATGGTCCCCTATGTTGCCTATTTCTTGACCTGCTAGCCTATCTTGAAGGGCAGAACTCAATTGCCTATCCAAATAAAATTCCTTCTATTGAAGACATACGTACTGATCTTGAACATCTTAGTGAATCACTGGCCTCCTAGCCTTGAAGCCACTTTGAAATATAACCTCAAACTCTGCTCTTGATGCAATGCTTCATAAGAAGAGTCAGGTCTACCACCAGGGGTGGGCTTCGAATATTTTAGCAATGGGTTGTCTGCCCAGTTGCTGGGTGGGCATGGCCACAGTGGGTGTAGCCAAGTCAAAAATGGACCAGGATAAATAATTACCAACTTCAAGGAGATAACAAGGCACAGTCTGTTGGAAGGACACCAACCAAGATAACTTCAGCCCAAAATAACACACGCTTTGCTTCTGGCAATGCTGTGTTGTAACCGTCTCTCTTATATACTCGTCTCTCCAGCTGCAATCAATGAGGGGAATCATAGCCGCTTCCTCTCTCGTAAGCCAAGTTGTTCCCTTATCCATTCCTCCCTGCGTGTCCTAGGATGAAGAGGGGATGGGCCTGGTCCTGTCTCTGACTGCCTAACTGGCCTCTGCCCTTCCCCAGACTCTTCCACAATCTCCAGAGCCACACCTCCACTCGCTGTTGGCTGTTCCTCCTCTCCCTCAGAGTCCGACTCTAACAAGGGCATGACACTTCCCCGGGCTCCATAGCCTTTGCTTGAGCCTCCAGGAGGGCAAAAAAGGCTGCTTTGGGCTCTGGAGGCTCTCTGGAAGTTCAAAACAGGCCTGCTTCCAGCCTTCCCAAACATCTGAGATGCCTGTTTTTCTCCCTCCTCAAGTCTCTGCACGTGCCCTGCACTTACTTGCATTCAAAACGGGCTGCATGGGGACTCCTAGGAGGGGTGGGATGGAGTGGGTGGTGCCAGCCAGGAATGGGATTTGGGGGTTCTCTGAACTGTGCCAGAATCTTAGCCAGGGTATCTCCTGAATCCCTGTGAATCCTCAGCAGCCCAGCCCTGTCTACCACCAAAATGCATGTTTGATGTATTTTCATTTGTAATTGATATATGATAAGGTAAGGTGCTCATTTCATATGTGGAAATCTTAGGATAAAAATAGGGCTGAAATGAGCATTGAAACATGGGGTGGGGGGGGGATATCTTTTCTATGGATGCTGAAAATTGCAACATTTGTGGAAGCGGACATGCAGGCGAGACAGTTGTTTCAGCCTGGGCCTACTTGCAAACATATGGTGCGTTTCACTTCAAATGTGCAAAACTCACCAAGGACTGCTAGTTATATGGGACTCTAAAGCAAAGAAATGTTCCCCATGGATAGAAGGACTCTAGTGACTATTTCTACCATCTGCGTTTGGAGAAAATTAATTTGCATCCAACTTCCATTGCAACAGATTTATGTATTCTGTATAGCGACATACATTTTATAGAAGGTGAAAATTTGTTTTCATAATTAGCTTTCTCAGTGCAATAACAGAAAAATATGATCTTTCTTTCTTTCTTTCTTTCTTTCTTTCTTTCTTTCTTTCTTTCT
>NW_020769320.1:15151228-15177042 GCF_900518735.1 Pseudonaja textilis | reverse complement strand
TCTTTCTTTCTTTCTTTCTTTCTTTCTTTCTTTCTTTCTTTCTTTCTTTCTTTCTTTCTTTCTTTCTTTCTTTCTTTTTCTCCCTCTTTCTTTCCCTCTCTCTTTCTCTTTCTCCCTCCCTCCCTCCCTTTCTCTTTCTCTCTTTCTCCCTCCCTCCCTTTCTCTTTCTTTCTCTCTCCTCTCATTGAAATGGTAAATAATTTTACATTTTAAAGCAGTTTTGTGTGTCTGGTGTCATACTCAGTACTATTTATAAAAACCCAAAGGGTTTAAATTTAATTGCAGATGACACAAAAATCTTTGACATTTTTAATCAATGTTTTTTCTTTATTATTCTTATTGATATTTAGAAAACTCAGAATGGAACTAAGAAACAAGCATCTATCTGTCTGTCTGTGTATGTGTGCGTGTGTGCATTTGTGTATGTATATACGTACATTTATTCCTTCCTTCCTTCTCTCTCTCTCTCTCTCTCTCTCTCAAAGCTACCTTTGAAAAAGTATGCACCAAGCTGAACTTTAAACAATTGGAAATATTTATTTAAGGCACAAAAGAGCTTAAAGAACATTATGATTACGGACAGAAAAGGATATTGAAAAAGTGAAAATCTGGCATTGCAGAGAGAAAAAAGAGACCAAGAAGACAAAAGGCTTTAAAACGAATAAAGATTTGGGCCAGTCAGAGACATTAAAGGTCGTTATTCTTAAACTCCAGTTAAACTACTTTCTGGAAACAAGAAAATGAAAACACAGGAGAACAACAAAAACTATATCGATGGTGATATTTAGCAACCTCTTTTATGGCTTAAAAACACAAATGATAACTTTGAAAAGGATAAAAAAAGAAGGAAAAGAAACCCACCTAAAACTAAGAAAAAAATTAGACAACTTCCTGAAATAATCTCCCTGCCATCCACATTGGAGAAAAATGTATGCCCACTTCAGATAATGTTTTATATTGAAATGTGTGTGTAATTCATTTTTTAAAAAAATGGCTTTAAACTGTTGTTCGGTCTAAAAGAAAGTTTCTTATCCAAGAAAAATGGGATAATGAGGATGGTGTGTAAAGGATCCCTGAAGGTTACTGATTCAAAACAACAACAACAACACAACAACTTTCCTGCCATTTGCAGGAAGTTTTGCCAAATATTCAGGGCCAGTTGATTAGCTTCTGATTATTGGTAGGTCCTTACAAAAGCAGTTATCTTGCAACAAAGGGAAAGCTCCGTGTCAAATAATTTGGGCAATATTTGAATTATTGTTGGTTTGTGTGGTGGGGGAGCAATTTTAGAATAGAAGATGAAAAGAGTTTATGCAACAGAAGAACGGGGAGAAAAACTCAGCATGACTCTACAGCTTCCTGAAGGAAAGTTTTCAGATGATCTGACTCTTAGATGAATGTTCATAAGACTTAATTATATAGCCTGAAAGCTTTCAATGGGATTACATGGAATTTGCTATTGTTTTCTTAAAATTCTTATTCTGACCAAGTGCTCTGGGATCCATATTCCAACCTAGCCTGATCCTGTTTACTTGCTCAAGGCCAGGAGGCAGTTACTACAACATTCCCTGAAAATAAGACCTACCCCCCAAAATAAGGCCTAGCATGTCTTTACACGTGTGCCTAATATAAGCCTTAGCCCCAAAATAAGCCCTACTTAAGAGTCTGCACAGCTGGCTGCCTGACAATTCCGTCTGGTTGCTCCAGGTACGGCCATGAGGTGGGTGGTGAAGCTGCCCTATGTACCCTGCACCGGCTTACCTCAGGGCCCCTGCAGCCAGGCCATCCATGCCCCGACACCTGCCTCGTGGCGGCAACACTAGTACCCATGTGAAGCAAGAGTCCATGTGGCCCCTGGCCCACTTCTGCTTGCTCACGGCTGCAACGGAATAGGAAGCTGAGTACTGTGTTGGTGTCATGGCCATGAAGCAAGGCGGGTGTCAGGGCATGGATGGCCTGGCTGTGGGGGCCTTGAGGTAAACCGGTATAGTGCTTGTGGGGCAGGTCTACCCTTCCTTCCTTTCCTTGTGGCCATGGCACCAGTGTGTCGCTCAGCCTCCAGCTCCGTTGCAGCCATGAGCAAGCAGAAGAAACGGGTCAGGGGACATGTGGGGTCCTGCTGCCGCTGTGAGGTGAGGCACATGTCGGGGCATGGGTGTCCAGACTGCAGGGGCCCTGAGGTAAGCCAGTGTAGGGTGCGTAGGGCAGCTCCACCTTCCTCTGCCTTGTGGCAGCAGCACCTCCTGCCCCACCGTGAGCAAGTAGAAGAAGGGGGCCTCCTGTACATGGGGGAAAAAGTGCTTATTTTGGGACCCAAAAGAAAATAAGATCCAGTTTTATTTGCAGGGAAACACGGTATATATATTGCGATATGTGCGTGTCTGTAAATGTTGTAAGCCATTCAGCATCTCCTTGCACTATGAAATGAGTGGTATACAAGTGTGATAAATTTATATATATAAAAGCGAAACACCACTTACACATCATCACAAAAATCTCCAGAACCGTAAAGCCTACAAACTTGAAATTTGGCACGTATGTTCCTCTTGGCTTCTAGGTGCTCACTAAGGAAGTGTTTTTCAAAATGACCATCACAGCATTAGTATTTCACATATTATTATTAACAAGCTCTGATGCTAAGGAGTTCTACTCACCCTCCTCACCTGAAAAGAAATCTGTTTTAAATGCAAAACACAAGCAGAGGAGAGGAGTTTCAGTTTCAGTTTCAGTTTCACAGCACCAAACAGCTTTAGTACAGAACAGTTGAGCTAAGCCACACCCAGGCTCCTTGCTGTCTCCTTGCTCACACAGCAAATACTGTTTTAGTTTCTGAAAAAACAGGAAGACAGAGGCACAATTTCCCCCCTTATTTTCCTTCCCAAATACTAAGCCCAACCACATAGTTTTGTAGCAAAGCATGGGTATTGAGCTAATAAAATAATAAATATATACAGGTAGTCTTCAACTTAAAACAGGTTTGTTTGTTTTTTAGTGACAATGGTACTGAAAAAAGTGTCTGGCGACCATTTTTCACACAACCATGGTGGCATCCCCATGGTTATATGATCAAAGTTCAGATGCTTGGCAACTGACTCATATTTATGATGGTTGCAGTGTCTTCGGGTCAGGGGATCATCTTTTGCGACTCTCTGACCAGCAAAATCAATGGGGAAGCCAGATTCACTTAAAACAGCTGTGTTATTAATGCAGTGATTCATTTAACAAATGTGGTAAGTTTTAAATCTTGTGTCTTTTGTATTTTTAGCTTGTAAAGTTGCTAATTGTGTGATGACCCAGAATGTAACACAAACATGTAAATAGCTGGGCAGTCAGAAGAAGAACCAGTCCCATCCCCTCTTTATCCTAGGACATGCAGGGTGGAACAGAGAAGGAAACAACTTGGCTTATGAGAGAGGAAGCGGCCATGATCCCCCTCATTGGTTGCAGCTGGGGAGAATAGTATATAAGAGAGATGGTTAAAACACAGCGTTGCCAGAAGCAAAGTGTGTTATTTTGGGCAGAAATTATCTTGGTTGGTGTCCTTCCAACAGACTGTGCCCTGTTATCTTCTTGAAGTTGGTAATTATTTATCCTGGTCCATTTTTCACACAATCATTGCAGCATCCCCATGGTCCAAAATGTAGATAAATGTCCTTTAATGCCTCCAATTTGGTCTCGTTGTTCAATAATTCTCAGTTGGAGATAAAGCGTATTCAAAAATAGTCTTCAAAAGAAAGCAATACAGTCCGAACATGATGAGCAGATAGAGGTGAAATAAAAACCTAAAACAAACTACAATGAAGGAAATTCCACAATGGACCATGATAAGCATTTACCAACTTCAAGGAGATAACAAGGAACAGTCTGGTGGAAGGACGCCAACCAAGATAACTTCAGCCCAAAATAAAACACACTTTGCTTCTGGCAATGCTGTGTTTAACCATCTCTTTTGTATAATATTCTGCTCAGCTGCAACTAATGAGGGGGATCATGGGTCTTCCTCTCTCGGAAGCTAAGTTCTTGCCTTTTGCGTTACTCCCTGCGTGTCCTAGGATGAAGAGGGGATGGGCCTGGTTCTTCCTCTGACTGCCCAGCTGGCCTCTGCTCCTCTCCAGCTTCCTCCACAACCTCTGGAGCCATACCTCCACTCCCTGTCAGCTGTTCCTCCTCTCCCTCAGAGTCTGACTCCAACAAGGGCATGACAGTTTGCATTTTATTTTTCTTATGCTAGCTTATGACCACAATGGAGATTTTGATTCCACAATGGACCATGATTCCACAATGGACCACTCCTTCATTAAGGAGTGTCTTAATAAATTTATTTTACTGTGCAGGTAGGTCCTGTTGGGCTTAAGCTTGTTTAACTTTTGAAATCCAATCCCTATGAAGAATGGCACACTAGGCTAAACTAATCCCACAACTTAAGAACATGTTTCCCTAAAAGTATTTCATAGCAATAGTTCCAATATAATGCAAAAGATTGATGGGGACAACCCTAACTTGCCCTAGCTCTCATTTCCATTTTACATTAATTGAAACTTGCATTGCCTCAGCTCAGTCAAATGATGCTTAAGCTTAACTATGATTAATAGAAACCAGTGTGCTTCAAATCATAATTGATGAAGCGGGCTTATTTTCAAGACCCATCTGTAAGATTAACCACAGTACAGGATTCAGATGACATGCTAAACTGTGATTAATTTGACCTCCCCCACCTTTGTGGTCAAGGTGAAGGAGGGGAAGGTTGAGTCTAGAACTGCAGAAGAAGGATTTATTCATTCTTCCAAACCGAAGACATGCATTACTATTTTGTCTGAGTTCCACAGGGGAGTTTCCTAAATAGAATTGGTCCCCTCCCAATTTAATACTGTACAACGCAAGAAGGTGTAATGTGAGAATGGAATCCACAGAGCAGGGGTGTGAAACTGGCAGCTTGCAGGCCAGATACATCACATGCTGGCCATGCCCACCCCCAGTTTAGCAGAGGGGGAAAAAGTCATGATATGTCATGTGATGACAACATGACACTGCAAGTTTGATGCAGGAAATTCTTTGGTGCTTCAGCTTTGATGCAATGGAATATCTCTCAGAAGAGAAGGCCCTATCTTTTACATTACATTACTCTTGCTACGGGTCTTAAGTGAATCACTGCAGTTGTTAAGTTAGTAACATGGTTGTTAAGTGAATCTGGCTTCCTCATTGTCAGAAGGTTGCAAAATGTGACTACAGGACACTGCAATTGTCAGCTTGGAAGCCATTTTTTTAGGCTTCGAGGCTGCCACATTGAGGGCCGGGGAATGGGGGGGGGGGGGGACTTCAAGAAGCGGTGGAAGATTAGCCACAACAACATTCATTTCTCAGAGAGTCAAGGATGTGTTACTCTGCACCTGGAGGGGAGTGACGGGGGAGACTCTCCAGTTGGAACGAAGTGAGGATTGGACCATGTAATGAACTATTGGGTGCAGGGGTTGGATTTTGGATTCTTTTGGGGCTAAGGAAAACCCAGAAATCTCAGATTCAGGTTTTCCTCAGATGTGCCAATATGACATCTTTGATAAAATGGATCTTTGAGAAGATGACAGTCACGGAGTCTTTTCATTTGGAGTTTGTTCCTTGGAATGCTGACAGCAGCAGAGCGGTAGAGAGAACCGGTTCAGTCTCTGCTGCTCATCGCTGCTATTGGCTTGCCAGAACCAGGCTGAACCGATCGAATACCACTATTGGTTGACATTGACCCTTTCTTTGTAACAACCCCTCAAATACTGGAAGACTGCTCCCATATAATCCCTAAATTAATTGGAGAGAAATGTCTCGGAGTAATTGATATGTGGCAGGTGAATTTTAAAGCTGACACCCTAGTCCTTCTCTTTGTTAAACTAGACATAACCCAGTTTCTGAAACTGTTCTGTATGTCAGCCTTGGCAGCCATTATTTACTTGGAAGCTTCAAGGCTGCCACATTCAGTGCCTGGGAATTTTTTTTTTGGGGGGGGGGGGGATTTCATCATGGGCTAGAAGATTAGACCCAACAACATTCTTTCCAGAGAGTCAAGGACATGTTGCCCTGTACCTGGAACTGCTGAACCAGTTCTCTATCATGTTTGTAATACTTAGGGTACTTCACCACATCTACAGGGACAGTTGAATTCCCCAAATGAAATAAATAAACCTGAGATGCATAGCATTGGTTAGCTGAAGGATTTTTTTTATATACTGTGTATTTTGAGAAATGAAGACCCTCGGCCCCACTTGGAAGGCTGAGTTTTTGATTGTAGGCAGCGACAGATGTTTCTGTATCAGGACACAAAGAGAAAACATCTGCTGCAAACTAGACATAGGCATCAGGAAGGGTATCCAGATAGCAAATGCTAAGGTCTATCCAAGTCACCCTGTCCCCACCTCAAAGCAAGCAATTACAGGTTCGTAACTGGGGCGGGGGGGGGGGAGAAACATGTCTATGTGTATGTGTATTCCTAATTGTCCATCAAAATTACCCCAAACAATTGCAATATCAATGACATGTCCTTTCAATGAACTTGCCTTTGTTTTCTGCAATCCACGGGGGAGTAACGTGCCAAGTGCACAGTGAAACAGGCTGTCATTCAGCATTCAGGAGGTGTAGACAGCAGGTCTTGGAACACATCTCAATTTGACATTCCTTACAAAAAAAGCAACTGGCTTGATATTGCTGGCCAGCTCCAGAGTGTCCAAAGGTGCTTTCAAGTTTTGAGCTTCCTCCTTGTTATTCATGAACAATACCAATTACAGCCGTGTTTACCTCTGAGCTTACAATGTCTTTACTCACTTAGCAATCGTGCAGTTAACTGCTCTCCTAGGTTTTGTTAAGGCTGTTTAAATAAGCAGCTGGGAGAAATTTGCCAGAAATGCGTCATATTACACAGAAATGCTTTACTTCAATAATCTGCACAATTAATTTCATTGTTAAAGTAATTGAGACAGAAACACATAGCTTGCAGATCAGGGCCATCCACCTGGAGGAGGCTCTTCTCCCTGTTAAGTATCGTCTTTCAGCTCAGTGAGGAGAGGAAGCAGGAAAAAAAATCTATTTTACCTCATGGAGACAGCCTGAAGAAGCTCTTTCCTCTTCTGAAGTGAAATGCCACTCTTGAGTTCCTGTGTGCACCTGCTGAGACCCATAGGCAGAGGTTCACATCTTGGTGGCCTTGTGTTGTGGCCCGCCAGTGGCCAGTGGAGCTGGCAACAGACTCGGACAGTGAGGAGGTTGGGGAGGAACATGGGCCAGTCCAGGAGTCTGGGAAAGGCTCTGATGAGTGCTCTGCTTCGGAGGTAGAGATGGGGCCAGGTCCATCTGACAGTTATCAGCTACCTTCAGAATCAGACATCAGTGAGGCAGAAGAACAGCTGGAGCCTGTTCCCAGTGTGTGCATGCGCAGAGCTGCCAGGAGAAGGGAACAGTTAAGGAACAAGGGTTGATTTGGGAGTAAAGCCACAAGTGGACAGTGAATGGCCCCTCTCATAGGGAATAAAGAGGAGCGAAACAGGAGTGGTGTTTTCAGGAGACAATGAGTTCGATTCAGTAGGGTGAAGAGCTGTTCCTGACTCTTTGCCAAGTATTGTCTGCTGCAGAGTGGCGTTTGGAAGATATCAGCCTGGCAACTCTCCCAGCCTGATAAAGGTCTGTAGTTGTGAAATCTCACGAAAGACTGTTTTCCGGGACTTTGCTGAAGAGGAATTCATTTTAACCTAAATAAAAGGGGTTTTGTCAGGACGAGGGGTCAGCTTCATGATTTGGGGAAGCCTAGGTCAGAACACTTTGCATTTCTCTTCATTGAAGGAAAGAGGCAATGTGATGGGCCCTGACAGATTGCTTCTCCTGGCCTTGAACTTTAACCAGATCCCTTACCACTGGAGGCTTCTGTGCAAAAGACTTTAGAGACTGCATGGTGAGACTGCATCATGATCACAGAATCCTAGGACTGTGGATTTGCCTCACTTGGCAGAATGTGACGGAATGTGCAACTGGGGTGGCGGAAGGGGTTGGGATCTTTTGCCAGCACAGAATTTTCCCCAAACCAAGTCAAGATTAAGAGACTGCACAATCCTGGGCTGGATTGAAGAGGGGAGAAGAGGTTGAGGTTAGCCACACCCTAGGATGTCTCAAGATATATTGACTAGAAGGTTATAGCTTTAGTCTGTCAAGATTCTGTCCATTGGGTGTGAGCAAATAAAGGATTGGACTTGATTGGATTTCACTGTTTCATCCCTGGGCTGGGCCTGACATTCAGAGAGTATGAATTTTGGGGGTTATGCAGACCTTCAAAAAAATATGGTGGAAGTGAAGTTAGGTTGAAGTTTCAAGTGAAGAATTTTCTCCAATTAATTTTCCTCCTCCTCCTCCTCCTCCTCCTCCTCCTCCTCCTCCTCCTCCTCCTCCTCCTCCTCCTCCTCCTCCTTCCCTTTCCTCCTCTCCCTCTCCCTCTTATCTCTCCCTCCCTGTCTTCCTCTCATTCTGTGTGTGTGCGTGTCTGTACATGAGTATAAACAGCATCAACACAGATAAGTGTATTTAGAGGATTATTTGGGTTCTTTTGGGGGTGGGTGGGAGGAACCACTGATATGGGAAAAATGCTAAGAAAAGCCTATCATCCAACATACAGTTTCCGTTTGACAAGGTGCTCCTTATACACACAAATATGCATCCTTAAAAATGCCAAGAGGTAAAAAAATAAGTGGTCCACGTTATAGGGCATTGTTCAGCCTGTGATGAGGACTGCATGGTGAAATCAAGACTTGGAAGAAGTGGTTTATTTATTTATTTGTTCATTTATTGGTTTCCCACCTTTATTATTTTTGCAAATAGCTCAAGACAGTGAACATATCCAAGAAACCTTCCTCCTGTTTGCCCCACAACAACAATCCTGTTGAGGTGAATAGAGATTGATATAGATAGATGGAAGGAGGGAGGGAGGGAGGGAGAGAGAGAGAGAGAGAGAGAGAAAGTGGTTCAAAGACACCAAGCTGGCTTTCATGGTTAAGGTGGGACTCAAACTCACCATCTCCTGCTTTCTAACCTGATGCCTTAACTACAAATGCTCAGCGACCACACCCTAGCAAATATAATAAAGAGCGAAGAGTATTTTCCAGGAAAGAGTCCCGAGGCTCATTCTTCCTCTATATAGAATAAATGCATGTGGTCACAGTAGGATCTCTTTTTAGTTATTTGATTAAACCAAGGGAAATGACAATGAAGGAGAGGCTGGGAGGCAGAATGTGCAAGTAGGACGAAGACAAATGGAGCATTCAAAGGAGGAATGCGATTAAAAACTCAGAAAGCAAGTCCCATAATCCCATCTGTAGGTCAGCTGCTTGTGCAGAAAGCTCTGTTTTCAAGGACCAGTTTTGCTTCTGTTTCCAGAATAGATTGCATGTCCCATGTCATTCCTCTCTCAGGATATTGTATCTGATACTCTTTGGTGACAGCTCTAGTGCAGGAGGGTTATATCCAGCCTCTTGGACTGAAGCCTGACATATTTTCTGTTCAAGGAGTGGGTTGAGCTTTTGCAAAAGTTCTTTTCTTAGAAGCACTGCAAATAAAGATTTAGAGAGCTTTGGCCCCAAGCTAAGATGTCTCAGTATCACAGAGCCCTTGAGAAGGAACTTTCTTGGGGATCAAGCAGTTTCTTCATTGAGCAGGATCACAATCTCCTCTGAGGATGAACAGTGCAAAGAGAGGACAACTGCAATAGATTCCTAGCAACCATCACAAAACAAACTTTCCAACGACCTATATTCATCTACCACAGATATAGGTCACATTTATACTCTGCTACAATTGTATACATGCTTGGCAGCTGAATATTTACCCACTGTCAGCCTTGGAAGTCATATTTTACTTAGAAACTTCGAGCTGCCACATTTAGTGCCTGGAAATTTGGGAGGGGAAAATTTCATAGAGAGGTGGAACAGTAGACTCTACAACATTCTTCTCCTAAAGTCAAGGACAAGTTACCCTGCACCCGGAAAGGAGTATCTAGAGGAATGTCTCCAGTTGGGATGATAGTTGATTGTACCATGTGATGGTTTGGTGGGTGCAGGGGATGGGGTTTTAAATTTCAATTGGGAAGGGAAAATCCAGAACTTTCAGATTTGGGATTTCCCAGATATGCCAATATGACTTCTTTAATAAATTCTTATTTGGATGAACTTTGGTTCTGAGCGCTGGATGAAATGGGGAGTTCCATTGGAATGCTAACACCCACTTCAGTATAAGTATTTAGCATGCAAATCCCATTCAGACATAAACAGTAGCAGTAACAGTATAACAGAGTCTGAAGAGAACTTGGAGACCTTCTAATCCAGCCTCCTACTCAAGCAGGAGACAACTGGTTCTCTGCCCTAATGACTGGCTGGGAAGGCATGACCAGGTGGGCATGAGTGGACATGGGTGGGTGATCATGTGACTGTGTGGGTGTGGCCAACTCAACATTGCTCACCATGCCTGGCCCCACCTTCCAGCTTCAACAAGATACAATCTCTATCTATTTACTACTACTCAGTTGTGGCCCAATCAAATCTTTGATTACCTGAAATAATGCATTCATGAAATGGAATCTAGTCCATAAAAATATATGCTGCCCTAATTTTAGGGTTTTTAAAAAATGGCCCAGAAAACAGGCCAGAAAACATACCGAAAAATGTGTGGTGGTGGGTTGGGATTTGCCAATTCACTGAACTGCACAGAATCTTAACTACCAGCTTGCCTGAACCGGTGTGAACCAGCAGCAGCTCACCTCTGCTAGACATACCCAATTCCAGCTACCGGTTTTTATGTTTTAGCCTCCAGCCCACTAAAATTATCTTTATTGCTGTTCTCTGCACTCTTTCTAGAGTCTCAACATATTTTTTACATCATGGTGACCAACACTGGATGCAGTATTCCAAGTGTGGTCTTACAAAGGCATTATAAAGAGGTACTAATACTTCACATGAGCTTGATTCTATCCCTCTGTTAATGCAGCCTAGGACTGTGTTGGCATTTTTGACAGCTGCACCACACTGCTGGAGGGGATCCACTTCGGATCCCCCTTAAACAAGGCTGCATTACACTCACATGGAATCCACTCAATAAAACCTTTTCAGGCCTTACCTCTCAATTTTAGAAAGGCATCTGCCCTGCAGTGAATGTAAAATCAAGAGTTTGAGAAATGCCATCCCAGAAATCCCTGGAACTCGGTGCTCAGCTCTGGCCAAAGGACAAAAAGTAATTTAAGAGCAAAAGATGCTTCCATGAACTTGAAACTGGGTTTTTGGGGGGATTCTTTTTTTTTTTTTCCTCAGTCACCTCTGCTTCCCTCTATCCCATCCTCAATTTTGCTGGAAAAATATATGACATCTATCTCTGCATATAGAACAGGTTGATAATAGAGATGGCAAAGGAGCCCAGGAGAAATGCAATACTTGAAGATGACTTATTTAAATTGCCTAGAAAGTCTCTTCCAGTCGATATCTGGAGCAATGTGTGTGCAGTTCTCCTGAGACTAACACAGTTATCTTAGGAAGCTATACAGTTGAGCATGAAATGAGATCTCATAAAAATAATGAAGCAGCTGTGACTTCCTTGGGAGATTTCCTAAGTAAGCAGAGGCATAAAAACTGTCTCTTTCTATGTCAGAGAGAGATAGACGATGTGTATATGCCATTGTATAAGGTCAAAAATAGCCAATGTCTTTCTAGGATAGAAAGAATGATGGTAAAATGTTTTTTTTATGGGCGGGGGTGGAACCCAAATAACTTCAAGAGGAACTTTTCTTGGAGGGAACAAATTTGTGTCCTCAAGATTAAAGATATACCTTCCTTTCATGTTCTTGTATAAAACACTAGGTTTTGGAAATTGATTGAGCTAGGCTGTCAAGTCTGAGGATAATTTCCCCTTCACTTATGAAGCCTGCAATATGAAAGTTTTCTCTCCAAAGATTTACCAGTTGACTTAATGAAAGGAAGGTGTTGTTTTCCCAATCTGTATTGGGAGAAACAATCCATAATTCCATCTAATCATTGGCTGTTGAAGACATCACTAAAAATAAGTATGTGACAAAATTAACGAGAACATCTCCTGACCATTTAAAACACTGAGAATGGACAAGATTACAGAAAACTGGGAAAACAATTTACACACACACACACACACACACACATGTTGTGACTCCGAGACTTGAACCTAATCAGTCAGCAGATGTGGGTTTGAGCAATGAAGACGATCTGGCACTGAGATTCGAGCCTGCATTATTAAGTGACTTAGAGGGGAGTCAAGTAGAGGGAGAGGAGTTGGATTTGAGAGATGAACCAGATTTATTGGAGGATTCAGAGTCCACTCTCTCCCCTGAATCTACTTCCCTAATTACACCTCAGGTGTTAACTGTTAATCAGGAAAGTGTATCAGAGGCTTCAAGTGGTGAGGAAACTGCCGGATGCTGGATGAATGCCAGAACTAGGAGAAGATTGAGACGTCAATCTCAATTAGAAAAGAGACGTCCAGCAAAGGATTAATTAATGAGACTGACATGCCCTCTCTTAGAGGATATAAGGGAGCGTACGAGTTAGTAATCTTTGCTGGAAACCAAGTGAACTTTGCCTTGGAAAGACTTGCGTCTGATTACTGCATTGTGATTTACGAACTATACAGAATTGCCGGACAGATTCTAGGAGGATTGCCAAAGGACTGTGAGAACAGAGCAATTGAATCTTCTGTCTCCGGTTTTGTTTACGTAAAGTATTTGAACTCTGTAACTTGAAGTTTTCATCTGTGGGTACAGGTGGGACAGAACACACACATAGTTTTATGATCCTGTCTCTTGCTTCAGGATGGAGTTGGTGCAACTGAGTGGAGCTGAGCGTTTCCTGTCCAGATGCCCTTCCTGATGCCTATGTGGAAGAAAGCAACATTGCTGAAGGCAACAATTCTGCTTTTGAAAAGAGGAGGTTAACTCTGAATGTAATTTCTTATTCAGTTAAGTCAAACTCCAGGGTGGGATTCTACCGATTCAGACTGGTTCGGCTGAATCCCTTGCTCTGAACATTAGCTGGCAGTGAACTGGTTTGCTGTGAAGAGCATGTGAGCCTGTCTGCTCTTTCCTTTGTTTGGAGCACAACTGATTCGCGTTGCAGAGCAGTTTGTCACACCCCTGTTTTCGTCACAGGGACTGTGGTAGAAGGAAGTATTAAAGCTTTTTAAAATGCAGAGTACATGCACGGAGCGTGCGTTTTGCACACACATGTGTGCAAAACGCACGTGCATGCGATCACGAAACCAGTTGTTATACCAGTGGAATCCCACCCCTGTAAAACTCTAATATATTGGTTGCAATGTATAACATACAGAAATTGGTTACAGTATATTCTGCAGGGAAAGGGCAAAAAAAAAAAAAAAACAAAGCTCAAGAAATTTATTCACGTCTAAAGCTCTGCCCCCCTAAGGACTCCTTTAGGAGAAAGGCTTTAAAATATACATTCTGCCACCTCTGTGAACATTTTTATAGGCGTTCGTTTCATAAAAGGAGCCCCAAACGTTAAGGCGTTCATTTACTTATTAATGTTTCCATAGGCATCAAGAATTTAGCAAGAATTCTCTCTGTTTTACCGGAGTGCTCTAGAAGAGCGAAAAGTTAGAAAACTGACATCACAAAAACATGTTGCAGTGTGAGATGCAAATAATTAGTGACTTCTCTGTTGAATAATGTAGTGGGAGTCACCATTAAGGTGTCAGAAGAAGAGCGTGGTACGATGAGATATGGCTATCATTAGCTATATCCGTTTCATGTTAGTCATTGTGCTGGCAATTAATAAATTTTATATATGCACTATTAAAAGAACAGCATTGTTGCCACAATTCATTAAGGCAGTCTGTCTCGTTTAAGGAGGCATTATTGTCTTGTCCAAAACAATACATGTACTATGATTTTATTGGCTCATTTAGCAGGGAAAGGTGAAAGATCAATACAATACTCCATTTTTGTTTCTATATTTATCACCTGGGGAATCTATTCTGCCTGGAAGTTTAGCATTTAAAATGCAGGTAATCTTAAGCAGACACTCACGCTTATTCATATATTCCTTCATAGCTAGAAGTCAGTTCTCAGACAAGAGACTTGGGCACACTGTCCATATTAGGTGTCACCTGCTT
The DNA here is from genome assembly GCF_900518735.1 of Pseudonaja textilis. Next base: position 15,162,882 of record NW_020769320.1, on the reverse strand, counting down.
AGAGTCATGTCTCTTGGAGTGTCTACGGGTGTACAATTGTTGTGCTGGTTCTTCAGCCTGTTGCTTTGTCAGATCTGCCTCTTCCTCTACTGAAGGGGGCAAAAGAATTCATAGGGCAACTCAGGTGAGACCATAGCATAACATTAGGGTTGGTTTATTCTTTCCGGGTAATGTTGCACATGGCGATGAGGGCTGTATCAAGACCAGAATTTAAGAACAATCACTGCAGGCAGCAAATGCTTTTGGACTTCAAGAGTTCTTTTGTGCACTTAATAACTCTCTCACTTATAAATGAAATGTTTGGGAGCTTCCAGTAAAATCCAATTATTTTTTTAAAAAAAGTTTGTGAAATTATAGATCACTGTAATTCCCAACTTGGAATATTCAGAAGTGGCATAAAATATAAATTTAGAAAATAATGGTCCAAGAGTAGAGCCTTTTTTCTGTCTTAGAGTTGAATTTAGGGTACGGTATATTAATTTTTGAAAATGATAAAACATTGAATGTTGAATGTCAAAGAGGGGCAGGGTTTTGATCCTACCCCCTTCATTGTCTTTACTTTTTTTTTTTTTGATGATCTGGTAGATATTCCTTCATAGAAAGCCACCTCAAGGGTACTTGAACATTTGCTGCATTGTTTTGTTTTGTTTTTAATTTTTAAATTTGGTTTTAGTGTATCTCTGAGAAGTTCAGATACAGCAACTGTAAATTCATGGTTTACTGAAGAGTCTAAAGCATTTTCCTTTTTTGAATACTCAAGAGAGAAAAATGGCCTATTTTGATTTTAAGATGAATTCCCCAGTGTATGTTTGTTTTAGAGTTGAAAGAAATTATCCTTCGGATAATGGGGTCTCAAAAATGATGTTGACCTCCCCATCTAGCTAGATTCTGAAATGGCATAGTTCATTCTAATTCATTTCCACAACATTTTTCATCTTATATGCTGGCCAGATTTTTTTTACCAAAAACTCCTGACTCAGAATTGTGTGGACATCTAATATTGGCAGAAGGATTAATGTTGTCAGTGTATTGAATAGACTTTTAAAAGATTTGATTACCTGCTGGAAATGGATGAAAATGAGCTTCCAGTGAGTTCTCAAGGGGTGAGCTGGGCCTTAGTTCAACTAAGGAGAAACGTATTTTGTAGCAGAAACAATATAGAATTGGGCTTGCAAGAAGATGGGATGGAATAACACTAAACCACAATTCTGAAACCTGCAGAGGAAAAGCAGATTACAAATCAAATTTATGGTCCTGCTTTCTGAAAACAGATGATGATTGAAGTGTGGAATTGTGAAGATTCAGCTCAACATTTGTAAAGTGATATCCTAGTACACATCATTAATTGCTTCCAGGAGATGCGATGAGTCCCAAACAAATCACATAACTTATCATGTGACCCTTTGTTTCAGGTGGGAATAACTTTCTGTCTGTCCCTTTTCCTGTCAGTGACTTTCCCAGAATAGCCAACTTCCTGTCCATCTTCTATGGCTGTCCCCCTCCTTTTGCAGTGACCTTCTCAGTATATCTAAATCCTATCCATTCTCCACAGCCATCCTCCTGATAGTCAATATCACAGTGCTTCAAGTACTAAACAAATGCTGAGTAGTGGGATAACACTTTCATGTCAGAATGTATTGAGTACCAAATTTGGTGAGTTTTGAACCAGTTGAGTACCAAATATAACTGTGTAGGTCTTAGTGTTTCTGATTTTGACCAAGAAATATCCATCCCTGTGTTTGCCTTTCAGTATTATTTTGGTGTTGTTATGTATTTCAGCAATGTGGATTCAATCTGGGAGGTATGATCTTGAATGAGTCATAAGTTGGCTTGAATGATAAAACTGAACTCTCTAAACTTGGATCATCATATCTCAGTTGACACTACCTTATAACTTTGTCATTTCCCCTGGAAAATTCAGAACGGGAAAACTCAAATGTACTGTATAGTCTTTTTTTTCTTCCTTTGTAGTAGAAATGATATTATCAGGTATAAAAGATCAAATCCCCACATGAAGGTCCATTTAAACTAATTTATTGCTAATCATGCATATGCACAAGGATCTTCTCAACTGACAGCTAATACTTCCTTGGAAATAGATAAGGGTTAATGGAATTCAATGGGGGTTGGACTTAATCCACTTGGAGCTACATAAGGATTCGAGGCTAATCCTTCTTTTAACTCCACCTCTGGATTCTGCCACTCCTCTTTTTACAGATATTGTTGGGCCATTTGTTGTAGGGTCATTTGTTGTAAAAATACAAGGTTATATCATGAATTCAGAAGGAAGGGAGGAGATATGTATTTGCAAACCCTGCATAACAAAGATAAAGGAAAAGGAAATGTGACAGGTGGGCCCCCTTTCAATGTGGAAAAGAAGAGCTGACACTCAGACACACCATACAAGACAATTGCTAAGATAAGGAGAGGGCTAAGACAGAGCCAGTAGAAGGCTTGCTAAAAGTCTTCTAGGATGAATATCAGTTAAGTTTTAGAAATAGGGTTGAAATAGAACCAATAGAATACTTGTTAGATAACTTTTGAAGTGTTTGTTAGTTAAGACTTAGAAATAGGGGTGGCATAGGGCTATCTGGCTCAGCAGCTAAGATGCTGAGCTTGTGGATCAGAAAGGTCGGCAGTTCGAATCCCTAGCGCTGCATAACGGAGTGAGCTCCCGTTACTTATCCCAGCTTCTGCCAACCTAATGGTTCAAAACCATGTAAAAATGCAAGTAGAAATATAAGGACCACTTTGGTGGGAAGGGAACAGCGTTCCATGCTGTGCCTTTGGCATTTAGTCATGCCGGGCACATGACCATGGAGATATCTTCAGACAGCGCTGGCTCTTTGGCTTTGTAACGGAGATGAGCACTGCCCCCTAGAGCCGTGATGAGCACATATGTGCAAGGGGAACCTTTACCTTAGAGCCAATAGAGGACCCTTTAGATAATTTTCAGATTGCCTATTGGACAACCCTTGTTTATCCCGCCTTGAAAACACTGTATAAAAAGCTTGTTGAATCCTTTGTTCTGGGTCCTGCATCTTGCTGGCTGGGGCCCCTTTTGCTTGAAGGGCTCTGGGAAAAAGGAACAAAACCAGCACCTGTCTGGTATTCTCCATCAGCTTTGGCACCAGACTCAGACCTGAATTGGGGAAAACAGTATCTAAGGTGCTTTTAGGCCCGGTGGAATGGAAGAGGACAGAATGCGAACCTTTTCTGCTATCTCCGGCGAGAGCATCATTCCATTTAACATTATGCAGCCTTTCCAATGAGCCTTCTCTGACAATCCCTCTGTTTCCAGCAACTTATTCAGGGTGACAGTGCCCTGGGGGAGACTGGCAAGCAGGCTGTAAGGGTCACTCTATCTGTCTACTCAGTGCATATCTCTGGGATATCTGCCTTCAAAAGCTTGTGCTAGACAGCAACTGCGCTAACATACAGCAACTGCAGCTAATATTAGCTTGTGGCTAAATTGCCTTTCATTAATATTTCAATTTTTTTTTTTAAATTTCATTTCATGTTTCGCCTCTTGATCGCAACTGCGTTTTAACCTCATAATTGACAATAAAGGCAAAAAAGGGCACTTTTCTGATCTTGCCTGACTTAATCGTCTTATCCCTGGGCTAGCTTAATGGTTGTTTGTATCGTTTTCTGCATTGGCTTGACCTAAAGGAGCCTCACTAACTGAGTTTATAAAACTAAGTGGGCTGAAATGTGGTTCATTTCTTTGAGGACTTCTCTGTATAGTATGCATTCAATCTCTAGCAGCCTACTGTTCTGACCTAGGCTTCACAAAATAAGGAAGCAGACTCCTCGTCCTGACCCCTTTTGATTAGGCTAATGTGAATTCCTGTCATTCACATCCAGCAAAGTCTCAGCAAACAGTCTTTCAAGGGTGAATTATAACCACAGACCTTATCAGGCTTGGAGAGCTGCCAGGCCAATAGCTTCTAAGTGCAATGTTGTACAAGGAAATACTTGGCAAGGGGTCTCTGTGAGTCACGAACAAATCTTCACACTAATTAAATGAACTAATTGTCTCCTGCAAACACCACTCCCCTTTCGCTCCTCTTTATTCCCTATGGGAGGGGGCATTCCCCATCCACCTGTGCCTTTACTCCCAAGTCAACCCTTGTTCCTTAACTGTTTCCTTCTCCTGGAAGTTCTGCACATGTGCACATTGGAAACAGGCTCCAGCTGTTCTTCTGCCCCACTGCTCTCCGACTCCGAAGGCAGCTGATAACTGTTGGACAACCCTGGCCCCATCTCTGCCTATGACATACAGCACTCATCAGAGCCTTCCCCAGACTTCAGGACTGGCCCATGTTCCTCCCCAACCTCCTCACTGCTGAGTATGCTGCCACCTTCATTGGAAGAATACAATCCCAACCAGGGGTGGAGTTCAAAATTCTTAACAACCGGTTCTATGGGCGTACTCTGATTTGTGGGTGTGGCTTGGTGGTCCTGTGACTTGGTGGGCATGGTTTGCTAATAGGTGTAGCTTGGTGGTCATGAGACTGTCTGGGCATGGCTTGTATGTAAATATTATAATATTGTTGAATTTTTTATTTAAAAAAAGAACAACTTTTACTCAAAATAAGGGCAAAGCAGGCAGGCAGACTGAGTTGCTTGCGGAATCACAGAGTCCCTCGCAGATCTACTTCTCTGCAATCTGCTGCCTGAGTCTGCACTGAAAAATAGAATCTTCAGTCCTAAGGAAGGTTCAGCTCTGCTCTCAGGCCAGTGGTGTGATTTGCTGGTTCTCTGAACTGTGCAGAATTGTAACAACTGGTTCTACAGAACTGGTCTGAACTAGTAGAATCCCACCCCTGAACCTAACCCATAAATAGAGATTCAAAATGACTCTGTCTCATCTACATATATTCAAGTGGCAAGCCTGAATATTACTCTGTAAAAATATTTTTTATATTTAGGTGCACAAGAGACCTGATGTATCTGTTCGCATTGCAAAGATTTTGTATTTCAGCACTAGTTAAAGAATGACCTTAAACACAATTTCCAAATGTAAGCTCATCTTATCTTCCCTGTGCCCAAAAGAAAGGATTGTCTCAGACAGGGGATAAAAATGAAAACTGTCACTGATTTACAAGGAATTGTTGAAGCCTTGTCAATTTTTACAAGGGAGACCATAAGCAAAGTAACTTCATCCGTACCTGTCAGAATTTGAAGCTTCTCTGCACTTTCCTACCTTAGAACCTATATGGAATATTTTGGCTTTTGATTATTTTTTGCAGTTAGTTTGTGATACGTGAAATTTAGTTGATAGGGATCAATGTTACCACGTGGGTTTTGTAATCTACCTACACAAAGGGCTGTTTTTGGACCCATTTCACTTTTCAGTACTTATTCCTTAGCATTCACTTTTATTGTCACACACATACATATATATTCTTGAAGGCTGACATAAGGAAGGAAGGAAATAAGGAAGAAAGGAAGGAAGGAAGGATTATTCTTCCTGCTGATTCACACAGCAGAATGGACTGCCGTGCCTTAGCTGAGCTAAAAAAACAGCGCTAACACAGGACAGTTGTTGATTGCTGTGTGAAGCACCCTCTCATAGTACCAGTAGGAAACAATTTGAAATCCCGCCACTGATGGGATGGTAAAATTCACATTTTCAAGATGAACTACGCATCTGAAATCTGTTAATATCTAAAATGCATGCACTTTACCTAAAGTTTTTCCTTTTCTCTGCACCCCACTGATTCTGTTGTGATGTATCTCATTTGAAGCGGCTTCAACGCTTCTGCCATAAAAGTAGAAGCTCATGATTTGATTGCCTTGTGAGGGGTCTCAGAAATGACATGATTTCAAGAGCTCAGTTAGATAAAGAGTACAATTACGTACTGAATCTGCAGGATAGTGTAATCTTTTGACTGTATTTTTCAAGGCGTATCTGGACCAGACCTTTTATTTGAAATTGTAATAAGGGAGGATATTGAACATCTGAACAGAGAAGTTCAGAGACATTGATCTGGGGGAATGGGGTTGTCAAAAAGCACCATGTTAAAATCTTGGGATTTAAGAGCCAACCAGCAGTGAAGTTGATGCAATACAGGGCTGATGCAACTGAAGATTAATCAGTATTGGTACTGCCCCTTTAAGACTGGGGATGGGTTCTATCCCTTTAAGAGGTGTTTATATAAAGGCAGCCATTAAAGGGTGTGTCCCCTCTCCTGTGTCCAAAATTCATTGCAGAGTTCTCCATGTAGAGTTAAGAAGAAGAAAGATTGCTTGTAAGGTATTTTGCCTACCATGTATATGTCTGTATATAACTCTTGTGATAAACCACTGTTTAATGTCTAAGTCTCTGTGTGCTGTGTTTTGCTCCTGGGTTGTCTCATAACAGTAATCACACTGCAAATGCTCTGACACATCAAGATACTGATTGTGTCCATGCTGGATGCTGATTGTGTTAGAATGCAGTACTTCAGGCTATTTCTGGTGACTGTTGGCTGCCAGAAGTTTGGTAGTTCGAATTTCACCAGTCTCAAGTTTGACTCAGCCTTCCATCCTTCTGAGGTCGGAAAATGAGGACCCAGATTGTTGGGGGCAAGAGGCTGACTCTGTAAACCACTTTGAGAGGGCTCCAAAGCACTGTGAAGCAGTAAAGAAGTCTGCTATTGCTTTTATTCATTTATTTAGCATATGGCAAATACATGGACTTAGAGTGGTTGAAATGTTAATGTCCAGTCCCCCCAGTTATTAAAGGACAGGATAGTCTATGTTGAAAAAAAATCAGACGTTGGGCTGGTGTAAACTCTTGATGGACATTTGGACAACAATGTGATGGATTTTTTGTCAAGGAGCGCCACAGCCACACTGAAGGGTAGAGACAAGACGCCACTTAAACAATGAGTCCTGGCAAACACTGTGTTGGGTACAGATCCTGTTCAGAGTTGACCAATGCTGGTGAGGAAGATCAAAACCTGGCACCCTTTGTGTAGGGTCATCTACATAACTGCCTGTATCTGGACGTTCAGCAGCCCATTTGGCTTTCCATTGTGTGTTGATGTCAACGTTGTTAGATAGCTGTTGAGTGAGTCCCAGAGAGGGCTTCCTGGATTTAAGCCTGCCAATCAATAGATGAGGAAGATCAGCGTACACAGGAAGAAGTGGGTTTCTCATAATTTTGTGGCACTCCTTCACTAGTGCTATTGCTATATAACTGAAGTTATATCCATTTATTAATGTGTGTTGCATGCAAAAATGGGGTTGGGGTCACACCACTAATCCTGACCATGGAATTAACTGACTTCACTGATATTTAGGGTACTATGGCTCTTCCTATATTGCTTGCTAAAAAAGAACTTCATATTCTCAAAATCTCATATTGAAGATGTTGGCTATGGGACCATATAAGTTAGTCATGTTTTTCTAAGGAAAATGAATGCGAACTTATCTTGGGTTATGCTACCTCAGCCCAGGAGAGAGAGAAGAGTGTCATTTTGGGTTCAATAAATGGTAAGTTAGCGCACAACAAGATAGTACTAGGCAATCATTCCTAAAAGATGGACTGGATGAGGGGACCGGCTTTTTTCCAAAGTGAAAATGTTCCACTTGGGAGTTGAGAGCATGGAATGTTCATGTCCACATTGTGAAATAGAAGGATTAAGAGAGTTATTTCATTAAATTTGTATGCCTCCTAAACGACAGAGCAATTCCCAAGTATGCCTGCTTAAGAATAGGATGAATGGATTTATTGGTTTACTATAGTTATAGACCAAAAGAAAACCACTGTAATAATATAGAACCAGTAGCAATTACAGATTATACTGTATGTCAACAATACTGTAAAAATGAAGCGATATTGAGAGGCGTAAATTGTCTTTCTTGTGCAAATAATGTAAGTAAAATTAGAACCCCTTGGGAATTTAGAGAGGAGAAGGAACACCAACTTAATTTGAGAGTTCCTATAGAACTAGTGGCTAGTTCCTATATAATGTGGTAGCTCAGTAGCTAAGTCACTGAGCTTGTTGATCAGAATGGTTGGCAGTTCAGTGGCTCGAATCCCGAGCACCACATAATGGAGTGAGCTCCCATTACTTCTCCTAGCTTCTGCCAACTTAGCAGTCCGAAAGCATGTAAAATGCAAGTAGAAAAATAGGGACCACTTTGGTGGGAAGGTAACAGCGTTCCGTGCGCCTTCGGCGTTTAGTCATGTCGGCCACATGACCACAAATATGTCTTTGGACAGCAGTGGCTCTTTGGCTTTGTATTGGAGATTAGCACCACCCCCTAGAGCCAGAAACGACTAGCACATATGTATATATGAACGTATGTATAAACTTTTACCTTTATAGAACTAGTGATATATAGCAAAACGTCAGCTGAGGTTTCTACTGAAAATGAATGCAGGCAGACAAGGAAAATTCAGATTTCTGAATTTAGTGATGATTAAAGCAAATATTGATCCCAGGACTACCATGGGGCTCAGAGCCATTGGCCGGTTGCCAATCCCTTTGTGGCTTCAGAAATAATCACTGAACTGTAGTTTGTAATCTCATCTGGCTCATGAGTTTGTCTGGATGTTGGCCAAGAGATCTACATATCCTGCAGGTCAAAAGGGAAATATGAATTGGAGGCTTCTATTCTTTCCAAATGGCTAAACTTGAGTGAAGAATAATAGTGGACTGAAGCAGGATATATATTAGCTTTCATGCTGTTGATGAGACATCTTATCTCTGTCTGTTATTGCCCTTTGACTTACTGCTATATTTCTCAGAGACATCAAAGCAGCAGCAAAGAGAGGCTGGCAGCGAATAAAAGAAAAAAGGAAATGGATATTGTAAAAGGCAGAAGGAACCAGGGTTCTTTCTTGAGAAAATGTCACAAAACCTTGATATTGGCTTGCGAGAGGCTGAGAATGACAGTACTTTGACAAGTAGATATGTAGCTACAGGCTAGCATTTGTGAATGATGACATGAAACTAAGTCAGGCTCTATGGGTTTTGCCACACGTAAATACATTAAAGTATGATAACTCTTCTTCAAGCCCTGTAAAAAAAAAAAACAATGCATGTGGCTGCTTTAAGGACTTTGTTTTATTAAACTCTTAAAGCAGACGCATCTTTTCAGAGAACTGTATGGAAACATGGGGGGGGGGGGCTCTCTGAATAGCAGGGATGATCTTCAGCACTTTTCCTAAATCATGTTCAAGGTGTGGCAGGGTCCTAAAAGGGAAGAGTTTAATCCCATCCCTAGATGGGTGATCGATGCGTTTCCTTGACGTAATCCTGTCAGTTTCTGTTGTTTATTGACTTGATTCAGCCTGTACCAGCTGCATTCCAGCTGCAACTATTAAGTGGTTCTTGGCTGTTTGCCAGAGCTATTAACTTAACTGGAGAGAGAGGGAGGGAGGGAGGGAGAGAGAGAGAGGGAGGGAGAGAGAGATGGAGGAGGGAGAGGGAGATGGAGGGAGGGAGGGAGGGAGAGAGAGGGAGGGAGGGAGAGAGAGGGAGGGAGGGAGAGAGAGAGAGAGACCTTTTTGTGCAATTTATTTTTAGCCGGTTCTCCGAACTGCATGTGCAATTAACTAAGGTTTGGGCAAACCAGTGAAAACTGGCTGAATCCCACCTGTGGTCCTGATACACAAAACACCTTGTCACCTCGGTCATTTGTAGAAGAAAGCATTTGCAGTTTGCTTCTAAAACTCTTAATTAGTCCTATAAAAATAGCTAAATGCTTTGGTTCAAGGGATCACGGGTAGATTACTCTCAATGGCCGCATTCTCCATTTGCTAGGAAACATGTGAGGAGATAGAAGTCTGGTTTCTTCCCCTAGTTAAGGAATGTATCAAACCCAAAATTGACATATGTGTAGCCATTTTAGTTAGGCTTAGTATATATTTTTCTTACTTTCTCATTGGCAGTTATGGGGGGAGGGGTTTCAGGCTTGCCACATTCCTAAGGGGGGAGGAGATAGAGAGAGTTGTTTAGGCTAGGTGATTCTTCTTCCTGTGGGAAAATGAGCTGTCCGTGCTTAGGCCCCTTGAGGTGGAGATTTATGACATCAAGCAACATTGAATTACTTCTATTGGAGAATGTGACTTTGGGGGGGGTTGTTTCTAACTTCTAATATTGTGGGGTAATTCTGGGTTGTGTCAGATCTGGAATTACCACGGACTTTGCCAGTTTGATGCTTTCCTAAATAAAAGAAATTGTCTTGGAAGGTGGACTTTGTCCTTTTCTTTTTTAATTGGATTTCATCACTTGGAAACCTGACAGACTGTTGCTTTGACTGTTGTTGGTCTGTGTGAAAAGAAGAGATTGCAGGACACATTTTTGGGGGAAAGAGGCAGAAGATAATGCTGTATTGCAGGGTATCAAACTCGATTTCATTGAGGGCCGCATCAGGGCTGTGGTTGACCTCGGGGGATCAAGGGGGCATGGTTGCCTGGTTGGGTGTGGCCAACTGAGTGGGCATAGTGAGCTTGCACCACTCCCCAAACTGCTGGCCTGATGTTTCCTCTTCACATTGGATAGACCGGGCTGAAGCCACACAACTTTGCAACTGTCTTGATTAGCAACAGAACATTTGGGCTTAATTGTGGACATATATTGAATTATTTTTACAATAACTCAGGATGGCAAATATATTCAACACATCTTCCTCCTCTTATTTTCTGCACAACAACAACCCTGTGCAGCGAGTTGGGCTGAAAGAGAATGACTGGCTAAATGTTCATGCTTAAGGCAGAACTAGAATTCACAGTGCCCAGGTCTCTAGCCCATTAGTCATTTAACAAAACACTAACACTAATAGACTTGTTCAGATCTTACAAAGTGATAGGTTGTTCTACCCCACATCAATTATTGTGACAAAAAACAAAAAATAAAGATCCTTGGAAACAAACAACCACATCATGGAAACCAACCTCTTGTACTGGGATGTCAAAAACGAACTGATTTTGCTAAACAATACCATGGAAGCATTATGAAAGTGATAATGAGGTCATATCTGTTGAAACAAGCATGATGGACAATCATTTAAATATAAGCCAGCATTGTGCTGCAGCTGCCAAAAAAGCCAACACAGTTCTGGGCTGCATAAACAGAGGGATAGAATCAAGATCACATTAAGTATTAATACCTTGGCAAGACCAAACTTGGAATATTGCATTCAGCTTTGGTCGCCAAGATGTAAAAAAGATGTTGAGACTCTAAAAAGAGTGCATAGAAGAGCAATGGAGATGATTAGGTGACTGGAGGCTAAAACATATAAAGAATAGTTGCAGGAGCTTGGTATGTCTAGTTTAATGAAAAGAAGGCGTAGGAGTGACATGATAGCAGTCTTCCAATATCTGAAGGGCTGCCACAAAAAAGAGGGTGTCAAGCTATTCTCCAAAGTACCTGAGAGTAGGACAAGAAGCAATGGGTGGAAAAAAGCAACTTAGAACTAAAGATAAATTTCCTGACAGTTAGAACAGTTAATCAGTGGAACAACTTGCCTTCAGAAGTTGTGAATGCTCCAACATTGGAAGTTTTTAAGAAGAGATTAGACAATGATTCATCTGAAATGGTATAGGGTTTCCTGCCTAAGCAGGGGGTTGGACTAGAAGACCTCCAAGGTCCCTTCCAAGTCTGTTATTCTATTCTATTCTATTCTATTCTATTCTATTCTATTCTATTCTA
>NW_020769320.1:15063339-15151218 GCF_900518735.1 Pseudonaja textilis | reverse complement strand
GATGGTGGTGATAATTAGTATATGGTGCTGGTACATTAGCTAGGACCCCAAAATGCTATTGCAGAGTGGTAATTTGACTGCCTGTTGACCAGCTCTTTTAAGTACATGCTTCCATGCATCTGACGGTGTGCTACATGAGGATGAGCTAGCTTCGCACCAGAAAAAATGGTGAACAGCTTTTCCTGCAACCTCATCCAAGCACCTGCTCCCTCTACCAGAACAACCTCACAAATTGGCATTGCAACTGGGAAGGTTCAGAACCGGCCCGAATCTAATAGCCTGAGCACCAGCTCATCTCTCCACGAAGTGGTATCTAGTTATCTACTCACATAAAACATGCTTTCAAACTGCTAGGTGGGCAGAAGCTGAGGCGAGTGATGGGGGCTCACTCTCTCATGCAGTGCTAGGACTTGAACCTCTGGAGCAGAGACCACCTCCAGCATTATCAAGGCATTGAACCACCACACCTCTTTATATGATGGAAATAATATGGATTTGCACTGCTCAAACTAACCCATGAACTAAACCGTAATTATTCTTTTGCTCTCTAGATCAGTGACTCATTTGTCCAATCCAAATATGCTTCTAAAATTCATTAAAATATGCTACCCTTTTGGCCCACTTTTTTTTAAATGAGTTTGCAAACTGTTGTAAAAATACATATAAACAAAGTTGTGTTTAAGCAGAGATGACAGATTCATCTATTCCTGGCTTCAAGTTATACTTGAAGATTGATCTCTTGGAGCAGAAGTGTACTCCAAAAAGCTTTGCATGCAGCTAGGAAAAGAAATTAAACATGATTGCATTTCATTTGCATGTTAATAAAATTAATACTGCTTCATTTGGTTACTCTCCCAGTCAAGGACTGAATGAGTTTCTGTTCTCTCACATTAAAATTTGGTAAGCTATTTTGGGGGGGCCTGGAGGAAACGCTCAGCAACCGTGCATTTCTGTTTAGAGTATAGGCATACATGCAAATATTTATTCAGCTTTTCAGTTGTTCAGTTTCCACTTCTAGCAACTAGCCACATTATGATAGGACAAGCCAGAATTGCAGTATGAATGCTTTTAAGATGTAGGAAACGGCATATAGACTTGAACCCAGAAATATTTTTATTGGGCACCCTGCCGGAAAAAATATGATAAAAGGACTATATATTTGATTTTACACGTATTAACTGCAACCAGAATTGTATTTGCACAACAATGGAAGAATGATGAGATTCCAACAGATAAGAGTGTAATTAAGAAAATATTAGAATGTGCATAAATGAATAGATTAATGGTTACTATTAAGAAAAAAAAAAGAAGAAACTGAATATTTCTTGATATGGGACCTATTTTACCAATGGTTAGATAATAAAAACAGAAGTTAGAAATGTAGGAATATAAAAAGGATAAATGTTAAAATGGAGATTTGTTAAAAGTAGATGTTAAATGTTATCGTTATTACAGTATTAATGTTATTGTGATGGATATTACCGTAAACATTTTGATTGATTGCCTAAAAACAATTGCACCCAGATGACACACTGTTTGATTGAAATTCAATTTTATATGTTATCTACATAAAACAAATAAAACATAAAAAAGATGTAAGAAACAATAAGATGATTTTTTAATCTGCAAAAAGTCTGTAGAGATTCTTAGTCATCCATGTTGTGGTTGTCCCAAAGGTGCTTTTTCAGGAGGCAACTGGACTTTCTTGTTTTTTGTTTTTTTTTTGAAGACATTTCACTTCTCATCCCCAAAGTTTCTTCAGCTTTGACAGGATGGTAGGGAATGGAAGGATTTAGCAGACAGCTGGTAACTTGTAAGGACTGTGACAGAAAGTACAGTTGCACAGAGAACCAAAAAGTGCAGATGTATTTCCTAACATCACCAGATAAACATTAAGATAAAGTTGACCTGAATTTACCTGTTTAATATTTAATTCAGAAGGAAGTGGGGGAACCACCCAAGGTTTGGAGTTAAAAATTAATTACTAGAAAAAGAAAATGGCCTTCCACTTCGATATTGAGAAAATTACATCAGTGTCTCCAAGAGATGACTGAGAATTATATTTCAACCAAAGATAAAGAATGTTCATTTTCTAATAACTGATCAAAAGATAAATCCTAAACAAAATAGCCAAGTTGGAAGGAACCTTGGAGGTTCAATCTAGTCCAACCTCCTGCTTAAGTTGGAGAATCTCTATTATTCTGAACAAATGGCAGTCCAGTCCCTTGGCAAAAACCTCCAGTGTTCGAACACCCACAAATTCTGGAGACAACTCATTCCACTGATTAATTTTTCTGTCAGGAAATTTCTCCTTAGTTCTAGGTTGGATCGCTCTTTGTTAAGCATCCATCTGTTAGTTCTTGTCTTACCTTCAGGTGCTTTGGAGAATAGGTTGATCCAGTGGTGGTATTCACATTTTTTTTTACAACTGGTTCTGTGGGCGTGGCTTGGTGGGCATGGTGTGGCTTGGAGGAGTGTGTGTGGCTTGGTGGGCATGCCAGGGGAAGGATACTGCAAAATCACCATTCCCTCCCCACTCCTGGGGAAAGGATACTGTAAAATCCCCATTTCAACCCCACCCCACTAACCTGCTTTCCAGCTCCATTCTCCTGTGGAGGGCAACAAAAGAAGACCCAGCTAATCAGCTGGGACTCAGGAGGCAGAGAATAGTTGGGGACAGGGCCATTCCGAAGTGGTATTTATAGGTTCTCCGAACTACTCAAAATTTCCACTACCAATTCCCCAGATCTGGTCAGAACCGGTCAAAACCTGCTAAATACCACCTCTGGGTTGATCTCTTGATATCTCCTCACTGTGACAGCTCTCAAAGATAGGAAAGCTGCTATCATTTTACCACTAGTCTTTCTCTTTGTTAGACTAGACATTCCCAGTTCCCGCAACACAACCATTTATTATATAGTTTAGCCTCCAGTCACCTGATCATCTTTCTTACCCTTCCCTGCACTTTTTCTAGACATGGTTTTTAGCATGGTGACCTAAAATGGATGCAGTATTCCAAGTTTGGTCTTACCAGTGCAGTATAAAATGGTACTAATACTTCACGTGACCTTGATACTATCCTCTGTCAATGGAGCCTAGGACTGCACGTGCCTTTTTGGGGGAGCTACAGCCTACTGTTGGCTCATATTTAAGCAATTGTCCACTAGGACTCCTAAATCTCTCTCATAGTTACTGCTGTTGATCCAGGTACCACCTAGTCTATACCTGTGCATTTATTGTTGTTGTGGTTTTGCCTAAGTGTAAAAATGTTTCTCACAACAGAATAGCATTTTGTTGGATAGGATCCAGTGTTCAAGATCCTTCTGGATCTTGAGCCTATCTTCTGGAATGTTGGCTATTCCCAGCAGCTTGGTATTATTTGCAAATTTGATGAATTTTATCTCTTCATCTAAATTATTTGTGAAGATACGGTCCTGTGCCTAAGATAGAACCTTAAAAATCCAAGTGGACTTGTGTGCATAGAGCATACTAGTTTTTTTTTCTTTTTGTGAAGTACAGTTGGACTACCACTTTATCAATCAACAAATCTTTTCCCCTTCATACCGTGTTTCCCCCAAAATAAGACCCTGTCTTATATTTTTATGCCACCAAAAAAGGCGCCAGGTCTTATTTTCAGGGATGTCTTCCACTGACTAACCACACTTGCACGCACCATCCCCAGCTTCCTTTTCGCTGTCAGGGCCTTCAGGAACTTCTTCTTCTGTGGCCAGCAAAGCTTTCCTGAAGGCCTCTGCAGCTGATAACAGATTGACCCAGAGCTTTGTTATTAGCTACAGAGGCGTTCAGGAAAGCCTTGCCAGCCCTGCTGGCTGCAAAAGAAATGGACTGGAAAGGCAGATGTCGGGGTGTGCAAGGCCTGGCCACAACTGTCCAAAGGTAAGTAGTAGGGCAGATCCACTCTCCCATCCCAACCCTAGCTTAATTTTTATCATTCATTCTGGAATGGGTAGGATCTTAATTAGGGCTTATTTTGGGGGTAGGGCTTATATTGGGCACATGTATAAAAATCAAGCTAGGATTTACTTTCAGGGTAGGTTGTAATATTGGGGAAACAGTAAATGGTGCAATGGTATTTAATCCATTGCATTGCTTTTGGGTTTCTTCAAGGCCACTGAAAATTTAGTGCTCTTAATATTACTTTGGATAAAATGGTTGACCTCTAAACAGAAAATTGTCTCTTGCGGAAGAAACATTTTTTAAACTTCTGAATAAATTATGCTAAAAAAATCTGACTATGGCCTTTATAGATTTGGGTATAATTTTTCTATGATCTCTCTCTTTCTCTCTCCCTTTCTCTTTTTAGCAGAGCAAGGGGAGAGTTAGTTACAAATCGGGAGAATGAAGAGCAACTTCTGTAGGACACTGAAAATGACCTTATCAAAGGCTAACTTCATTTTATGAGCTTTTCAAAGACTGCCTGCATATCTTTAGACTTTTCTTTGTAGCCATAAAGGTCAGGAGCTAGCTTTAATATATTCTTTTTTTAAAAAAAGATTTAGGTGCTTAAATTCAGACAATAAAAGCAGTACCCCATATTTAATAATTAGACTGCAACAATATATGCCCATATTCAATTGAAAGAAAGCCTTTGAAATAGGCACTGATTTAGCTCTATTTGAAAATTGCCCAAGCCATGTAGAAATTTGTCAGATTTTTAAATAGTGGCAACCTTTTTCAACCTTTTTCTTTTCTTTCCTGAAGAGATTTTCTTCCTTAAAAGTGTACCGAAACACCCACTACACTTTATATAGCACACACCTGTATTTAAACCCTTGCTTAATTTAGTTCACCTATTATCTTTAATGAGCACCTAATGACATAGATAGCTAGGCAATATAAACATTAAATAGATATTCAGGGTGTCAATCCAATTTAAGACTAAAAGCAACTTTGATGTCATTTATTCCACTCTTGAAGACTTAATGAATATTTGATGTTCAAACAAACTACAACTTTCTTTATTAATAGTCTGTGGAGATTTTCAGTGGTCCAGGTCCGAAAGATGCTTTTCTCAAGAGGCAACTGGACTTTCTTTGTTTTTCCTTGAAGATGTTTTGCTTCTCATCCAAGATGGTTGGTTTCTACCTCTTCTATGTAGAGTGGCCACGATAAGGGACACAAGTGAATCCATGGTGCAGCCTTGCTTTTGTCTGTAGAAATTTTCATTGTAATTAAATACAATGGCATCACCTGTCTGCTATTTACAATACAGTCCACACCCTTTTGCACTATTCAGTTGGCCCTGAAGGCACAGATAAATCTCCAAGTGGCCTCAACGATTCTTGGCAAGAGTGCTAACAACCAGATGACTGCAAGCGATGTACACTCTTCCATTCCCTACCATTCAGTCAGAAATGAAGAAGCTTCTTGGATGAGAAGCAAAATGTCTTCAAGGAAAAAAAAACCCGGTTGCCTTGTGAAGAAAGCACCTTTGGGTCTTGGTTAACAGGTTGAAAACCAACAGAATCTGTTTGGAAGGAGATGTAAAATAGAAAAACAAAGCAGGACTAGGGGTGACATGATAGCTCTGTTTCAATATCTCAAGGGCTGCCACAAAGAAGAGGGAGTCAAGCTATTCTCCAAAGCACTTGTGGATAGGACAAGAAGCAATGGATGGAAACTAATCAAGGAGAGAACCAACCTAGAAATGAAGAAGAATTTCCTGACAGTTAGAACAATTAAACAGTGGAACAACTTGCCTCCAGAAGTTGTGACTGCTCCAACACTGGACGTTTTTAAGAGGAGGTTAGATAATGATTCGTCTGAAATGGTATAGGGTTTCCTGCCTAAACAGGGGGTTGGACTAGAAGACCTCCAAGGTCCCTTCCAACTCTGTTTTACACACATACACATACACACACACACGGTGTGTGAGTGTGTGTGTAGAGAGAGGGATTATAGACGTATATTGATTCATCAGGTTTTGTTCCATATAGACAGACAATTTAATGGATTCATCTCCCCAGAGGCATCATAAATGCCAAGAGATTTGGCCAGAGAAAGGGAAAAATATGAAAAGAAACAATATTTTAATACAAGATTCATCAAGAAAATGGATTAGAGGACAATGCAGCTCTTCTCTCCACCCACTGCATTCTTTTTGAAAAAAAATATTTTTGACAGTCTATAAATGAGTATGTTTTGCCTCCCTGCTGAGGTAGCTGGGAAAAAAAGAATTAAAAAGCTATTGAAAATTTCCTGAATAATCAAAGGCAATATGCTAGAGTTTTCTCAAATTCTGTCAGAGACTTCACCATCACCAAGGCCTACATATACACAGGGGTTCCATATTCCAGACAGGTTCTTCATGTGGGATATCGCGATAGAAAATTGTCCTCTTTTTTCTCCAGGAAGAGGGCAAGAAAGTTGACCTTGAAATATTAGTAACCATTACCTAAGCAAAAGAGACTGATACGTTAAAAAAAAAAAAGATCCAGAGGAACAAGCTATCCAGAGGAATAAACTTCCAGTAGTGGCTCAGAAGAAGGGGTGGAGTCAAATAGGCAGACTTGCAAGATTCTGTTATGATGGCTAATCACAATAAAAGTAGTTTTAGTCCTTACGTGGAGTTGATTTCCTGGTGTGGTCTATCCCATAACAGAATAATAAAGTTGGAAGGGATCTTGGAGGTCTTCTAGTCCAGCCCCCAGTTCAGTCCAAATGGGGCTGACACAAAGGTCTTAGGCCCTTTGTCTCATAAACCAGAGTTTGTATCTGGGGTAGACTTCTCAAGATGGCTATTTAGTGAGGAGACAACTTAATCTTTTTTTTTAATTGTGATTATGGTTAATCACAATAAAAGTAGTTTTAACCCTTATGTCAGGGGTGTCAAACTCGTGGCCCATGGGCCGGATGTGTCATGCACTGGCCACGCCTATTCCTGGTTTAGCGAAGGAGAAAAAAGCTGGGATATTAGTTTGGTTAGTTAGTTTACTTTATTGTCATTGCACCCCATACAACACAATTAAATACCATCTTCAGTGTACATTATGACTATGAAAATAAAACACAAACACACATCCTTCACATTCTATACATTGAATTGAAAACTCCTGATATTGCATTAATATTGCACCATACAGTAGAATTCAAAAGAGCTCCTGCCCTGGGATAGAAGCTGTTTTCAGCCTGTTTGTCCTTGTTTTTATTATCCTGTACTATCTCCCAGATGGTAATAGTTCAAAAAAAAAATGGTGCCCAGGATGAGATGGATCTTTGAGAATCCAAATTTTGAACTTTCTTAAGGCAGTGGGAGCTATAAAGCTCTTCCAAAGAGGGGAGAGGGCAACCCATGATCCTCTGGGCAATGACATTAACCCTCTGGAGTGCTGTCCTATCTGCAATTGGCAAACCATACCATGTGTCACAACTTCACATAAGGCAGTGGTGTCAAAGTCACGATGACACAGCGTCGCCACGAGTTTGACACCCCTGCCTTATGTGAAGTTGATTTCCTGCTCTGATCTATCCAGTGGGTCTGACACAAAGATCTCAAGCTCTTTGTCTCATAAGCCATGTTTTGATCTGGTGTACACTTCTCAAGATGGCTCTTTAGTGAGGAAACAACTTAACCTTTTCAGCCTTAAGATGTTTTCAGCTCATTCTCATAATCTGCTGTAACAATTTTTTTAAAAAAATTACATGCATTTTATTAACCTCTGTGTATGTGTGTGTGTGTGTGTGTGTGTGTGTTTTCTGTAAATAGAGAAGAGGTGGTTCTCTTATATTTTAGAGATTTATCTGAAAGATTTGCCTTGTGACCTAGAGAACTATACCGAGTCGATAATTTAGCTGTATTTTTAAGGGGGGAATACTATGAAGTATGATTTGTTTTCTAAGTTTCAAAGACAGAAAAGTGGCCACCTCCAAACTAACATAGGAATCAGATTTCCCAAGAAAAAGCATATACGTTCAATGTGCAAATGAACGGATGTAGAATATGGCCAAGCATTCTTAATAACTTGTAGAAGAAAAAGAAATGTGTACATACAAATTTTAGTTTCTGTAATCTGCCCCCTCTTTTTTAACTAGAATACCACACCATGAAATGTAGCACATTAGAGAAATGTAACTTGTGTTAATGTTGGATCAAAAAGTGTAAAACTGGGAAAGTTTGTATTAAAATGTGAATTAAAATATCATTTGAACCCGCCAAATCTAAAATGAGCCCTTTGTACAAGCACTCCGGATTTGCAAAGCAGAAGCAAACAGCATCATTCTAATTTAGCAATAATAATAATAAAAATCAGATTGTTACATTTAGAGGTGAATAGTGACCAATATGCCAATCTAGTTATGTAATCTAGTTTTGGAAAGCACTATATAAGTACAGAATGAGGTCACAAGGAAAGAATGGCTACATGTTGGGAATTTCATTGTGTAAAAGGATTTTGTTAAACTGGAGAGGATCCAGAGGAAGGATAACAGGTGTTTTTATTCTTTCTTGTTGCCCTTGGATTGAAGATGAAGTTGGTAATGCAAGAGAAATCTTGACTGCATTGCAGTTTGAAAGCCACTTATAAATACCTGCAAGAGATTAGTGAACAGAGAAATAAAAAAAGCAAAGTGTTAAGGGGAAATATATTTCACGGGTCTGTTAAAATATGTGCATTTAAGTTGGAGAAAATCAAATGAGCTGTGAGCTTCAATGGGCATGTGGCTGAGATGCCCTCCTAGAATTCTATTTAAAATACCCACAATGGTTAACTGTGGCTACCAACTTTTAACATATTCCCCGCTTGTGTCTTGAATATCAACCTAAATGGCAAAACAGTCTGTGGGTATAAAGATGTGGGTAAAAAGAGATGTTGGAAAAAAAAACCCTATCCTACTCCATTTCTAATACTAAACTGATATTTGAATAAAAGAACAAATCCTGAAAAACATCTGCTGAAAAGCAAAAGGAAGAATAGTGGTGAGCTGTGGTATTTAACCCTTTAAGTGTGAAATTATCAGGAGACCTCTGAACAATATAAAGAGCTTCTTTATTATAAGCTTTTGCAAAGGCTGGACTTCTGCACTCATATAGATGGAGCTACAGAAGACATCTTCCATAGACATAAATGATAGTTAAATACAGTTTCAAAACTCCATCCCCTTATCTTCATTAGTTGGATTCCTTCTTCTTCCTGGCAATTCCATCCCACCAGTTTATTCATTTCCAGTTATCTCCATCCCCTTGGCACATCCACTATTGTCAACATTATTAATTTCAACATGACAACTGCCAACTGTATGGGGTCACCAGGAATCAAGTTCAAGTCAACAAAAACTACCTTAAGAGTATTTGGAATAATTGCAGTTTTTGAATAGAACTGATCTAGACCAATAGAGTAGTTTAACTAGGAATTATTAGCACTCAATGAGTTATTTCAATCAATTATTAGAACTTAATGAGTTATTTCAATCTAGGCTATTTCAATCTAGGTAGATCAAGTTACGTTGGAGAAAATGTTCTTAGCAATAAATTTGATTGTAAATGATAAAGGCTCTGTAGAGCCCCATATCCTTCTGATGAAGAATAAAACCTCAAATTGTACAGAGTGAATATCATCAATCCAAGAACATCAAATATGTGGCCTGTTATTGATCCAATGCATTTATCAAATAACCTGAGATAGAATTATTTCCAGATGTTCTGCTGACCCGTTTTAAGCTCGATAACATCTGAAGAAAAAAAGCAACCTTCTGGTCTAGAACAGCAATTGCAACAATTCTACATGTTAGCCCTTGTTGCTGGATAACACTACATGGATACACTACATGGATTGATGGATTTTTTTTCCATTTGGAGCAAGCCTTAACAGATATTTTGAAACTCCCTGCAACAAAGTCCGAACAAAGAGAAAATGATAGGATTAACCCTCACTCAAGATCCAACACATGACAAACAATAGGAATTGTTCAACATCCTTTCAGAATACAAGTCCCTTCATTAGCAGTCTAAACTTCAACCAAACCTGGGAGCTCAGAAAAACACATAGGATTTGCATTTCCTCTTTTGCTTATAGAGCCAGCTATGACTCCTACATAACCACCTCATGAACCCATAGGAATGTGACAACAGCCAATAGAATAAATGTTCTTGCACAGAAACAGGAAGCTCAAGCTCAAAGCCCAAGAGAAGATATAAAAAGCCCTCACCCTCAACTCCATGTGGTCAGCTGCCCAGAATCACACATACTTGGTGGTTCTGCTTCATCAATAAATGGACCCTCTTTCCAATCAGCCTCCAGCCTCCATTTTATTTCCAGTGCTTTCATCCCAGCTTGGAACTGAACCAGATAGATATTTCTTCCCACACCTGCATAATAGCAAAACTACTCTATGTATTGTAGTTTGCCTAGTGAAACTCTCCATCTTAAAGCAGTGGGACTAAGCTTGGAAAAGAATCATTCATACCGGAAAATATAGAGAGACCAGTGAGGTCTTGAAACAAAGAAAAAATGAAGAAATATCAAACCAAGATAACTAAGACAAGAAAACTAAAACAAGAAAACATCAATATCAAGAAAAGAGGGTTGGAAAGAAGGGGGGATATGAAAGCATTGTTCAAATATGTGAACAGATGTCACACAAGAAAAGTTTGTTTTCCATTGTGTCTAAGCATAGCACAAAGAACAATGGATGTTTAGCAATCGGGAGCAAATTCAAGTGGGAAGTTAGAATAAACCTACTAAGCCTAAGAGCAGAATGACAATGGAACCTATGCTGAATATATTCTCCAAAGCCCTTGAAGGCGGGACAGAAAGAAACGGATGGAAACTCATCAAGGAGGGAAACAACCTAGAAATAAGGAGAAATTTCCTGACAGTCAGAACAATTAATCCTTCGAATTGGAACAAATAATCTTGCCTCCCAAAGTTGTGAATGCTCCAACACAGGAAATTTTGAAAAAGTGACTGGATAACCATTTGTCTGAAACCATACAGGGCTTCCTGCCTGAACAGGGGGTTGGACTAGAAGACCTCCAAGGTCCCTTCCAACTCTTGTTATTCAGAAAGCCTGGATGACATAGGACAAGAAGGAAAAGTAGTGGGGGCTCTGATCACAACATGGGTTTGGGTTGCTTTGACACCAGGGGTGTCAAACTCGCATCACCAGGCGGCATCACATGACGTATTGGGACTTTTTCCCGTGGGGTCAGCACATGACACATCTGGCCCACCGGCTGCGAGTTGGACACCCTTGGCCTACCCTGTTATGAAACACTAGTGAAGGTTGGCTCTCAACCAGGGGTGGGCTACTGGAGGTTCGGGAGAGCCTCCGGAACCCATGGAGGGCAAAAATGCCCTTGTACAGGAGGCCAACTAGTCTACACCCACCACGGTCATGCCCTTCCAGCAACCGGGCAGAGAACCCATTGCTAAAATGTTTGAAACCCATCCCTGGTCTCAACACAAATGCAGGGTGAGAGAATCTGTTCCGAAACTAAGTTTCCATTGGAAACACAAGGTCAGGAAAACCTGTGAGGCAGATCAATCGACTCTTGGAAGATTCTGGTACCTCTCTGTTTTTCCTCTGTCACTTAGGAGAAGCCAGGAGGGGTAAAATTAACAAAATTATTGGGTTTTTTTTTTCTTCACCTAAGAAGATGAACAGTAGGCAAATCCCCTTGCAAATGTTTGAAATATTTGCCCCTTTCTTTATACCTTTATGCGTCATCCATGTGGCGTCTGGGTGTGATTTCTGTTACTTCAATAGATGAAAGTCATAGACTTTTTCCTCCTTGTGGTTGGTTCTCTGAATTGACAGTCTGATTGCAGATCATCTAATGGCTTTGGAGGCATTGAAGAGTGGATGTAATGCCTCTGCGGAGCTACTCCTAGTTGTCTTTGCTTATTACTATAAGCTTGTGAGCATCAGGGAATGTTACTGTGGAAGACAATTGTAATGCCAAGTAGGTTTCTTTCTACACTTCATTTTTCTTTATCACTGTCTATATTTAAGGACTCCTTTTTTATATTATTTTGCATAGACCTCACATTATCAACTCTGAAGCAAACCTGGCTGGGCCCATTCTGGACGCTTCAGGGTTTCCACAATGCAAAGACGGGTTAGGGAGGGGAAATATAGTTAGATGGGGTTTTTGTAGCCAAATCAAAATGGTTTCCTGTGGGAACCAAGGACATTACAACAAGTGGCTGGAGAGAGGAGGAGTCTATTTACCATGAGACCAGTCAGCACTTTGATTGGACAATGTGACTGATTGTTTGGGGAAAGGGGGAACTTTCACTTTTTAATCAGGTGAAAACCACCGGAGCTTTCTGAGTCAGTTTTCACCAGTTTATGCCAATAAGATATCTCCAATAACATTGTTCTTTGAGGAACTTGCTTGCCTCAGAGTTCTGCTTTCTATGGAGTTATTGCTTGGAACCCTGACACACATGTGATGACATGGAGTGGTTTTCTAAGAGGAAGGGGTGCATTCCAGAGAAGTAAGAGACAACTCAGTTCAGATAGTTTGT
Organism: Pseudonaja textilis; assembly: GCF_900518735.1. Next base: position 15,138,730 of record NW_020769320.1, on the reverse strand, counting down.
GTGAGAAGGAAAGGATGAACGCAACCCCCGTCCTCCATAATTCCCAGAGTATAGCTGCTCAGAATCACCTGAACCACAAAATGGGTGACAAGCACATTTGATAAATAAATACATGAAAATAATAGCTTTGTGTGAGTAGTAGATTACTTCAGTTTGGCAAAATTCTGTCCGTAGGTGTAGAATATTAAAAACATTTGCTTGAGAGAATAACAGAATCTTTCGTGGTTTTTGGAGCCTGACATCTTATGACTAAAAGCGTCCCTTTGTACTTCCTCTCATTCCCTTCTCATAATTAATTGTGTTTAGCTCAAGAGTGTTATCTTTTCATTTTACAAGTGTTTTGCAAAGACCAGCAGGGGGCCTATGATAGATGAACTGGTACTCTCTCTCGCATAAACTTTTGATAACCATTGAGCAAGAAGTATCAACCGTAAATGTACTTAATTGGAAGTATGAATAATTGCAACAGAACACTGTATAAACTGGGAAACTTTTCCTAGGGGTAAGCTTCAGCATAGGCCATCTTAGTAATGGTGCAATGCATCACCCAGAGCCAAATACCCACTGTTTTTACCTGCCAAACAAATGCAAAGTTTCATTCCATTCCATTCCATTCTGTTCCTTTTCATTTTCCATTCTATATTCCATTCCATTTTCCATTTTATACTTCATTCCATTCTATATTCCACCCCATCCCATCCCGTCTTCTTTTCTATATTCCATTCAATTCTGTATTCAATTCCATTCTATAGGGCTTGCAAAATACAGTCATTAATGAGAGATGATCTTTTGGGGTTTCTCCCTCATCTTGTTCTAGTCCATTAATAAGAGAGGGCCTGTTTTTAACTCTAGTGGTTAAGGCACCAGGCTAGAAAGCAGGAGACTGGAAGTTCTAGTCCAGCCTTAGGCTGAGTGACTTTGGGGCAGTCATTCTCTCTCAGCCCATTTCACCTCATAGTGTTGTTGTTGTGGACAAACTTGAAGGAAGGAGTGTTGTTTTTGCTGCCTAGAGTTATTAATAAAAATAATTAAAGCTGGGGAACATAAATACATAAAGTTAACATTAAACAAAATCAAACAATTAATTAAATAATACCGCATAATATCGCTCACAAGAACCTGAAATTTGCTGTCAACGCAGAACTCCCCACCACCACTCCCAGTCAAAAGGCAGAAGGGCTCAAACCAACCCGACTGACAACTTCAAGTTTGGAACATTTGCTTAGGCGTGTGTGGTCTTTCCCTCTACGGTCCCCACCTTTTGCATAAAACCTGAGCAATGACGGCAAATTTTAAAAAAAGAAATCAAAACAAACATTCGGTTTCCTTTCCTTGAAAGCAGTTTATAAGACTGCTGTGATGCTGACTCAGCGCTCGGCTGGTATACCTGTGGGGTGTGGAGGAACACATGGAACAGAAGCCTTGGCGTCACATTGCCTTCCTTTCATTTATCATCTCAAGCTGTGCTGTTTTGATGGGCTTTCAGTGGCAGGACTATGAGGGAAGATGGAGAGATAATGAAATACTGAAAGCATCAAACAACAGGAGCATCTGTAATGGTAATGGGCATCCCTCCTTAGTTTATCAACTCTAGCTGTGCTGCTTACACAGCCTTTTTTTGAAAAAGAAAAAGAAAGATGTACCAAAAGGCAGGAATGCTGAAAAGAAGAAAGAAATTAGCAGAGGTAGGCAACTGTAATGTCCTCCAGTATCTTTGCCTGACAACTTTCATATGCAGGGGTGGGCTTCAAACATTTTAGCATCGGGTCCTCTGGGTGGGCGTGGCCATGGTGGACATGGCCTAGTCAGCCTCCTGAACACCTGCGAAACCCCCAGCAGTCCGTCCCTGCTCATATGTCTCTGAAATTGTCCCTACAAGGTCAAAAGTCCGCATACAGAAAATGCCCAGATGGTCATTCATGCCCTGGTCACTTCACAATTATTATTTGTTATATTCGTTTGCTGCGCATCTCACCATGAGGTGATCCTGGGTTGCTTACCACGTTAAAAAGAATCAAAGCAATACTATTGGATTGTTGCAATGAGCTCTATGTGGGGCTGCCCTTCGAAGACAAGCATGTCACCTCTGCTACAAGAGCTTTGTGGGTTGCCAGTCAACTTCTGCCTGTAATTAAAGATGTTGGTTATTACCTGTAAAGCTCTGTATGGCATAGGGTCTTGATAACCAAGAGACAGCTTGTTTCCAATTGTTTCTGTCCACCCAATATGTCCCAGCAAAGTGGATTTGCTCCAGGTCCTTTCCAATAAACATTGAGATCTTGTAGGATCTAAGAAGCATGTCTTTTCCATTGGGATATAGGACAAGATAGGGTGAGGGTGGGTGGAGCCAGCCAGAGGTGGTATTTGCCAGTTCTCCAAACTGTCCCAAATGTCTACCACTGGTACACCAGAACTGGTCCAAACCACCTGAATACCACTTCTGAGAAGGACTGCAGAAGACAACTGGAACAGTGAGGAGGTTGAGGCGATGGGCATCACTTTTCTCTCTGCCTTCTTCTACGAAGCAGCTTCACTTCTGAATTTTTGTGCTCCATGGGGCTGAGTAAGGTCCTTGATTTGTCAAATCTTCTTTGCGTTTCATAGCTTCCCGGCTTTCTTCTTATAACTCTCCTGCCAGTGTACTTAGGAGTGTGAAATCGTTCCTTTAGAAGTGCTTTGCCAAAGCCAGCCACCTGGTAGGAAGAATTTGATGGATGAACCAGTTAGTGCCTTGCATAAACTTTTGATAAGAACTAGGTTAGGAGTATTACAGTCTTTCTTGTTGGAGATATGAAGAGCTGCTCTCCCCCCGCCCCCCCAATAGTGTATAGGTTAGACATCCCTTCTGAGATGAATCCCTGGGAAAGTGCTAGGAACCAACTGGAATAATCTGAGAACCTCTGTAGATAAAGGAGAATATTTATCCCTGATAAAGGAGAATATTTGTAGCTCAGGGTTGAAATAAAAAGTCCTCAGTGCTCTCTGAGCTTGGTTGTTTTTTTGCAGACATTTCATTCCCCAACTAGGTAACATCATCAGTGCATCTTCATTGCAAGAAAGCAACCAAGCTCAGAGATCACCAAGGATTCCTTATCTTAGATGATGATGAAAGGGTCACAAATTCCCCGGGGATTTTGTCCTCTGTTGAATATAGCCTTTTTTGTGTATTTTATTATCTTGCTTTTGAAAATTGTTTGTCTTTTTTGCCCTTTATAATTCAAGCTATACTTCTGGTTTATCTGTATGTCATTTATGTGTATACATTTATGTGTATAATAAATTGAAATGCACAATACTAATAATATATTCTGCTACTACTTTCTATAGTGACAAGGGGATAGATGGTATGATATTTATACTTCATTGAGCAGCCAAATGCCTCCAGCTGGTCTCAATGCTCTGGATTAGATGTCTTTCAAGCCCCAGAAGGCAGGGAAAAATTCAGCAGTTTCTAAACAACATTCTTGTGAGTCAGTTAGAAATGTTTGTAGCACTAGGCCATCTAACAGAATATAATTCTACCACAGGTTCATTATTGTGGGGCCAGGGCCAAATTAATGGAGCAGTCAGACCTAATTACCTATAGAAAAGTTCTGCAGTATAGAATCTTTGGCCATCAAATTAAAAGAACAAACAAATCCCTAAGCAGAAATAATAATAATAAAAAGACTTTATCTGTACATCTTCATCTTCCCACTGGTTGCTATAGCAATGTACAAAAAAGGAAGAGGATTAAGATCTTATAGAAAGCTTTGCTACCCAAAGGCCTTGGTGGAGTCATTGCAATAGATTGGATCAATTCTGTAACAACTTTGCTGCTGTCTGTAACCCTTTTGATTGGATCAAAGAGACTTGATGGATATTTGGGTCAACCCTACTTCCTTTTTTTACTATTAAAAAATCACTATCATTCTAAGGCAAGGGTCTTCAAACTTGGCAAGTTTTAAGACTTGTGGACTTCAACTCCCAGAATTCCTGAGCTAACATGACTGGAGGAGGAATTCTGGGACTTGAAGTCCACAAGTCTTAAAGCTGTCAAGTTTAAAGACCCCTTTTCTAAGGAATTAGTTGGACATCATAAGTTTACATGAGAGAGAAGTACTTCCTTCAGAAGTTGTGTGTGCTCCATCACTGGAGGCTTTCAAAAAGAGACTGGACAACCATTTGTCTGAAATAGTACAGGATTTCCTGCTCAAGCAGAGGTTTGGACTAAATGACCACAGAAGGTCCCTTCTAACTCTATTATTCTATGTTTTATGAAAATGGAGCTAAATATGGAGCAGAAGTCAGAAAGAATATAATCATCACAGAGCTGCCTGATTCCAGCTGTGAAAGAACACATTTCCATGTGGGCTGGGAGTGATTTAGGAGACAATTTCAGAGTGTAGGTTGGAAGCTTTCAAAAGTTCTTGAGGTAGCACCACCATAGAGTTTCCAGAAGAGGCTGGAACCTGTTGGATGTTGAAGCAGTTTGTATATGCTCATGAGCATGTTAATCAAACCGGGCAATTAGTGAATTAGATTTTATAACTAACATAAAGGGATTTATTTACATGAAATAAATTATAGAAGCAAAGCCCAGAAAACTACATCCTACCAGGAGGAAAGTAAGAGAGCATGTGTTCCATGCATGATGACAGAAAGAAAGAAAGAAAGAAAGAAAGAAAGAAAGAAAGAAAGAAAGAAAGAAAGAAAGAAAGAAAGAAAGAATGGAAGGACGGAAGGAAGGAAGGCAGGCCAGCTTTTAGAAATGCAGATTTGGTAATCCATTACTCCCTGCAGCAAGGTCTGAAGAAAAGTAGGGTTAGCCCTCAGCCATAATAGGAATTGCCCAGCAAGCCCCTTCATTCCATCAGCCAAACTTCAACCAAGTTTAGCTCAGACAAACTCCTAGGATTTGTACATGGCCCCCTAGGAGTCTGACAACAGCCAATAGAAATACATGCTCTTGCACAAGAACAGGAAGCTCAAGTGCAAAGCCCAAGAGAAGGTATAAATCTCCCCTCCACTCTCAACTCCATGTGGTCAGCTGTCCAGAACCACCCATGTGCTTCTGTTTCATTAACCCATCTTTCCAACCAGCCTCCATGTTCCCATTTCTCCCCACTTGGAACTGAACCATGTGGATATTTCTTCCAACAATGCCTTCCAAAATTTTCCCCTTAGCTTTTTTGGGGGTTGGGGTGGGGGGAAGCCAACGTTAGCTGCGGTAGAATAAATTGACCCCTTCTTGCTTGCCAAAATAACCCCCTCATTTATGCCTGGAGGAAGGCCAGTAGGGCTGGTAAAGGAAAACATCTTAGATGAGAACTGAATCTCCTAACAAAGGCTCCTCCAACAAAAAAAAAAATTGCTTGCTCAGATGGTCACGTCGCTTCCAGCAATCAGGGAGCGTTTCAGGAAGCATCGGGAGATTAGCATTAAAGCACTTCGGCATATTTGCCTACAAAGCAGCTGCCTTTGGGGTTCACACAATTTTGTGACAATCAATGCGTTTCAGCCAGAGTAAGAGGCTTAGTATAAAGAACTTTTTAAGCATATGCCTCTCAAGAGCTTGGCTCTGAGTGCCAAGCTTGCGGTATGCTGAGTGAGCATGGATATCATAGTACATTTCCACGTTGCGCAAGGACTTTTGGAGGAAATGCTCCTGATTTATAAGTCAACAAGATATTGTGTGCCGGATAAATTTGGAATGCTTAGAAACTCCAGTCATATTATTCATTCCTATTCATCACACCTGCAGAAACATAGATTTCCATCAATGGGGTGTCCCAGATAGAGCGGTAAACTTGGTATTTGTATGGAATAAGTCCCACTGATATTCACCGGCAATTTTATTTATTCATTTTGTTTAGCTAGAAATACGTGTTGCGTGGGCCTACAGGTGGAGCTCTCGCCTCACAGTCAGGAGGCTGTGAGTTCGATTCTAGGTAGAGGCAGATATTTCTCTCTCTGGGCACAATGAGAACATATCTGCTGGAGAGAAAAAACTCCGCATCGGCAACAGGAAGGGTATCCAGCTAGTAAAAAACACTCAGCTCCATTCAGTTGCCTGGATTCCACCCCGCAAAGGGTTATGATGTCATTAAAAGATTATTTTGTTCAGCTAGAAAGAGAAATGTGCTGTGAACACCATGTAGGAGTCAGGAAGGGCATCTGGCCAGTAAACACTCAGCTCCATGCAGTCACCCCAATTTTACCCAAATTAAGGGATTACAGGGTCATAAAAAGAAAAAAAAAGTTTGTTTAGCCACTCATCTCAGACATGTGATCGACAATTATCATGGCAGTTGATGATTATTGATTGATGGTTATTGATTTAATGTTGATTAATGATTGATGATTAATTCTTCATGGCAGACAATCATAAAACCAGTAAACCAATTAAAAATACATTAGAAAAGAAAAACTAAATATATACAATATAAATATGTATTTTTATACACACACACGATATAGCAGCCTAGATATATTTATTTATCTAATATATTTTTCTCCCTGATAATGCCATGCAACTCTGGGTGGCTTACAGATCATTAAGAAGGTGAACAGGAAAACAATTAAATGTTTATGCAAAAAAACAGCACCAAGGGATTGGATTGTATAGGGATGAAACCGCCTTACCCCAGTAATCATTTCCTGCAGTGAACTCCCCTTTTGTGGCCCAAACCAATTTTAATAGCCTTCCAGAAGGCCAAAAGTGTGGGAGCAGTTCTGACCTTTGGTGATAGAATGTTCCAAAGACATGAAGTCACAGCAAAAGAGGCTGTTCTCCTTGATTCCACTGCTGGATTTCCTCAGCAGATGGAATCCATAGCAGGCCTCTTCTGTTGGTATGAGTGGGGCATGCTAGCGCCATGGGGGTGAGATTATGATATGGAAATGTTAACCAAAGATGGGAAATGGGGTCCTTTCACATGCTTGGGATGACCCCAAGCCCAGGCAGATGACCAGTTCTTCAAGGTCTTCCAAACGTCCAATGGAGTCGAACCCATCTTAGTTTTGTTTAGCCAGAAAGAGAAAATACATTGTGAACTCAACATAGGAGTCAGGAAGAGCACCCGGCTAGTAAATGCTCAGCTCCATTTGGTCACCCCGACTCTACCCCAAATTAAGGGATGACAGGGTCATTAAAAAGAAAAAAACCCAAGGATGTTCAAGAGGGCAGGCCCTAGAGCAGAAAAGGCCCATCTTCTGGTCTTCATCACTTTGGATTCAGAGGTTGTCCAGTAGGCTGGACCAAATTAAATGATAGAAACAACTGAAGTCCCTTGGGTGACCCACTCCCAGCACACAAAAGGCTTTAAAGATGACAATCAGCACCTTGAATTGTATCCAGAAACACACTTGCCTGAAGTTAGAATCCAGTCTAACTTTTCAGAGGCTCTAATGAGACAAAATGTTCTGCCTTGTAGGATGAAAGTTGTGTCGGGTCCAATCTATCTCGAAAGAGTCACAATGGTTCAGGGGTTAGAGTGCAGTACTACAGGCTACTTCTGCTGACTGCCAGCTGACTGCAATTTTGGCAGTTCGAATCTCACCAGGCTCAAGGTTGACTCAACCTTCCATCCTTCCGAGGTGGGTAAAATGAGGACCCAGATCGTTGGGGGCAATTGGCTGACTCTGTAAACTGCTTAGAGAGGGAAGTAAAAGCACTGTGAAGCAGTATATAAGTCTAAGGGCTATTGCTAATGGCTAATGGGATGAAAATGCCCATGTTGATAAGTCTGCTGCAATTTGGGTGGGCTTCAAAAATGTCAGTAACAGGTTCTCTGTCCGGTTGCTGGGTGGATGTGGCCATGGTGGGCATGGCCTACTTAGCCTCCTGCACCATGGTGGTGGCAGGGGGGAGGGGTGTTTTTGCCTTCCCCAGACTCTATAGGCTTTCCTTGAGCCTCTGGGAGGGAGAAAACTGTCTCCCCTGGGCTCCAGAGGCCCTCCAGAGGCCAGAAACTTCTGGAACTTCCAGGAGGCCCGTTTTTCCCCCTCCCCAAACCTTGCATCCCAAATAAGCCGTGTGGAGATTCCTGGGAGGGGAGGGGCGGGGTGGAGGGGTGGGAGGGGCCATCTAGGGATGGGATTTGATGGTTCGCTGAACCAGCCAGAACGTTAGCAACGGGTCTGCGCAAACCCAGGTGAATCTGTAGGAGCCCCACCCTGTATATCAGTCTAAGTGCTATTGCTATTTTCATGAAATATTTATCCATTGTAGTTAAAGGCTACGGCCTCCGCGATGTCGAAAAGCAAATTACCACTCTGCCTCTATGGTTTTCACTCAGGAAGCGCTCCTCTGAATATTCGCACATGCCTCCAAGTTTGATGTAGCACTGTACTAACAGTGTTGTAGCTTAAGAGAAAAATGTCCTCTCAGTGAAGTGATTATTACATCTTTGCAGTCTGGATCCATGCCTCCTCTGGATCCTAAGTCCACGAATAAGGTGCCAGCAGGAGAAATTTTGGAGCCAATGAGTGCCATCATAGTGATGCCATCATAGTGAGAATAGGTATAAAGTTTTCTTATTTTTTGTAACAGAAAGGATATGCATTCGTAATTGGGCTAGGAGCCGTGTTTCTCAGCTTTAGCAAATTTCAGACGGGTGGACTTCAACTCCCAGAAAAACCATGGCTGTCTAGGGAATTCTGCAAGTAGATGGACAGCCGCCTGAAATTTGCCAAGGCTGAAAAACATTGAGCTAGAGAATTTGGATTAATGGTCAGTAGCCAGTCACAATTGGCTATATGTTCTCTGTGCTTATTTATTCGCCTAAGAGGGCAAACACAGATTGGCTGCAAGTCCATAATATTCACAAGCATGTAAATATTCTATGCTCAGAATTCTTTGAGATGTGAAAATAATAAAAATTATCTTGGGACAATTTTAAACTGAAATGTGAAAAGTTGGATGGTTCCTACATATTATGTTTGTGTACTAGGAATAATCTGACTAAATGCTGGAGGGGAAGCAGAATATATAGCAAAATTACCTGTATATAGTATTATCTATCTCATTGGGTTGAATATTTTTTAAAATAGTTTGGTATAGTTAGATTAAAAACTTTTAAATTAGAAACCATCAAAATTCAAAATTCCTTTTTTATTTATTCAAGCTTCAAATTTACAGTTAATAATACAGATCTTTTTATTTTTTAAAAGAAGTAGAGTGGGTTTTTTTTTTAAAAAAAAAGAATGTTTGAGAAACTATTCTTCTGTCAATGTAAAATAGAATACTCTCTGTTTTTTCTTCTTCTGTATTTGTCTTTTAATTGCAACGAGAAATTGAACAGAAGATTCCAAACTGGCATTGACTAAGAAATAATCGCATGCCCAAGTATTAATATGAAGTAACGTTTAACGATCTCACAACATAATTATTTTGCAGTTTATAGGATACATTGCTTTTACAAGCTGGCCCGTAATTTCTGGCACTTTTCGCCAATAGATGGAGCTTGAGAACTTAGAAGAAAAGAAACGGAAGAGATTAATGCAAAATGTAGCTTCATAAAACAATAGAATATCAGAAAGTATGTTTGTAACTGTAAATGAATATTTTACAATGGACCATGATGAGTCACACATGTTTGTACCATTTTAGAGAGAAGGAGGTAAGGGTTTTTGTTTTGGTTTTTTCCCATTTTCAAATTGAAATGTGCTGTATTTCTCCTTACTAACTCTCAGAGGTTAGCACTAGAGACTAACAGCAACAAGGATCTTAGAGGTCATCTAATCCAACCCCCTGCTCTCGTGGGAGACGTATACTATTTATGATAAATGGCTGTCCAATCTCTTCTTAAGAGCCTCCAGTAATGGGGCACCCACAACTTCTGAAGGCAATTTGTTTCATTGGTTGATTGTTCTCACTATTAGGAATTTTCTCCTTAGTTCTAGGTTGCTTCTCTCCTAGGTTAGTTTCCATCCATTGTTTCTTCTTTTGTGTTCAGGTCCTTTGGTAAATAAATTGAACCCTCTTCCTTGAGGCAGTATTGGAAGACTGCTATCATGTCACCCACCTAGTTCTTCTTTTCACTAGACTAGTTACACTGTAATGCAGTGACTAGATATGACAGCAGTGTCAAACATAGAATAGAACAGAATAGAATGGAATGGAATGGGATGGGATGGGATGGGATGGGATAGGATGGGATTAGAATAGAATGAAATAAGAATAGAATTAGAATAGAAAAGAATAGAATGGAATGGAATGGAATGGGATTCTTTATTGTCCAAGTGTGATTGGGCACACAATGAATTTGTCTTTGGTGCAAATGCTCTCAGCGTACATAAAAGAAAAGATACATTTGTCAAGAGTCAAGAATCATCAGATACAACACTTAATAACAATCATAGGGTACAATAAAGCAGTCAAATCATACTAGGAAACAGTCAATATAAATTGTAAGGATACAGGCAACAAAGTTACAGTCATACAAAGTTACAGTCATACACAAGTGGGAGGGGATGGGTGATAAGGAGTGATGAGAAGATTAAAAGATTAAAAGACTTTGTAAATAGTTGGACAGTGTTGAGGGAATTATTTGTTTAGCAGAGTGATGGCATTCGGGGAAAAACTGTCCTTGTGTCTAGTTGTTCTGATGTGTAGTACTCTATAGCATCGTTTTGAGGGTAGGAGTTGGAACAGTTTATGTCCAGGATGTGAGGGGTCTGTAGATATTTTCACAGCCCTCTTTTTGACTCATGCAGTATACAGGTCCTCCATGAAAGGCAGGTTGATAGTAATTGTTTTTTTCTGCAGTCATAGAAACCAGTAGTATGGATTTTGTATACCAATGACACTTTCTTGTAATTAAAAAGTAGAGAGTGCACGTGAAATGATCCACAACATCTTCAAAGAAACAACATTCACAAGGGAAGAAGAAAACAATATAGGATACTATCTTTCCTTGATATCTTTATTAGCCAATGAAATCGAAAAATAACCCACATTAACCAAGTGTTTCATTACCAATGTAACAACCCAAATGCAGACAAGAGGAACTATGCAGGAAGATGATTCAGATGACTACAAATGCATTGCAGTAACATAAAAGACACAATAGCATTCTTCCAATATTTGACGGGCTCCTACAGAGATGAAGGGTCAAACTATCTTCCAAAGTACCAAAAGGCAAGACTAACCAAGGAAAGAAGCAATCTAGAACTAAAGAGTAATTTCCTAATGATGAGAGCAATTAACCAATGGAATAGCTCACAAGTCTATCTGGCCAGAAGATGAATAGTAGTCTGCCACAACTATTCATTTCTGCCCTCTGCCTTTTATCCCCAGAGCTAGGGTGGAGCCTCACTAGCAGCGGTGGCTCTTCCTTCCCCAGGATCGGCCCATAGATTTCCACTGCTCTCCTCTCCTCTCCCTTCTGCACATCCTCGAATCAGGCACTGGATCCAGCTGTTCCTCCTCTTCTTCATCTACCACCTCCAGACCTGGGGCCTGTTGACTCTCCATCTGAGGGCTGACGGATGGCTCAGGCCCGTCTCTCTCTCTCTCTCTCTCTCTCTCTCTCTCTCTCTGCCAGTTCCATTCCTTCTTCTCCCTCGGAACTCTCAGGTTGCCCTGATGCTGACCCCAATTCCCATGCCTCCTCCTCCTCCTCTGATTTGGTTGCTGGAGAGGCCAGTGAGCAACAGTCCACAACAAGATCAGAGAGTGGACAGAGCAGTCCAGGCAGAATTCAAGTGGAACTGGCAAGGGAAAAGAAGAACAGAGAAAGGAAGTGGGATGCACTGGTAAGCCATATTTGAGTCCAAATGTCTTTATTGAGGGAAGGTTGGCACACAAACCCTGGAATAGAGGATGAAAGAAAAGGTGATATACTGGACTTCAGCTCTTTCTAGGTAGGAGTCTTCAAGATTTTCTCCTTTTTTGAGTGAAACTCAGCACAATCTAAATGTTCAGACTGATCGTTTGCTCCAGTATAAATATTAACTGACTCAGAAATGTCAAATCCATTCCATCGATCATCTTCTATTAAAAACACGTCTCGTGTCTATTTCTGCAATCTTGTTTAATGTGCTCATTGTTAGCCTTTTAGAAGACAAAAGCTGCTGCTCACTCCCCTCACTCCACCTCCATCCCCCCCAAATATCACTGAAATTACAGAGCTGAAGATATAGAGAAGGCTAAGCTAAGGGGAATAATATTTTACATGCAGGCTATATCTCGGGCGACCTGAATGGTCATGTAGGGCGGGACAAAAACGGACACCAGTGCCACGGTGGGCACGGCACAGGCGATACGAATGAGAATGGCCAGAGGATCCTGGACTTTGCCGACTCCCATGATATGACCATCACGAATACCTGCTTCATTAGGCGAGAATCTCAACTCCTCACCTACCATAGCAGAAACGGGAGCCACCACACACAGATCGACTACATCATCGTACGACGAAGAGCCGCTAAAAACGTGCTCAACGCCAAGGCGTACCCGTACGAATCGAGCAGTCAGCACAGGCCGCTGATGGCGAAGATCAGGATCAGCAAGCCCAAGACCAGGATTGACAAAAGGAATGCAGACCAGCCACGAATCAAGTGGTGGAACCAGAAGAAGATGGCGGGACCCCTCATCAAACCGGAGCAGTTCCTGCAGATGGTCGACGGGCCACAGGAAGCGTGGTCCATGCTGAAGAGCACTGTTCACACTGCCGGCTGCCAACAGCTTGGTTGCACCAAGCCAGGACGGAGACGCATCGAACGAGATACATGGCTCTGGACACCGGAAGTACAAGATGCCGTACACCTGAAGAAACGGCTCTACAAGGCCTTTCTTCAGGACAAGACCAGCGAGAAGCTCTGCGAATACAAGGCGGTCAAAAAGGCAGCCAAGAAAGCAGTAGCGACAGCCAGAAGCTTCCACTACGATGACATCTACGAGAAGCTGAACATGCGAGAAGGCGAGAATGAGATCTACCACCTAGCCAAAAGCAGACACAGGAAGACCCTGGACATTGACCAGTTTCATGGGATCAACAACGAAAGGGGAAATTTGATCGTCAACCCCAGAGACGCTGCGGAGAGGTGGCGGCAATACTTCGAGAAGATCTCCACCGAGGAGTTCCCACACCCACGAACCCCGCGAGGTGACCCAGTTGAAGGCCCAGTCTCAGGCATTTATGCCAGCGAGGTCGCCGACGCCATCAAGGCCATGAAAAACGGTAAGGCAACAGGACCAGACGACATCCCTGCCGACTTCTGGAAAAAGGCACTACCGGGCTCGGCATTGTGGCTGTGCGAGCTGTTCAACAACATCGTCTCCACGGGAAAAGTGCCACACGACTGGTACCGCAGCACCACTGTTCCGATCTGGAAGGGAAAAGGCAGCCCAGCGGACTGCTCCAACTACAGACCGGTCAGGTTACTGTCACACACTATGAAGATCTTTGAACGCGTCCTTGATAAGCGCATTCGGGACATCGTCGACATCAGCGTCAACCAGGCTGGATTCATCAAGAACTGCAGCACCACCGACGCCATCTTCGGTGTGCGGATGCTGATGGAGGCTCACAGAGAGAAGAAAATCCCGCTCCACACCGCCTTCCTAGACTTGGAAAAGGCCTTCGACCGAGTCCCGCACGATCTCATCTGGTACGCACTGCGAGACCACGGCATGCCTGAGCTGCTCGTACAATGGGTCCAACTCCTATACAGATGTCACAAAAGCCGTGTAAAAGCGGCAGCTGGGATATCAGAGGAGTTTAATATTACCGTCGGCGTACACCAGGGCTCTGCTCTCTCACCACTGCTGTTCATTCTGGTGATGGACACAATTACACACGACCTGTACACGCCCGCCCCATGGATGCTGCTCTACGCCGATGATGTGTTCCTGGCCAACCTGTGCAAGGCTGAACTAGAGCACCGAGTCCAACAGTGGCACGACCGCCTCGAGCAGTTCGGGCTCCGGCTGAACCTAAAGAAGTCCGAATACCTGACCACTGACAATGAAATGACAGGCTCCATCCACGTGAACGGGCAGGAGCTACCGCGCGCCTCCACCTTCAAGTACCTGGGAACTACTCTTGGGGAAGAAGGCCTACTACAAACTGAGGTGGCAGCCAGGATCAATGCAGCGTGGGGCAAATGGAAGTCCGTCACGGGCGTCCTCTGTGACAAGAAGATGCCGATGCGCCTGAAGGCGAAAATCTATAACTCTGTGGTGCGCCCCGTGGCCATATACGGCGCAGAGTGCTGGCCGACGACCAAAGAAGTCGAAAGCAGACTCCAGATAATGGAGATGCGAATGCTCCGATGGTCGGTAGGCCTCACCCTACTCGATCGCGTCAGGAACGAAGAAGTGCGTAGACGGTTCAACGTCGTGCCCATCCCCACGGTCATGAGGCAGTCCCGGCTACGATGGTTCGGCCACGTGAGCCGCGCCAAGGAAGAATCCATCATCAAATCTGTAATGAAGGTGACTGTCGGAGGAGCGAGACCGCGTGGTAGACCTAAACAACGCTGGATGGACACGATCAAGGCCGATCTAGAGATCGCGAAGGCAGACCCGACACACGTGGCAGACAGAGAGGTGTGGAAGCAGTACTCAAGGACATTAGCGGACCTCGCCCGAGCGCGAGACAAACGCTGAAGAAAAAGAAGAAGAAGATGCAGGCTATGTCTCAGTTACTAGGGTACTCAAAGCTGGATGCAATATGGTCTTACATGTAGGTAAGAAAAACTAAAAGTACACATTTAGACTGCGTGAAAGCAAGCTTAATAGCAGTAACTGTGAGAGGGATCTTGGAGTCTTAGTGGACAACCAGCTAAATATGAGCCAGCAGTGTGCAGCAGCAGCCAAAAAACCTAATGCAATCCTAAACTGCATTAACAGAGGGATACAATCAAAATTAAGGGAGGTGCTAATACCACTCTATAAAGCCTTAGTAAGACCACACCTAGAATACTACACTATAGTGGTCACCACACTATAAAAAAAAGATGTTGAGACTCTAGAAAAAGTACAGAGAAGAGCAACCAGGATGATGAGGGGACTGAAGGCTAAAACATACAATGAACGGTTGCAGGAACTGGGCATGGTTAGTCTAGTGAAGAGAAGGACCAGGTGAGACATGATAACAGTCTTCCAATATTTGAGGGGCTGCCACAGAGAGGAGGAAGGGGTCAAGCTATTTTCCAAAACACCTGAAGGCCAGACAAGAAATAATGGATGGAAACTGAATAAGGAGAGATTTAACCTGGAAATAAGGAGAAAATTTCTGACAGTGTGAACAATCAACCGATGGAACAGCTTGCCTTCTGAAGTTGTAGGAGCTTCATTACTGGAGGCTTTCAAGAAGAGATTGGACTGCCATTTGTCAGAAATGGTGTAGGGTATCCTGCTTGGTTGGTGGGTTGGATAAAATGACCTACAATGTCTTTTCCAACTCTGTTAATCTGGTCCACATAGTGTATGCTATCATTCGTACCCTATTTGTGCCCTCTAAAATATCCAGGGATTGTCTTGCTGTAACCTAAATTTTTCTGAGGACCTTGATTTGCACATGCAAGACATCAGGGAAGCCAAAAGTTCTCCAGACAGCAAAGAAGGAGGCCTTGAACATCTGGGAAAGTCAAACACCATCACTGGTGGAAGTGCTTAAATACCCTTCAAATGTGGATTCAAATACAGTGAAATATACCCAAAAGACTTCTTGTGGGTTTCTCAGTTTCTCAAAGGAGTGGGTAGGACTTGCTTTGTGTTCTCATGTTCTGGGAAGCCAAGTTTAACACAGCCATGGAAACCATGTCAGTTATGCAATCTATAATGTTGGAAACCAAACAAGTCAAAATGACATGTCCTGCTTTTGTTTCGATGGAATTGATACAAATGTCACAGGTAGAAAGGAATCGATGAAATGCAGGGATCCTATTCTTCATTGTTAGGCTGGTCCTGAAATCCGGAAGCTGAGCTTGGTTAATGAACCAGCATGTCCTGAAGGCTTAAACGGGGTTTGTTTTGCCTGATACATTCCATTTTATTCTCTTTTTCCCCCCTGCTGAACAGCTGCATTGAAAGAGAGACCGCTGGCTCCTTTATAAATGGATAATACTTGTTCTGATCTGGAAGCAAGTTGGCCCTCTTTGTGTAGGCCAACCTGTAGGCCACTAACTTTCTTTTGTTATGGATATATACATGTAAAAAACAACACATCTTTTCAAACCGGGTTACACCTTTCCTTTGTGACGGGCAATTAACGCCTTCCAATGAACTGTTCTTTTAAAACAATGTGTATGCTCTTTACTCTATCTGCTTACAGTATTCAAATTAAAGACCTCTTCAACAGAGGCAGTAGAAGGGGAGGGGAAAAGCTTTAAACCCATTCTGGTATTCTTTCACATAGGGGTCCAGGGAAGCATTGTCTTTAACTCTATTATTAGGCTAATGGAGCCCAACACACAACACATGGCTTTTCATTCAGCTGTATTGGTAAACCTTTCACAGGGGCGATACCACTGGCGTATTCTTCATCTACATCTTTTCCCCTTCCGTGTTAATTTTCCTATCAGTGTTTTTCGTCTATGGCAAAAACTCAAGAAGAATTCGTTTATTTATGGATTTCTCAAACTGCTGGAATCTTGTGCAAGGCAACTTGGTGGTAATGATCAGAATAACAGAATCACAGAGTTGGAAGGGACCTTGGAGGTCTTCTAGTCCAACCCCCTGCTTAGGCAGGAAACCCTACACCACTTCAGACAAATGGCTATCCAACCTCTTCTTAAAAGCTTCTGGAGGCAAATCTTTCCACTGAATTGTTCTCACTGTCAGGAAATTCCTCCTTAGTTCTAGTTTGCTTCTGTCCTTGATTAGTTTCCATCCATTGCTTCTTGTCCTTGATCCCAAGTCCACTTGTTATTTCATAGGCTCCATTTTTATTCACAGTGTAGGATGTATCATGATATCCCCTCCCTCCTTCCCAATTTCTGCCTGTTTTTTTTCCCTCTTTGCTTGCATTTTTAGGCTTTGGAGCTAACTGGTTCTTTCCTGCAGTCGGTGAGTAGGGGGGAAAAAAAGACTTGTGTTAGATAAGAAAGTAGCAGAGCTTGTAAACTTTGAGGAATTCTGCCACTTAGCCTAAGCCACTTGTCTTTCATGCTGTTCCTGGCTGTTTATGAAGCTAACTTCGAGTCTTGGTTACAACAGAGCTGGGTTGGTCCTCAGTCTGAGCCAGAGGTGGTATTCAGCAGGTTCTGACCAGTTCTGGAGAACTGGTAGCGGAAATTTTGAGTAGTTCAGAGAACCAGCAAATGCCACCTCTGACTGGCCCTGCCCCCATCTATTCTCTGCCTCCTGAGTCCTACACAGGAGAACGGAGCTGGAAAGCAGGTTAGTGGGTGGGGGAGGAATGGGATTTTCCAGTATCCTTCCCCTGGAGTAGGGTGGGAATGGAGAGTTTATAGTATCCTTCCCCTGCCATGCCCACCGAGGCATGCCACACCCACCAAGCCACACCCAGGAGGCAAGGCCTTCCACTGAATTGTTCTCACTGTCAGCAAATTCCTCCTTAGTTCTAGCTTGCTTCTCTCCTTGATTAGTATTTTTTTTTTTTTACTAATCGGTAGTAAAAATTTTGAATCCCACCATTGGGCTGAACTACCAACTCAGCCCAACAAGTTAATAATAAACAACAGGCTATTGAAGGAACCACCAAAATCTCTCCTACCAACCCTGACTGGGCAAGCCACTAATACATAAAAATAGAGCAAACTCCATTCCCTTCTAGCACTGATGACATTACCTAATTGGGTGATGAAACGTCTGCAAGAAAACAATCAAGTTCATTTGCTAACCAGGGTTGCCTTGCTCATATATTATTTTTTGTTTGGAGTCAGCCAAGGTTCAGAAGTTCTGCCACTAAGCTGGACACTTCATTCATTTTTAATGCAATGCAATAAATAAATATAGAAGTACTCACGTCTACCAGCAATTTGTAATTTCTGGTTATTCAGTCAAAATTGATCTGTGGATATAATAGACTTTTTATCTTGGGGCAATTCCACTGGTGAAATATGCCTACCATATTCCCACCCCCCTTTAAACTATTAGACTAAATTAATTATGTTAATTATGTGGGTGAGAACTTCCAATAAATCAAAAACGTTGCTATAATAGCTTTCTGAATAGCCTGTACTTGCAGCAATCAAAGAAAAGGTGAATGTAGGCATTAATTGTAATTCCTACAAATGAAATTCTAAAAGAGGCTCTAATCTAATTGCAGTAGGGTCCATTCATTGGCCAACACAAGCACTGGATACATAGCTAAACTTTTTAACATACATTCTTCAATCAAATTGAGGTATGACTTTACACCTCACAATAAAGACAAGGTTACAAGTAATTTGCTATGCACAAATCATCTCAAATCAGAAAAAAAGATGGAAATTCAAGAAATCATCATCAATAACTCTATTATTATCCACCATGTGCTCTGGCAAACATGTTAGAATATATAATTAAGAACGTTATAAATACCAGTGTTTCCTAATCCAGTTGATTTTCAGAAATATGGACAATAGTTTACACATCTCCCAGCTACTGTGGCTATCTCTAAGAATTCTGGAGCTCAATTTCTCACATCTGGATATTGAACAACATTGGGTTATATTTTAGCCGGTTGAATTACAGAATAACAGAGTTGGAAGAGACCTTGGAACAGAGGTGGGTATTCAGCAAGTTCTGACCAGTTCTGGAGAACCGGTAGTGGAAATTTTGAGCAGTTCAGAGAACCGTCAAATACCCCTCAGACTGGAGATTTTACAGTCTCCTTCTGCCGCACCCATCAAGTCACATCCACAGAACCGATAGTAAAAAAAATGGAATCCCACCACTGAGTAGAATATAGAATGGAGTGGGGTATAAAATGGAAAATGGAATGGAATATAGAATGGAATGGACTATAGAATCAAACTGAATACAGAATTGAATGAAATATAGAAGAGAAAATAGAATAGAGTGGACTATAGAATGGAATGGAGTTGACTATATAATGGAATGGACTGTAGAATGGAATTGAATACAGAATTGAATGGAATATAGAAGAGAAAATGGGATGGGATGGGATAGAGTTGAATATAGAATGGGATGGGATGGGATGGAGTGCATTATAGAATGGAATAAAGTATAAAATGGAAAATGGAATGGAATCAAGATATCCTATACCAGGGGTGTCAAACTCTCATCATCACAGCATCGTCACATAACATATCTGTTGTGGCCCGCCAGCTGCCAAGCGGAGCTGGTGACAAACTCAGATGATGAGGTGGTTGAGGAGGAACCTGGGTCAGTCCTGGAGTGTGGGGAAGGCTCTCATGGATGCTCTCACATCGGAAGCAGAGATAGAGCCAGGGCCGTCCGACATTTCCCATCTGCCTTTGGAGCTGGAGATAAGTGGGGAAGAAGAATACCTGGGGCCTGTTCTAGATGTGCACATGCTCAGAGCTGTCAAGAGTGGAGAACAACTGAGGACAAGGAGCCGACTCAGGAAGAAAGGCACGCATGGACATTGAATGGCCCCTCCCTGGCTGGGCAATAAATAAAAGCAAAAGGGGAGTGGTGTCATAGGAGACAACCATTAGGATTTCTTTTGGAAGAATTGCTCATCATGGTTCATGTCTCAGAGACTGCTTGCCAGAATTTAATTTAAAACTTCAGGCTGAAAGCTCCCAGCCTGGCAAGTATCCCAAGGAACTGATAAGGTCTGTTACTACAGTTAACCTTTGGAAGTATTATTGCCTGGACTTTCATGTGTGTGAATACCGTGAATTCATAGTAGCTAAATAAAGAGGGGATTTTTCGGAATAAGAAGTCTGTTTCTTGGTTCTGCTAAGGCTGGGTCAGAACAGTATCAGGACTTTTTTTCCCCTTTGCTAAACTGGCCGTGGGTGTGGCCAGCACATGACACATCCACCCACAGGCCATGAGTTTGACAGCCCTGCTCAATACCCTTCCAAACAAATGGCTATTCAATCTCTTCTTAAAACCCTCAGGTGACGGGGCACCCACAACTTCTGGAGGTAAGCTGTTCCATTTTTGAATGCTGAAGTTTGGATGATATTCTTTTGGCTTCCAGAGTTCCAACTCTTTACCTCAAGGTTATTGCTGCCCAGCTAGAAATGAAGATTGAACTGCAAAGCTGACAACCGCAACATGACGGAGTCATAATTAAGCTGCGTGACTTGCTCACTAAAGGAGTACGGCTTGTGCGTGTGCTAAATTGTGCTGATGGATTCCAGACAGCTCTAATCACATGTTTACAGGGTGGTGTTTTTTTTTTCTTTTAACAGAATATGATAGAACAAAAAGTGCTTCTTAGATTGCTTCTTTGTATTTATGTAGATTTGGATTAATTGATCTAAATAGTGCTCCGTCCTTAAAACAGGTGACATTGATTTCCTTCTTCTAAAGTTAGCAGGAGGATGTGCATGACAGGATGATGTGGTAATGTGTGTTGTTAATCTTAGATTAGGACCCTTGCATTTGTGATTTACGTTGCCAAAAAGTAATGTATTTCTGTAGATCACTGTTTAGTAAACTAAGTGGAAGCATGTTGGGCAAAGGATCGGCTGTTTTATGGCTGCAAGAGAGTCAAACTTTTGTCTATATTGAGTACTTCGTGCATATTTTAATATGAAAAAAGAAAAGAGGGGAATATACATTAATCAGTCCCTTTATACATTTGATTTTCTTTTATATTCTTCCTGGTACAGTTACTTTTGCTGACTGGTCTTATGGACAGAGAATGACTCATAGCCTCAGGGGTTCATGCAGTAGAGGAAGACTTGGTGTTCCGACCTAGGCTTCACAAAATCACGAAACAGACCTCTTGTCCCGACAAAACCCCTTTTTTATTAGGCTAATGTGAATTCCTATCATTCACATCCAGCAAGGTCCCGGCAAACAGTCTTTCAAGAATGAATTGGAACCACAGACCTTATCAGGCTTGGACAGCTGCTAGGCCGATAGCTTCCAAGCGCAACGCTGTACAAGAAAATACTTGGCAAGGAGTCTCTGAGAGTCACAAACAAAACTTCACACTAATTAAATGAACTAATTGTCTCCTGCAAACACCACTCCCCTTTCACTCCTCTTTATTCCCTATGGGAGGGAATTCACTGTCCACTTGTGCCTTTACTGCTTGTTCCTTAAATGTTCCCTTCTCCTGGCAGCTCTGTGCATGCTCACATTGGGAACAGGCTCCAGCTATTCTTCTATTGATCTCTGACTCTGAAGGCAGCTGTTAACTGTCAGATGACTCTGGCCCCATCTCTGCCTCCAATGGAGAGCACTTATCAGAGCCCTCCCCAGACTCCAGGACTGGCCCATGTTCCTCCCTAACCTCCTCACCATTTCTGCCAGCTACTGGAGGGCCACAACACTTTAGATCATAGAGCATGTCAAGTCTGTGTTTTAATCTAACATAATGTTTTAATCCAAAATGTAGGTTGAAGTCTGGGTAAGGAAGACCGCTTTAACAACATTGTGTCATTCTGAGATAATGTAGCTTTGCTCTTTTATGTAGTGTTCTTACATGTCATCTGTCCTTAGATGGAAGTGTTTGCGAGTGCTGTATGCTCACAAATTCCCTGCAGGCATACAGAATGAAATGGGGGCATAAGGACCAGGAGGCACCCCTACTCCTTTGTCACCAGTTGGGCTAGCTTGACTGTTTGTCAAATATATAGTCTTCTCATAGGAGGTTTCTATTAGGCTGTTTCAGAAGAGAAAATTAACCTCAAATTTATATCTGAAACTCATGAATAAATTGATTATCTATGGTTAGTGGCAGATTGGATTTGTACAATTGAGTTGATATCCCCCATCTAGTTATTCTTCTAAGCTGTCATAAAAGTGGACTCATTGCCAATGTGTAATGAGGTTTGTATGATGACAAGTATATGAGAGACATCTTTTCTGTTTCACTGAACACCTTTATAAAGAGGGGTTTGAGTTTGACCTTGCCAAAATAATAGTGTTACATCCTCTGTTCCCTTCAACTTGCGAGGGCAGTGCCGTGAATCCCAATCTTTACCAACCCAACTGGTTTTCTGCATGTGAGAGAATGGTTGATAGATGTAGATCAGGGGTGTCAAACTTAATTTCATTTAGGATTATGGTTTCTGTTCTGATCCAAACCTTGTTCCATGGAAACAAACACCAAACAGAGGTGACAGCAAAACCTTTTAATGATTCTTTACGAATTCCCTTCCTTCACTGTTAAAAGGCTGTTTCAAACTAATTGTCTAAGAACGAGCCTTGCCAAGGATGTGCAAGGTTGCCAAGAACACTAGATAAAGTTGCCAAGAAATATTTCAAACACAAAGAGTTTCCAAAGATAAACTAAAATAGTCTGAACATCCACAAGGCTTGAGTGTAATAACTTCTTTGCTTCCTGCAAAGAACTCCGGTTTCTCAGCTGGCTTTTATCTCTTAAGGGAGGGGCCATTACCTTACAGCCTTACTTCCGAGTCACCCGCGCTGCTGTAGCTGCTCTTTCTATTGAACAGCCTTGCACGCATGCACACTGGGCACAGGCTCCTCAGGGACCTCTTCATCACTGCTGCCAGCCCCCACAATCTCTGAAGGCAGCATTCCACTCCCTGGTGGTCCTGGCCTCATCCCTGCATCACATGCAGGACCCTCATCCGAGGCCTTGCTCTCTGAGACCTCAGCCATCTTAACCTGCTGCTGGTGAACTGCAACAATTTCTTAAGGATTGCGGTTGACCTTGGAGGCTGGGTGGACGTGGCTGGGGTGGATGTGGCCAGGGTGGGCATGGCCAGTTTCCCTGCCTTCCTCTTTATCATTTCCATCTCCCTCTCTCCCTCCTTCCTTTCTTCCTCCTTCCCTCCCCTTCCTCCTTCTCTCCTTCTCATTCCCACCTCTTTCCTTCCTTCTAAAGCTGACCACATTCTGCCTCAGATGGTGGCTATCAAGTTACAGATTAGTGCCTGGCCAGCCTGGGGCAGGGCTGAAGCACCAGGGGTTAGTCCTTTGCTGTCTCAAGAGCAGCCTGATCTAGCCACATCACTGGCTGAATCCAGCCCACAGGCCTTGAGTTTGACACCCCTGATGAAGGTGAATTGAATAAAGAAACAAGAAAACAAACAATCTCCCAGTGACTCCTTAGCTTAGCTCCAACTCACTGCAATCTGAGTAGAATTCCTGTGTTTGGCTTAACAAACGGCCAGAGGTGGTACAGAGAATAAGTCACATAGGCTGCAGTGACAAAATTGTCATCGGAAGGATGCTTCTTAATTGTGGTGTGATGGTAGGAAGGATGGCTACTAAGTAGGCTATCCTAGAGTGGTCTACCAAACCGCAGGAATGCTTGAAATGAAATAAATGTCTACTCTTGATATTTGTTGTTCTGTCACTGAGTTAATGAAATATTCCTCTGTTTACACGATACTTGCAAACTGTGCATCAGATAGAGGAGCTTTAAGACTTGATCCAGGCTCTTTGATGAGTCTAGATAATACTTTGGTGCATTTTACACATTTATACCCTCCTTCAAAGGATTCTGTTTCTGGGTGTGATGGACAAGTGTGATTAAGTTCTGCAAATAGTCTTTGAGATGAGTCAACCACTCATTCCCTGAATCAACAGATCTCATGAAAGAATGATTTATTTTGTGGTGGTGAGGAGATGGTCTCATTTCAAAGCATAGTTCAAAGCTACCCTGGCACTCTTTGACTTTATTCTGACAATTCGCTGGCAAAAATAATTGAAAGAACTGCGCCTGAAATGCATATTTCTCAGGATCAAGAAGACGAGCCAGCATCATGTAGCACGAGATGCTTTTGTTGTGCAACACAGTTTTTAAAGGTCTTTTAATTATCACCCTTTTCCAGGTTGCACTTGAGTGTTTAAGTAAGTACCCTTTTTTGTAAAGTGTTCTTTAGAACTAGCAGGAAAAAATAATAAATAGCTCTCCCTAAAGGAAAAAGAAAGAAAAAAGAAATATCTTCTGAAGTCAACATCACATTGCATATGGTAGAAGAGTCAAATCTCTCTTTGACTTGAAGTGAAAGATGACAATTGTGGAAAGGGCTTGGAAACATGATAATGATGTTGGTCATGTGCTACCAAATTAGTGTCAAATCTGCATGGTCCCTTAGATTTCTTTCAAGGACTAATTTAAATTTTCAGGTGTGTTAGACCTTGCGTTTGCAAGATCAAAGGGAAGACATGTGACAACGTAGAGCCAAGGCCAAGTTTAAGAGATCAGGCAGTCCTTGACAATGGCAACTATGTATAAGGAAAATTTATACAAAATGTTTTTTTGTAATAATTTTTTTATCATGTTTATACTTTAAAAACATCTCTTTCAGGGAACAACATGGTTCCAGGTTTACATTTCTACTCAAACATGACCTTGGTACATATTCATCTTTAACATTCAATTCTATATCATATCATTATTTCCATTTTCCAGTACATTTTCTCCAGTATTCTTATTTTCTTTACACTTACTAAATCCATTTTCAATTTATATCTTAATTCCTTTTTCTCTAAATGTTCTCAAATCTTATTCTATAATCCAACATTCTTATTTTTTAATTCTAAATTCATTGTACCTTTATACTTTTATCTGTCACGTTTGCAATTTTGTCACATACTTTTATTTTATTATTCAATAAATTCCATCTTAAATCTAATAATTCCCCCAAATTTCCCCTTTTAAGTATCAATTAGAGTGTGCCACCCTTTTATCTTAGACATCCTTCAATTTATTCCCCTTTGATCCATAATCAAAAATTTATATAAAATGTTTTGTAGGTGGCGTTTACCAGTGGCCAGATTAGCAAAGATGCTTAAAAACATGTTCACCAGATGTTGGAAACCAGACACCAGGTATGTATTATCACACGTGATGGGCATGTGTAAAAGCAAAGAAGTATTGGACAAAGATGCATACATGGTTAGGGAAAAAAAGCAACGCATAGATTATAAGCCAGAAATATTTTTGTCGGGCATGATAACAGAAAAACTATGATAAAAGGAATTTATAATTAATATTACATGTTTTGACAGCAGCAAGAATTGTATTTGCTCAATACTGGAAAAATAAAGAACACCCACAGATAAGATGTAATTTAAAAAAAAAATTAGATTGTACAGATGGACAGATTGACACTAAAAATAAAAGAAAAAGAAGACACAGAGTATTTTCGAACATGGGATTTGTTTTACAAATAGTTGGATAGCAGAGGCAGAAATTAGGAGCAGGGAAAGTATTATATATAAATAAAATGATCCAGACAATATGCTGTTCACTGGGTTCCTGTGTATGTAATGTGAACATCTATATATATATAAAAGTGAAATACCAATCCCCAAATCTCCAGAACTGTAAAGCATACAAACTTGAAAGTTGGCATGTATGTTCCTCTTGGCTTCTAGGTGCTCACTAAGAAAAGATTTTTTGAAATGACCATCGGTATTTTGTATATTATTATTAACACGCTCTGATGCTAAGGAGTTCTACTCCCCCTCCACTCCTGAAAAGAAATCTGTTCCAAATGCAAAACAAAAGCAGAGGAGAGGAGTTTCAATTTCACAGCAGCAATCAGCTTTAGTACAGAACAGTTGAGTTAAGCCACACCCAGGCTCCTTGTTGTCTCCTTCTTGCTCACACAGCAAATACTGTTTCAGTTTCCAAACAGCCCTCAACTCTCTCCCACACTGACAGAATGCTAGCCAGATGAATGATGGATGCTGGTAGCATGATGGATGCTGGTAGGCAGGGGCACAATTTGTTTTTCCTTATTTTCCTCCCCCAAAACTAAGCCCGATCACATAGTTTTGTGGCAAAGCATGAGTAAAGAGCTAGTATATAAATAAACTGTTAAAAAAAAAGAGAGAGGGACTGGACAGTCCTCAGCTGGATGAGACAAGGGAAAAGAGGTCCAGAGTAGCCACACCCTAGACTTTCTCAGGATATATCCAATAGCTTAGAACATAATAGCTTTAGTTTGGCAGGATTCTGTCTATTAAGTGCAAACAAATAAAGGAATGAATTCTATTGGATTTTTATGTCTCATTTCTGGGCTTGGGCCTGACATCAGGTCAGAGGTGGTATTCAACCAGTTCTCCTACTTGGGCCAACCGGTAGTGATTATTCGGCATGGGTTGCCAAACCGGTGGCAACCCCTGGCTGGCCACACCCCCAATCTGGTCGCCCAGTCGCTCACTTGCGATCGTTCTCCTAGCTTTCCATTCCCCATGTCCTCTTTCTCCCCGGGGGAAAGGAAGAAAGGCATGGACGCTGCAAGTATCGCTTTCCCGGTGTGAATTAAAGTGTCTGGAGTGAGAAGGAGTGCGGTCTGACAGAGCGGGTGGGGGAATCCAGTCCAGCCTTGGAAAAATTTAAAGGAACTTCTTCCAAAATGCTTGTCGGTTAAGTGCTGTTTGTGTGTGTGTGTGTGTGTGTGTGTGAGAGAGAGAGAGAGAGAGAGAGAGAGAGAATGAGAGAGAGAGAGAGAAAACTCTGTGCTATTCTTTTTAATTGTTCCATTATTTATCATGTGTTAATATTTTACACTGTCCCTACACCTAGAGTGATTTTTCTGCCTTTCTTTTGCTCAGGGCTACCACATATTTTTCAGGGTTTACATGCATTCAATGTCAATAGTCCAGAGCATAAAAAACACATGTGTTTAACAAGAGTTGAAAGGGACCTTGGAGTTCTTCTAGTCCAACTCCCAGCTCAGGCAAGAAAACTGAGGATGCCAAACAGTAGAAATCCTGGGAAAGGTGTCAGAATAATACTTAGAAGGGACCTTGGGGTGAACCCTATACCATTTCAAAGAAATGGCTGTCCAGTCTTTTCTTAAAAACTTCCAGTGATTGAGCACCCAGAACTTCTGGAGACAGGCAGTTCCACTGGTTAATTGTTCTCACTGTCAGGAAGTTTCTCCTAAGTTTTAGGTTGCTTCTCTCTTTGTTCAGTTTCCATCCATTGCTTCTTCTTTGCATTCTGCTTCTTTGGAAAATACGTTGTCCCTCTTTCTTTGTGGTGGCCCCTTAAAAGCCTGTTGCCTATATCGCACTCTTGAGTAAAGCATGTGAGCCATTTCCTCCTTTCAGTGGTCCACGAAAGTACATCTATAGTATGCAGATAATAAAGTCAAAAAAGGTGAACAGCATTTTTATAGAACTATAGATAAGTTGAGGCTGGGTGACAAGGAATGGCTGGGAGGGAAGGGGCCAGGTGAGGCACCCCTTGATGTGAGTGACATTGAGTTGGCCACGCCCACCCAGTCACATGACCACCAAGCACGTCCACCCAGTCACGTGACCACTAAGCCACACCCACCCAGTCACATGACCACCAAGACACATCCACCAAAGAAGCCACGCCCACAGAACCGGTAGTAAAAAAAATTGAATTCTACTACTGCATCAGGTGTTCCTGTAGTGTACCTATTGCCAATATAATTGAGTCCATCCACTTTGATGCTGGCCATCCCCTTCCCCTTCCCCTCCCTTCTTTCTCAGCATTACAGGCTTCTCCAGAAAGTTAGATCTTTGCATAATGGCTCCAGAGTAGAATAGCTTGAGACTGACCTTTGTGCCTTGAATGAGACATCGGGATCGATGTGTTCAATGGTTTGTTTTCTGGGCTGGCTTAGATATTCTCAGGAGTCTTCTCCACTATCAGAAGTGTCAATATTCTTTTCTTTTCTTTTCCTTTTTTAACAAAATCCAACTTTCACTTCCATGTATTATTATAAGGAAAGCCATTGCCTGCAGGATTGTGATCTTTTGGAGACAAATAATAAATTCCAAAACTTCTACAGTAAAATATGGGTTGTTCTTGCTGGATATGTATTATTTCTTATACAACTTGGGCCTAATTCTTAACGGAGAGCTTTTGCAAGAACTCTGAAATTGATGGGCAGCCCTAAACCCATTCTGGATTTATGCAGATAGTGGCTTTTCAAAATGCTACTTAACCATCTTAAGATGGATGCTAGTGTAGAATTTTATCATGCCCTTCTATGAATATGAGATAAAAGATACATATTGTAATAGAAGAAAATGTGATTTGTCACTATATAATACCAAAAGAGACCTGTAAATAGCTGGGTTTGAACTATTATATATTATTCTCATGGATTTAAAATTTAAAATTAGAATTTAAAAAGGAGGAAGGGCAACAAATGCTTCCTGCTTCCCCACTTTAGTATTAGTTGCTTAGTGACTGCTTTGCATAGTGACCATCTGAAGTTGAAGTGCAAGAACCTAAGAATTGTATTGACCCAAGCTTCAATGCATCATTCTTTGTGTTCTGAGTGTCGATCTTACAGTGTTGCTTTACCTGTTCTTCACTGTTTTATTGATCATCTGATATTTGAACGCACATAGAATGTGAACATGGAGATGCTATTTTTTCTTTTCAACATATAGCAATGATTCTTACCTGTAGCTTATCTGTGTTGGATGGTGGAAAGGAAATGCTATAGTAGTGACAAAGAATACCAAGCTAATTGCTTTTACTGAGTTGATGTTGCAAGTGCCTATCCTGTTTATATAGGAGAGGAGGGTGGGGGTCAAATGCATCATAAGTTTTGAATCTTTATGACCCCATGAGAGATCTAAATCCAACCCCCCTCAAAATCACCAGACTGTTACCTGGTGTCAATTTATTCTGACAATCAGTTCAAAATTAAGCAGCATGAAAGAAATATGTAATACTTTCGAACTATATCCTGGTCCTCTCCTTCTTTCACCTGATAATTTGGCTATAAAGATTGGAGTTGGTATTGTGTGGTCACAGTACATGTTCCTTCATCTCACAGTTGGCTCTGGATGCCTCTGAGTCTAAAAATGCATTCAGGTAAACCCCCGATGTTTGCAAATCCCTATGGTTAAATGGATGCATCATCCCCATCTGTCTATTGTGCTATTTACCTGTCTACCCACTTATGCATTTCTCAAAAACTTGTTTCTTGACAGCATGAAGTTATCCAAAATGCACGATCAATTCTTTATTTAGCAACAGGGCAAAGCATCAACACATATTTAAATCTTATTCTGACAAACATATTAAAAATCTGTCACTGAACTGAGTTCTGGGACGGATGGAATTATATGATTAATACGTGGAGGGGCTCAGAGGGGGGGGGGGCGGGGAAGATCCACCCACTTAGCCCAAACGAACCTTTAAGCCAAGCCCCTGTTTCCAGCTTAAGGCTGTGCATATCTCATTCTGGCCCTTTGAGCATCCACTTCTTAATGAATGGGCGTTGGAATTGTGCATGGTTGCAACTATCCCTTTGAATAAACGTACCTGCTTTAAGGATGATGTCATCTTGTGTAGGATTCCAGTATGGAAATAGGATTCTATTTTTTAGGAATAAAATAAAATCTCCTTCCACCCTTTTAGCAATAGTTGATTATGCTTTGACTCTTTTTTTCTGTTGATTTATTTTTATTTTTATTATAAGAATATATCATGGTTCATCCATTCTGACATTACAAAAATGACAATTGTTATACATATATAAATTTTACTTTACCCTTTACAGTCTTCTTATCTGATACCTTGTTTACTAATTATTCTAATTATCATAGCTACTTATGTTCCGACCCTGCCTTCTTTTATGCAACCACTGATAAAATTTATCCCACGTTTCATAGTACTCAGATTCCCCCTTGTTTTTTAATCCTAGGGTTAACCTATCTCATTCTGCACAGGCCATAATTGTCCTTATTACCTCTGTTTCTGGTGGTATGGTTTCCTTCTTCCAGTATTGCGCATTTATTATTTGACTCTTGAGCCTGACACAGCATCATTCATCAGGAGAACTTACCCCACACTAGTGGTGGTATGCTGCAGGTTCACACCGGTTCTAGCAATCCGGTAGCGCCAATCACCAGTTGGCCCCCCCCCCCCCCCCCCCCCCCCCCCTGTCCTATATTTCCTTTGTTTGTAGATCAGCTGATTCTCACGGCAGAACAGATTACCATGCCTCAGCTGTTTTACAGCACTAACAGTAAGTTTTCATGCTTAAAATCGCCCATTTTAGAATGCTCTGTGTGCACCCACAGAACCAGTAATAAAATATTTTTAATTCCGCCACTGCCCCGTACATTTATCCTCTTCAGCCTCTTTGCAAGCAAGTTCTTGAGAAGGCAATTTTCTTTCTTCAAATTTCCATCCCACCAAACATACAATTCTGCAGCCATTCCCCTTGGGTAAATCTTTGGCTAAAGGCCCTGAGAGTTTTGGGCTGAGCGTTGATCTAAATTATATCTTCAGGACTGGGGTCAATTTAATTAAGCATATGTTCAAGAAGCAGCAAGAAACCTTTCAAAATCTGACTCAAAGGTACTTTTAAGAGCTAATCAGACTTAACAGCTCTGCTGAATTGACTAGGGGAAAGAAAAGAAGAAGAGAGTGACAACTCTGAAACACTGGCTCAACTTTCTTTCTTCCCTGTGAGGCCTGCAAAAATAAATGAGGTGGAGGGGGGGGGGGGAAGGAAGAGTGGCATTTTGGAGCAAGAGGCCAAAAACAATTGCTTTTCAACCAGGAAGTGTAGAAATCCTTAAGGAACATGGTTGCATTTGTCTCGTTTGGGTTTGTTAAAAAGGGAAATGCAACCAACATATTTCAGACTTTCATAGCCAGTAAACATGTTTCTTGGAGTTTATTTCTTGGTGAAACTAGATGTTAAAATTGCCCTTAGATATAGGCAGAATTATGCACAAATTTATTTTTTCGTAGAGGGATTGGATCGAACCTTACACACGACTCTCCGGTGGAAAGAGAGCATTTGCAACAGTTTTATTTTTCTAGGATGAGGTTCAGGATCAGCAGAAAAAGTAGCACACATTTAGAGGGAAAAGTCCTAATAGGAAGTATAGATCGACAATGGAATTATTCAGAGAAGTAATTGACTTCCCATGACTAGATGTGTTCAAGGAATGCATTAATCAGGATTCCGACACTGTGCAGAGCATTGGACCTGATGGGCTAAGTCAGGGCTCCCCAAAGTTGGTGATTTAAAGATTTGTGGACTTCAGCTCCCCAAATTCCCCATCCAGTATGGCTGGCTGAGGAATTCTGGGAGTTGAAGAAAGGATGGTCAAAAACTAAACAAGGAGAGAAGCAACCTGGAATTAAAGAGAAACTTCCTAACAGTGAGGAAAAATAACCAGTGGAACAGCTGGCCTTCAAAACTTGCAGGCACTTCATCACTAGAGGTCTTTAAGAAAATGGTATATCAAATGGTATAGGGCAAGGGTCTTCAAACTTGGCAAGTTAAAGACTTGTGGGCTTCAACTCCCAGAATTCCTGAGCTAACATGACTGCAGGAGGAATTCTGGGAGTTGAAGTCCACAAGTCTTAAAGCTGTCAAGTTTGAAGACCCCTGATGTAGAGCTTCTGCTTGAATAGGAGGTTGGACCTCCAGTGTCCCTTCCAGCTCTATTCTGATTAATTGATTGAAAACTAGTAACTTCCATACACAGTAGAAATTTTCTTGGTTAGTAATTAACCTTAGTAAGACCATATCTGAAATATTGCATCCAGTTTTGGTCACCACACTATAAAAAAAAGATGCTGAGATTTCAGAAAGAATGCAGAGAAGAGCAGCTAAGATGATTAAGGGCTTGGAGTCTAAAACTTATAATGAACAGTTGTAGGAATTGGATTTGGCCAGTCTAGAGAAAAGGACTAGGAACGACATGATAGCAGTGTTCAAAAATATCTAAAGGGCTGCCACAAAGGAGACCTATTTTCCAAAGCACCAGAAGGCAAGAAAAAGAAATGGAAGGAAACTAATTAAGGAGAGAAGCAACCTAAACCTAAGAAGAAATTTCTTAAGAGTGAGAAGAATGCACCCATATGGAATAGATTGCCTTCAGAAGTTGTAGGTGATCCATCACTGGAAGCTTTTAAAAAGAGACTAGACCGCCACCTGAAATGGTATAAGGACTCTTGATTGAGCAGGAGGTTGTATTCTGCATCCCAGTAGAAGTTGTGATGATTAAATTCTCCATTACTATGCTCTACACCCCTTTACAGCCCTCTGAAAGATTTGTGGTTTGCTTTTGAAAGATATCGTCCATATCTTCCCCTTGATTCTTTGATTCTGCGATTCCTTTTTCCTGAGACTTTTGTATCTCTGTGCATCTCTTTGTTGCTGCTGCCATTAAAAAGCTATTAAACCCAAGATCATTCAAGGGCATTGGAGGAAAAACTGGGCAACCACTGTGAAAAATGACAAGACTATTCTGAGGGGAATAACTCTATGAAACGATGAGAATGTACTCTGGGTTTTTCTCTGATTATAGATGATTAAAAAATTCTTACCTATTTTGTAAAATGATTTCCATATTAAGCTATATACATGTGTGGGATTTGTTTGTTTTATTCTTAGACAGATCCCTCTCTGTAATGTAATTTTCATGGAAATATCCCTGTAGATTTTATGCATGACCCTTCAAGTTAATATTCCTGTAATCTTTAAAAATAAAAAATGAGGGGGGGAAAAAACGTCTTTGTGCTTTTCAAAATGCCCATTTATCTCTTGTCTCTGTTTTCTTATTTCAAAGAATATGAAAAGCACGGATGTTCTATTAAGGGCTCTCTAGAAAAAAAAAGGCACTTATGGACTCATATAACATTACACTTGGTGCAGAGATATATTTTGCATCTATTTTAAAGAAAGGGTTTTGGAGGAAGGAGTTCGTTGGCACTAGTGATTTGGAAAGCAATTCATCCTTCTTTCATCACATAATAGCTTGTCCGGATGAGCAGGAGATGGTCAGAAATGTAATTAACTTCATAATTAGGTTTTAAGCAATTCTTTCTGGGTTAAGAAGATACTGGTTTTAGGACAACAGTTAGGAATTAACCCTAGTGTAACAAAATTTGGGTTAAATACAAAATGACTCAAGTTAAATGTTTCAAATTCATTACTACTTACATAGTATTATACAATAATGCTGTTGTGACTTACTTACAATTTTGACTTAAGTATAGACCTTGGGAAGAACCTCATTCTTAAATTGAGGACTACATATGCACTCTGATTCTCTCTGCAATATGCATTCCGCATATGCACTCTGATGAAGGCATTATAGGTTAATAGATAATTGCAGGACCATATATTTAAAATCTTACTAAGACCTCACCTGGAATACTGCAGCTTTGATTCTAAAACAATTCAATGATTTGAATTTCATCACTGAATTAAAAGTCTCTGACTTTTAATAGATTATTTTAAACAAATTGGGTTTTTTTTGTGCTTTCAAAATGCCATCCAATTTGACTTTGTCCATGCCAAGTATCTACTTCATTTGATTGCGGTTTACACGTCTGTTGTGGTCCCATTCTTAACTAGCTGATTTAGATATGGAATTAATGTTTGGTGAATTCAAAGGGTTTAGATGTTGATATTTAGCCAGAACTTTTGTGCATGCAGTGGACTGTTCCCAGTTTATTAATGTGATTTTGTTGCACATTTTACTATCCTGCTATATCACGGTGAGCATCAAGCTTGGATTAATTTTATTTATTTATTTGATTTGTCAATCACTTACAAGATAATAGGTATAAGTATAAACATGGGTAATACAGGAAATAGGTATGGATAAATGGGGACAATAGGAAAAGGACAGTAAGCACGTTGGTGTGCTTATGGACGCCCCTTACAGACCTCTTAGGAATGGGGTGAGGTCAATAGTGGATAGTTTAAGGTTAAAGGAGTGGGGGTTAGAGGATGTAACAACAGAGTCAGGTAGTGCATTCCAGGCATTGAGCACCCTGTTGCTGAAGTCGTACTTTCTGCAATCAAGTTTGGAGTGGTTTACATTGAGTTTGTATCTGTTGTGTGCTCTTGTATTGTTGCAGTTGAAGCAACAATACATTGACTGGTAGGACATTGTAGCAGATAATTTTGTGTACTACAGTTAAATCCAAACATAGGCAGCATAGTTTAAGGTTGTCCAAGCCCAAAATTTCAAGCTGGTGATATAGGGTGTTCTGTTGCGAGCAGAGTAATGTAGTACTCTTCTCGTGAAATACTTCTGGACTCGCTCAATTGTATTAATGTCCGATATACAGTGTGGACTCCAGACAGATGAGGTGTATTCAAGTATTGGTTTAGCAAAGGCTAGCAACAGGGCTTTCTCAGAGTACAAAATAAATAATCTGGTGAGCATAGAATAGAGTTTGAAGGGAGCTTGGAGTCTTCTAGTCCAAGCCCCTGCTTAAGCAAGATATCCTATATCATTTCAAATAAATGGTTGTCCAGTCTCATTTTGAAAGCCTCCAATGATGGAGCACCAACAACTTCTGAAGGCAAGCTGTCCCATTGGTTGTTTGCTCTCACTGTTAGGAAATTTCCTATTAGTTCTATGTTGCTTCTCTCCTTGGTTAGTTTCCATGCATTGTTTCTTGCCTGGACTTTTGGTGTTTTGGGAAATAGTTGAATCTCCTCATCTTTGTAGGATCCCCTCAACACTGCTATCACATCTCCCCTAATCCTTCTTTTCACTAGACTAGACAAACCCAATTCCTGCAACTGTTCTTCATATGTTTTAGCCTCCAACCCCCTAATCATGTTTGCTGCTCTTCTCTGCACTGTTTCCAGATTCTCAATATCTTTTTTTTTTTTTTAATATTGTAGTGACCAGAACTGAGTGCAGTATTATTTATGTGGGAACCAAATTGTTAGAGCAAATTTCTCAGGTACGGAGAAGTGGAAAGTAGATATAGCTGGCTCATCTCTTCTCAACTCAGTTTCAAAAGGTAATCAATCCAGAATCTACCCTGGGGAAAACCTTCAGGAAATGGAAGTGGGCAACTTCATTTCTAAAAGCTGATTACCTTTCTCAGCATGGGTTGTGAATCTTTAATATTGGATGGGTTTCAATGGCATTAGCTAGCTTGGCTTCCTTGAACCTGAAATCCATTTCTGTAAACATCAGATTAAAGAAGAGGACAAAATTAGTACGTGTTGGCTAACACTTAATCATTCTTCAATCTGCTGTCGCTAGAGAATGTAGAAAGCAAAAAAAAAGCTAATCAACACTTCATGAGAGCCTCTTGCACGGATAATCTTGACTATATTCTTTTCTTTACCCATTATAAACTCCAGGGGTATTTCTCTAAGCAGGAATAGGCCTTGACTCTTATTCTTAATTATACTTCTTGCTCTTTCTGAAATCAGTAACAGACAAACATACACACACACACAAACACACACACACACACCCGAAGAATTGCAGGTTTGTACTAAAATTGAAAGCTGATCTTAAGAAAAACAAAGAGGAGGAAAAGGAAACCTAACCCTTAGTTCTGCTTCATGAGGTGTGCAAAGCAGGTCATGTAGATGTAAATAGGAGTATGCAGAACTTAGATTAGATTTAAGGAATCAGTCCTTGCTCTCTGAAGATGCTTCACGTCAGTAGTATGATGGCTCATGCAACTTTGTGTTTGATATCAATCGGGATTAATTCAAAGAATAAGAGCTGCTATTTTGTAAGCATTGCTCCAATCAGTTGCCAATTTGTGCTTATGAACTATTAACAATCTCCCCTGACAATTGAGTGAACATAGAATGGAATGGAGTAGAATAGAATAGTATAGAATAGAATAACAGAATTAGAAGGGACCTTAGAGGTCTTCTAGTCCAACCCCTTGCTCAGGCAAGGAACCCCATACCATTTCACACAAATGGTTGCCTAATCTCTTCTTAAAAACTTCCTCCACCATTTTAAACACCATTCAAAACCCATCCTCCACCATTCGTTCAGAACTGAAGAAGCTTCTTGGATGAGAAGGGAAACTTCTTCAAGGGAAAACAAAGTCCAGCTGCCTTTTTGAAAAAAAAAAGGCATCTTTGGGTCAACCATGACCTGGATGAGTGAGAATCTCCATAGAGGTAAAGGCGATGAGTTTGACTGGATGGGAAGGCTGGAGAGTTGTTTGACTGAAAATAATCACGATTTGTACCGCAAAGAAGGAGAGGAAGGCAGGGTCAAGAGTATGATAGTGCAAGTGGTGGAACATTCGCTATTAGAGTTCTGCAAAATGATTTGCATCCATGAAGATTCCTGTGAAACCCATTTTCACCCCTGTGTGAAGCCATGCATTATCCCCTCACTCCCTCAAGTTCGGAGGCTGGGGTAAAGCAGCCTTGCTCTGAATTGTTCTCCATCGGTGGCCCAATGGTTAGAGTGCAGTACTGCAGGCTACTTCTGCTGCCTGCCGGCTGCCTGCAACTTGGCAGCTGGGGTCTCACCAGGCTCAAGGCTGACTGAGAGTTCCCTCCTTCTGAGGTGGGTAAAATGAGGACCCAAATTGTTGGGGGCAAGATCCTGACTCTGCAAACCGCTTAGAGAGGTTTTCAAAGCACTGTGAAATGGTATATAAGTCTAAGTGCTAAATGCTAAGTGCTATTGCTATCTCTGATCTGGATACTAGACATGGCTACTGAAAACATATGTTAATATTGAAGTCGTATATGCATGTCATATATGCATGTCGAGACATGATAGCAGTCTTCCAATATTTGAGGGGTTGCCACAGAGAGGAGGGTGTCAAACTATTTTCTAAAGCACCTGTAGGCCAGACAAGGAATAATGGATGGAAACTGAACAAGGAGAGATTCAACCTAGAAATAAGGAGAAACTTTCTGACAGTGAGCACAAGCAACCAATGGAACAGAAGTTGCCTTTGGAAGTTGTGGGAGTGTCATCACTTGAGACTTTCAAGAAGAGATTGGATTGCCATTTGTCAGAAATGGTGTTGGGTCTCCTGCTTGGGCGGGGGGGTTGGACTAGATGACCTACAAGGTCCCTTCCAACTCTGATTATCTGTTATCAGTATGTAAAAAAAATCACCAGAGGAAACTCTGAAATGACACCATAATGAGAACTGCCATGATACAAAGCACATCATTGAAACAAATTAGACCAACAGTACAATTGTTTTTTTTAAAAAAAGAACCATTATTATGGTCATTATTTTACCAGAACTGCTCTGAGTCATTGTACTTTTAATTAGAAATATACAGAGCTTTTAGGATCTTTCCCCATAGCAAATTCATCCAGTAGTCAAGAAATATGCCCATATGACTTGGTAGGACTTCAATAAGGTCTTGGAAAGGATATTCAACTTCTGTGATACTTTAGAGTTAGAATTTAGAATTAGAATCTTTCAGGCAATGGTTTTCCCTGTGATACTATATGAAGAAACAAGATAGAAGGAGTATTTATGCTTGAGCTTTGGTATTGGAGAAGTCTGTAAGGATACCACGGACCGCCAGAAAGCAGAGGGATCAAATAAGTTAGAATCCTTGCTTGAAACTCAACAGCTCCAATACTTTGAACATATCCTGCAAAGACCCACTTTGCCTGAGAAATCCATGAGGCTTGGAGAAATAGA
This sequence comes from Pseudonaja textilis, assembly GCF_900518735.1. Next base: position 15,101,318 of record NW_020769320.1, on the reverse strand, counting down.
AGAAGAAGAAGAAGAAAAGAGAGAGAGAAAGAGAAGGGCCATTGACAAGATGGATGGATTCAATTACAGCAGCAATAGATGCACCACTGAGAGATCCTAAAAGACCAGGTTGGACAGATAATTCTGAATCTATCTGCATGATTGCTAAGTGTCAACAATGACTGGACAGCATTCAATCGGTCAGCTGAAAATTTGACTGCATGTTTTGTTAAAATACATTATGAACAGATAGTAGCTACAGCTGGCCATTGTGTTTTCTTCCCCTTTCCTTTGTATAAGAAAGTCACAATATAATTCCATTCTTTAAGACTGAAATTCCAAGGTATTCTTTTGAGGGCAGATAGGAACAGCAAGATTATATTTGAAAGTTGCTTTGTAAGGATATAGAGAATGCCAAAAGGGAGGAATTGACAAACACTTTTCACATTAAAGGTCTCATAAAGATTCATATTTATTCATCCAGAGAAGATTGGGAAAGCAACAGAGAAGAACAACAAATATGATTAAGGAACTGGAGACTAAAACATATAAAGAATGGTTGCAGGAATTGGGTGTCTCTAGTCTAATGAAAAGAAGGACCAGGGAAGACATGATAGCAGTGTTCCAATATTTGAAGGACTGCCATAGAGAAAACTTATTTTCCAAAGCACCCAAGGGTAGGATAAGAAGCAATGGATAAAAACTAATCCAGGAGAGAAGCAACCTAGAATTAAGGTGAAATTTCCTGACAATAAGAACAATCACTGGAGGTTTTTAAAAAGAGATTGGACAGCCATTTGTCTGAAATGCTTGAGAAGGGAGTTTGAAGAGGTCCCTTCCAACTCTGTTATTCTGTTATTCATCCAGGTTTTTAAATTGTGATTAAAGCACTAATTGTGGCACCTCTCACAATGAAGTGATGCACTTTCCTGTCCTAGGTATAAAGAGAAATGTGGTCCTGGAAAAATCCAGAAGGGAGAAAATTTTTTCCTGGAAAAAAACCTAAGCTGAGTCATTTTGTTTTCCAGCCAGTCAGAGTTGCTTGGAAAATCTGTTTAAGAGAATGTGGGGAAAATGCTTCCACTGCAGGAATCTTCTCCAATAGTAATGATTTAATCTTCTAATGTCTGAATGTGAAAATAGACTTTCGCATACTGAGAAAGTAGACTTTCTGCTTGAAAGAGTTAATCTAACCCAACGTGGAAAAATACAAGAAAGGCAAAAAGATGCATTAGTCACTTGAAGATCGAGAAAGGGTGAATGTCTTGAAGAAACAGACATTATAAGGGGGGGAGGGGGAGAAATAATCACAGGTTTCAGCAAATGATGGGTAAGATCTACAGCTTAGTTACTTCATTTGCCTCTGGATTTATTCCAGAAATCTATCACAGAGGAGCTCAGATAAATTTTTTAATTACTAAGGAGGAAATGAGCTAAGGGAAATAGATAATGTAAAATGGATTTAGTTCCTGCTATTGGTTGATTTGGATAGTGAAAAATGACCTGCGAATGTTTAAAACTATACAACAATTGTACATTTCTCATTGCACGGTCACTTGACACACAGGATATATATATATACATTGCGTGTGTGTATCTGGTCTCCATCAAATAGGATAATTCAGTTTTTCAATTAGATAGTAGTCAGCAGCTCCATACTTCTTTTCCTGAAATAGCCACTTTCCAATAAGCAAAAAATAAAAAATCAATACCTGTTGTGGTCTGCCAGTGGAGTTGGTAGCAGATTTGGACAGTGAGGAGGTTGGGGAGGAACAAGGGCCAGGCCTGGAGCCTGGGGAAGGCTCTGATGAGGGCTCTGTGTCAGAGGCAGAGATGGGGTCAGGGCCATCTGACAGTTATCAGCTGCCTTTGGAGTTGGAGATAAGTGATGAAGAAGAACAACTGGAGCCTGTTCCCAATGTCTGCATGCACAGAGTTGCCAGAAGGGAAAAGCTAAGAAACAAGGCTCAACTTGGGAATAAAGCCACAGGTGGACAGTGAATAGCCACTCCAGTAGGGAATAAAAGAGGAGCGAAAGGGGAATCGGGTTTTGCAGGAGACAATTAGTTCATTTAGGTGAAGATCTGTTCCTGCATTCTTGCCAAGTATTGTCTTCTACAGTGTGGCGTCTCAAAGATATCAGCCAGGCAATTCTCCAAGCTTGATAAAGATCTGTAATTAGGAAATATCTTGAAAGACTGTTGGCTGGGACTTTGCTAGAGAGGAATTCACTGTAAACTAAAAAAAAGGGGGGGGGTTATCGGGATGAGGAGTCAGCTTCGTGCTGTTGGGGAAGCCTAGATCAGAACAGTACCCTAAGTGGAGAGGGCGGAGCTGGCGTCACGACGATATGGCATGTGATCTTGGAGGTCTGAGATTGCTGCTGATATCTTTGCTCCTGGATGGTCCTATCAGATCTAAACCATCCCAAAGAGATGGTGAAAGTGAAGAGCGCATCCTATCGATCCCAGGGATACTGCAAAGTCCCTGGTAGATCCAGGAGAAGCTCTTCTTGCCAGCGGCAAAGAGGCAGCCATTAAAGCTGCTGAAGTTGGGACAGCTCCGAAACGGAAGAGAGCAGAAAGAGAGAGTGTGCTGGTTTGGTGAGAACTTTTTTTTTTATTTTAAGATCTGAATGGACACCCTAAGGAAAAGAAAGAATCTGTAACAGTTTTGACAGAAGTGATTAAGCGGCGATTTTAAACAGGAATGTCAAAGTAATGTTTTTTTTTTCTCATGGCTGGATTTTCTATATATGATCTTGTATTTTGAAACTGGACTGGTTTTTTCATTTATATCTATTTTTTTCTTCTCCTTTTTGATTTTGTAATATTTTAGGCTAGAGGCTCCCTTTAGTTATTTCATTTTTAAAAAATATCTTTTTCTTTTTTTATTAATTCTTATTATATCCTGCTCAGAAAAGGAGGGGGAAAGTGAGAATAAAGAAACTTTCTAACACTGCCAACTAGAGGCTTGAAAATATTCTATTTCCCTGTGACCAGACAAAGCTGAGAAAGCTGAGAAAGAAAGAACTGAGACTCTTTTTCAAGGACATTGCTATTTGATAAGATAGAGGGAAGAGCATGGGAGAGTATTATTGCAGGTGCTCTTCTGGGTTTCTATCAACAGCTGGTGTTGAAACGTAGTGGGGGGGGGAAAGGTGATAAGTTTTTGGAGAAGAGAGTTATAATAAGAGCCTTGGATAATTAAACAAAGCGCAGTGTGCCCTTTTGACTTTTCCTAAGTTGTGCTATCCCTCCTCACCAGCTTTATTGTATTTTTTTAATCTTTTTTTTGTAATAAGTATTTGGGTTTTTGGCTTTGTTGGAGCTTGTCTTTGTTTTTCTTTCTTTATTTCTTTCTTTTTTTTTTGGAAGTCCAATCTCTACGTTTGCTTTTTATTTTAAAGGGAAAGCCTTAAAAGCCTTTTTTTCCCCCCTTTCCTGGTATTTTTTCTTTTTACATCTACCTTTCTGGTTTATTCTTATGCACTTTTTTCTATATGAGACCTTTCAATTGGATTGAGGTGTTGAAGAACCTAAAGAATTTTTCCTTTTCCTTTTTTTTTCTTTTAAAAGTCTTTTTCTTTATCTAACTATTGATTGGATTAAGGTATACAAGAACCTGAAGAAATTTTGTCCTCCCTTTTTTTCTTTTTATTATTATTATTGGGCTTCTTTTTTCTACTATTTTTATTTTGAACTATAATTGGTTACTTCACAATTGGATTAAGGTTTAGATGAACCTGAAGATTTTGAATTGCTTAAAATGAGTAGGAAATTTATAGCTCCTGGTTCTTCAACTTCTACTTCTTCCTCTCCACCATCCAGAGGACAACGTTCAATACAGACAATGTTAAAGCAAGAAAAAGAACAAGAAAAAGTGACTTTGCAGATGATTATGCAAGGAATTCAAAATATTCAAGCAAGATCAGAGAATATTGAAAAGAGAATAGAGAACATTGAACAAAGAACAGAGAATATTGAACAAAGAACAGGGAAAACCGATGAAAAAGTGGAGAACATCCAACAAATGATGTTGAAATATGATGACAGATTCCAAAAAATTGAAGAAGAAGATAAACAAAGAGACAAGAACATTGGAGATATTGATAATAGATTAATGGTGGTTGAACAAGATAAAAATGGTATGTTGAGATGGGAGATGGATAGATCAGAATTCTATCTTAGATTCCAAAATGTAGAGGAAGAAAAAGGACAAAACCTAGCCGAGATAATGATAGAAATACTGGCTGAAGCTTTGGAAATAACTCAATAGAAGATGATGGATGGGATAGATGAGGTTTATTGAGTTTTCACAAGATATGTGATGAGAAATAGCTTACCAAGAGAAGTTCACATTAGATTTACAAAGAAAGCCATTAAAACGCAAATATTGCAAGTGGCAAAAGAGAAAACATTGAAATACAAAGACAAGGAGATTGTGATCTTGAAACAAATACCAAGAAGAGTGAGAGAGATGAGAAGAGAATACTGATTCCTGATTAAAATGCTACTTAAAAAAGAGGTGAATTATAGATGGCTGATTCCAGAAGGTTTAATGTTCACATGGCAAGAACAGAGACACAGAATTGACTCAATTGAGAAAGTGGAATTATTTTATACAGAATTTTTTGGAAGGAAAGAGGAAGAGGCAGAAAAAGAGATCGAATTGAATTGAATTGAATTGAATTCCAAGAGGACTGCCAAATGGCAACTGAAAAAGAAGAAGGCACAGTAGGTGGAAAGGTGGAAGCCAAAGAACAACATGAACTAAGATCTATGAGAGCTGCTAAACTTAACTATAAAATATAACCATGGAAGAGAAAAAATGGATTACAATTAATATAAATGGACTTAACTCAGCCGTTAAAAGAAGGAAAACCTTTCATAAATTAGAGAAATTAAAATTTGATATTATTTGTCTACAAGTAGTACATATTAAAAAAATAATATGAACAATTGTTGGTACAGCCAAAATTAGGGAAAATTTACTTCCTTGACCCAATGTAAGAAAAGAGGAGTGGTTTTATATATTAAAGAGACCACCCCAGCAAAATTGATCTATACCGATGATGATGGAAGAATACTAATGGTGGAAATAATGGACAATAATATGAAAACACTCCTGATTGTAATTTATGCTCCGAATGACAAACAAGAAGAATTCTACAAAAAATTACATATGAAAATAACTGAACTGGACTATGTTAATATAGTTATATGATGGGAGATTTTAATGGAATTGTAGACAATAAATTGGACTATACAGCACAGAAAACAATAAAGCAAAACAGAAAGACTCTCCCTAAATCTTTTTTTTTAAATGGTAGATGAAATAAATTTAAAAGATACATGGAGAGAAAAAAATGCTAAAACTAAACAATACACCTTCTATTCAAATAGACACTTATCATGGTCCAGAATAGATATGATATGGATGTCAACAGAATTAACATCTAACATTCAAGAAATAAATATTTAAACAAGTGCTTGGACAGACCACAATCCAATGACAATTAAATGGAAAGGACAAAAAAGAAGATCTAGATGGACATTAAATAATACTATTTTAAAGGAAAAAGACTTCACATAGTGGATGGAGAAAGAATTGGCTTTTTTCTTTAGAGAAAACAAAAAAGAAGATACATCAATTCAGAATATATGGGATACAATGAAGGCATATGTTAGAGGCTTGATAATAGACTATACAAGGAAAAGGAATACTATGAAAAGATTAGCCTCTAAGGCCCTAGACGATGAGCATAAAAGACTTGAAAAAGAGCTACAGAAAATGCCACAGAAAAAGGACATCAAGCTAAAAATGGATATAATCAAATATAAAATGGGTCAAATAGAAAAAGAAGAATTAGCATAGAAAATTAGAGGTGCTAAACAGAATTACTTTGAAGTTGCAAACAAACCAGGTAGATGGTTAGCATACAAATTGAGAAAGGAGAAAGAATCAAGGAAAATATTACAATTAATAGATGACCAAGCCCAAGTTTGCCATGGTAGCAAAGAGAAGAAGGAAATCATTCGAGACTTCTATGGGAAATTATACATGCAAGAGAATAGTGATGAGGAAAGAGTTAAGCAGTACTTACAGAATGCTAATTTACCTCAGATACCTAAAGAGACTGAAAAAATGTTAGAAAGTAATATAACGATGATGGAGTTAACTGAAGTACTGAAGAAGCAAAATAATGGAAAGGCACCAGGCCCAGATGTATTTCTGGCAGAATTTTATAAAACATTACAAGAACCATTGAATCTTCTATTGCTAGGAGTTATGAATGAAGTTATGTTAAAGAAGAAGATACCTAAATCATGGTCAGAAGCCTATATTATACTTATTCCAAAAGAGGAGGCTGACCCATTACAAATTAAGAACTATAGACCCATTTCTCTACTAAATGCAGATTATAAAATCTTTGCTTCAATATTGGCAGAAAGACTTAAAAAATATTTAAATAATTTTATCCATCCTGATCAAAATGGATTTCTGCCAAAGAGACAAATCAAAGACAATATAAGAGTAATCTTGGATACTTTGGAATACTATGAGGCACATCCTGAAAAACAAATGGCTCTGATATTTTTAGATGCACAGAAGGCATTTGATAATGTGAATTGACGATTCATGTTATTACTGTTGGAACAGATGGGTTTTGCTGGAAAATTTATTCAAGCAATAGAAGCTATATACTATAAGCAAATGGCACAGGTAATGATAGAGGGAGAACTGACAGACTCTATTAATATAAGAAAAGGAACAAGACAAGGGTGCCCACTATCACCTTTGTTGTTTGTGTTAACTTTGGAAGTGTTAAACAGAAATATTAGAGATGAAAAGAATATAAAAGGAATGAAAATCAAAAAGGAAGAATTTAAACTGCAAGCATTTGCGGATGATCTGGTTTTCATCTTAGAAGACCCTTTAGAAACAGCATCAAAATTGATAGAAAAGATAGAGACATATGGAACGATGGCTGGTTTGAAAATAAATAAAGATAAGACAAAGATTTTGACAAAGAATATGCTATTAAGACAAAGGGAAGAACTGGCAGACCTATTGAAAATTCAAGTCACGAATAAGATCAAGTACTTGGGGATGTATTTGACAGCAAGATGTAGTACATTAAAAGAGAATAATTATATTAAACTTAAACAGCAGATAGCGCTAGATTTGGCGAAATGGGAAAACATACAACTGCCACTAATAGGAAGAATTTCAACAATCAAGATGAATATATTACCCAGAATTTTATATTTGTTTCAAACAATTCCAATTAGGCTTGGAAAAGACTACTTTGAAGATTTAAATTAAATTGTGTTGAAATATATATGGCAAGGTAAGAAAGCAAGAATAAAGTTAAAACTTTTGCAAGATGCTAGAATAAGAGGAGGATTTGGTTTGCCTAATTGGGAGTTGTACTACCAAGCTACAAATCTGATGTGGGTTAAGGAATGGATAACACTAAGAAATACTAGATTGCTGACATTAGAAGGACATGATTTGTTGTTGGGGCGGCATGCTTTTATATGGTACAAAGGAACTAAAACACAGGGGTATTTTAGAAGACATATACGGGAGTCTCTGTGGTTAAACTGGGAGAAGATTAAAAGACAATGTTATCTGAAAATTCCAGTCTGGTTATCAACTATTGAAGCATTTCGTATCCTATAATATACAAAAAGGAACAAACAGATATGGTGAAATATTGAATGAAAAGGGTGAACTCAAATTTGTACAAAAATTAGAGGAACAAGGTATAAAGATGAATTGGTTTTCATATGCGCAAATACATTCAAGGTATGATAAAGATTCTAAAACAGAAGGTTTCTATGATAAACTGACTGACTTAGATAAGATTTTGACAGGTACTGATGAAAAGGTGATTAAAAAATTGTATGGATATTTATTAGAAATTAAACTAGAAGAAGAACAAGTTAAAGAAACTATGATTGCTTGGGGGAAGAATTTTGGATATGGAATTGATTTAGAGAAATGGCAAAAATTGTGGTCTCAAAATTATAAAATGACAATGTCAACAGCATATAAAGAAAATTTGTATAAGATGTTTTACAGGTGGCACTTTCCCCCCGACAAGAATAGCAAGAATGTTCAAGAATAAATCTGAAAAATGTTGGAAATGTCATCAGACACCTGGCTCATATTACCATATGTGGTGGACTTGTGCAGATGCTAAGAAATACTGGACTAAAATCCACATGTGGTTGGAAAAAATGACAAAAAATATATAGACTTGAAACCAAAGATAGTTTTATTGGGAATTTTACCTGAAATATATAGCAAAGACTTGAAATATCTGATTGTAAATTTATTAACAGCAGTTAGTATTTGCTAAAAACTGGAAAAATGAGAAAATACCATCACAGGAGGAAATCATTAAGAAAATATTGGAATGTGCTAAAATGAGTAGATTGACATTTGAAATTAGAGAACAAGAGGATAAACAATTTTATAAAATTTGGGATCTTTCTATCAATGGTTAGACAATTAAGTACAGTAATGAAATATGTAGACTTTTAGAAAATAATAAATATATAAAGATGTACTCCTTTCTTATTATATCTACAAAATGATTTTAGGATAGATTTGGGATGATAATATGAACTGTTATAAAATAAACTAAGTAAATTATGGTTATCTTGTAAAACATGAATGAATAAAAGTATAGTGAAATGATTGATTAATAATGATACTAGGGTATTTAATTTTTGATTGACAATATGAGATTATATTTAATTGTAATTGAAGACTACGAAATGGAAGCACAAAACAATTTGTAAACCAATCGGCACACTGTATGTACACCTATGGAAGATAGCTTGATGTTTTTATGTTTTGTTTGTTTATGTTTGTTTTCAAAAAACCAATATTTTTTTTTTAAAGAACAGTACCCTAAGACGGGTAGGTAGGCAAAAGTCCTAATGGAGGGAAAAGGAAAGGCCTGTTCTTAATTTGTTATCACTGAATGTCAAAATCTTTACTCCAGTTTGTTCTTTTACCCCAGAGGTGTCAAACTCAAGACTGGTGGGCTGGATCTAGCCTGCAGGGTCCTTGGATCTGGCTCGTGGGTCTGCCCTTGAAATAGTGAAGGACCGGCCTGCCTCTGCCAGCAAAAACAGAGCCCAGGAGGCTGCATGTGACCCTGCCAAGCTCTGTTTTTGCTGGCAGAAGCTTGTAGGAGGCCATCCCAACCAAAAAAAAGGAGCTCACGAGGGTCTTACACAGCCCTCCCAAGCTCTGTTGTCACTGGCAGAGGGTTGCAGGAGGCTGTCCCAGATGAAAACAGAGTTTAGGAACCCATTTTCACTGACAGAACACTCAGGCCACCACAGGGGCCCTCAACATGAGTGACATCAACAGAGGTGGTTATTCAGCAGGTTCTGACTGGTTCTGGAGAACCGGTAGCAGAAATTTTGAGTAGTTTGGAGAACCGGCAAATTCCTCCTCTGACTGGCCCCGCCCCCATCTATTCTCCACCTCCCAAGTCCCATCTGATTGGCGGGGTCTTCTTTTGTTGCCCTGCACAGGAGAACAGAGCTGGAAAGCAGGTTAGTGGGGTGGGGAGGGAATGGGGATTCACTATCCTTTCCCTGCCATGCCCACCAAGCCATGCCCACAGGCCCAGTAGTAAAAAAAATTGAATCCCACCACTGGTCCCTTCACTCTCACAGTGGGGTCCTCTCAATCATGCTCTTTATCCAATGTAAGAGGTCTCAGAGGAAAAAAAAGTCTTTTTTTCCCCCTTCAACCTCTCCGTTCTTCCTTAGTTATAAGGTGACCAATCATCCTCCTTTAGGGAGGACAGTCCTCCTTTTGTAAGTTCTGCCCTCCCTCAAAAAGTATCCTCCTACATGTCCTCCTTTTTGATATTTGAAGACTTTTTGTAAATCTCCGTATTTGATCGATGCCGATCCGATCCGTTGTGTGTGATGTGACATATTTGTATTTGACATGATGACTCATCAAGGCTCAGTACAGTGCGGCGAGATGCAATTATGAGATGCATGCGCTCCACACAGGAGAATTGTTTTGAGAGAGTGTGCCGCACGCAAGAGTGCGCTGTGCTCAAGTGGCTTTGGTTTTTTTTTCTTCAATTTATTTGTGTCCTCCTTTTCATTGTAAAAAAGTTGGTCACCTTATTAGTTACTATCATTGTCAGCTATCACGGAGGGATGTGAAACAGCTAGAATTACTCAGTAATTGCTAATGTGTATAAAAGCTTCAGCACAAAACGTTATTCCTTGTGTTTGAACCACACGGGCTTTGCTATGTAAATTTTTTAAAAATTAAACCTACGCCCACCAAGCCACACCACACCCACCGAGCCATGCTCACAGAACTGGTAGTAAATTTTTTGGAATCTCACCACTGGACGTCAAGCTGGCCATGAACCCCTGCCCCTCCCCCACTATGGTCAAACACAAACCTGAGGCGGCCATCAATGAAATCGAATTTGACATCTGTGTCTTAGACAGTATAATGGCACTGCAAAAACTCAAGAAGGTAGAATTGCAGTTGTGAGCTTGAATGGATTAAGCAATGAGGAATCCGTGAGATCTCATCTGCTTTTAACAAACTGCAAACTCTGGGCTGGCCTTTTCTCTGTGCTGCTGCTAAGCTGCCTCTTTGGGATTTCCTCCCATCCCTGACAGTTGCAAGAGAAATGACTTTGAACTGGATGGAGAGCAAGCATTGAGTTGTCATGCACAGACTGCTTATCGGAGAGTAATCATGAGCTGAATGCGTTTCATTTTTTTTTCCTGAATGTGTTATTTTGTGATTAGCAAGCATCCCACTTAAAAGTGCCTTATCACTCCTTCCAAGTCTAAATAAAACATGAACCTTTCCATTTAGGGGGAAAAAAAAAGATGAATTAGCAGTTTGCAATTACTTTCCCTGAAATTAATCTTCCCCTCAAGCAAGAATCTAGCAACCGATCACAATTCTTCCTTAAACCTGAAACACTTTTATAAATGGAGTTTAAATCACTCTGTGTCCAGGTTAGCCTGGTGCAACTTAAACGAAAAGTAATAGGGAAATTAATTGCAAGTTTATTAAGCATTTGCAGTACTGGCCAGTGGGAGAGAAATTGTAGTATTGACTAGATAGTTTGGTGGTGGGTTGGGTGAGAAGCCCTAATATACTTGCAGCTCATCTTTTTCATCTTCAAATAATCAGGACTGGAAAGTGCTTCAGCCAAAGGAACTGCTACTGAGAAAGAATTTAATGATAAGGTACCCATTTAGGAGACAGGTGAGGCTAGCAAAATATAGTATATGCTGTTATGAGGACAGGATGAAGCTGCAGTTAGCCAGAAGAGCAGAACAAGCTTCTAAGAGAAGGAAGAGTAAAAAAGAAAGGAACATGATTAATGATTAAGAACAGTGGGACTCAAAGGGTTGGAGAAAGTCAGTGAAATAGGATATTGTCCTAAGCTGACAGAGAAAAAAAAAATGGCAAGGAAATCCCAAAAGTACTTTTTCAAAAAACAACTGAACTTAGTTTTTTCTTTGAAGACATGTTACTTCTCATCCAAGAAGTTTCTTCAGTTCTGACAGAATAGTGGAGGATGGAAATATTTATATTCATCTGGTTGTTAGCACTCTTTCTGAGAGTGGTTGGAGCCAATGGGAGGTTTATCTGTGCTCTCAGGGTCACCTAAATCATGCAAATGGGTGTGGAAATTTCCTGCTGAAAGGGACTGTGTTGCAAAGAAGATGTGCATTACTCAGGTAGCCCTGAAGGCACAGATAAATCTCCAAGTGGTCTCAACTACTCTCAGAAAGAAGGCTAAATGACCAGATGACTGCAAGGAATATTAATCCTTCCATTCTTCACCATTCAGTCAGAACTGAAGAAGCTTCTTGGATGAGAAGTGAAACATCTGCAAGGAGAACCAAGTTCAGTTGCCTTTTACAAAGGTACCACTGGAACACCATGACTTGGATGACTGAGAATCTCCATAGACAAGGGCAAGGGAAATTAAACATTTACCTTCAGTGACTCTTTCTTTTCACATTAGACAGCTCTTTTCTGGTGCTGAAAAGTGAGCAGATATCATTAGTAGCAATTGAGGGAAGATACTCCCAAGTCAAGCGGACCATAAAGATTTTTTTTAAAAAAATGAGGTTAAGGCTATATGATAGTTATTAGCATCAGTGGTACCCTTGATTTCCGAAGGCAAAGTTCATTGGTTTAACTGACAGATTAATTATGAAACTATATCAGGCTGGAAGCTGTTGAGAAATTTGCCTTGGCAAATCTGGCAAAATGAGTGACAGCAAAGTCAGGAGATTGTGTTCTTCTTCAGCTAATTTGAATGGGATACACAAAGGATTGTGTGCTCTTCCTTATTCTAGAAAAGGTACCCCCTTTTTAATGTTTTTTTTTTTAATTTTTTGCAAACACTTATTTCTTTCAGGATACAAGTCTAACAGACAGAAAGCAAAACGAAAATACAAGTCACCTCATGAATGGCTATTATTCCTTATTATACCATGCCTTATTTTATATTTCCTTTTAAAATCTAAGAAAGGGCATCTCTTACTGACCTTTTAGAAATGTGGAGATCTATTGAAAGCTAACAAGATTTGTATCGCTGATTGATTATTCATCACAATTTGCATGGTTAATAACTATCCTGCATTGCTGTTGTTTTTTTTAACTGAGTTTTCTTATACCCACTTTGCTGACTCATTGTACCAAATTTAGATATGTTAAATATTCTATGACATAGTTACAAATGAATGATTGATGAAGGACTTAAAACAGATGAGCTGTAACTAAGGGTTTTCACATATTTGAGTTGTGCAAACCCTTATAAAATTCAAAGCGCTTTCAGTTTGAAACAGTGCGTTCTGCATTAGCACGTGCGTTCTGTTGCTGTCTTAGCTATATTCTGAAGTCGAAACAACCTACCATTGGGCTTAAGACCAGGTTCAGAAGACTTATGAAACATTTTGGATGATGCTGAAACATTTTGAACAAGACTGGAACAGCGATTTCAAAATTGAAATGTTACAAATACCTTGAAATACCTTGCCCAAGATTCTGTCATGTCACAATACTTTTTATTTTATTTCTGAAAGAGAGGTAGACAACTAAAGGTAAAGGTTCCCCTCACACATACGTGCTAGTCATTTCCGACTCTAGGGGGTGGTGCTCATCTCTGTTACAAAGCTGAAGAGCCAGCACTGTCCGAAGACGTCTCCGTGGTCATGTGGCCGGCATGACTAAATGCTGAAGGTGCATGGAATGATGTTACCTTCCCACCAAAGGTGGTCCCTATTTTTCTAATCACATTTTTTACATGCTTTTGAATTGCTAGGTTGGGACAAGTAACGGGAGTTCTTCTGTTGTGTTGTGCTAGGGATTCGAACCACCGAACCACCAACCTTTCTGATTGACAAGCTCTGCATCTAAGCCACTGAGCCACCCTGTCCCTACAAAATGATCACCACATGTTTTTGCACTGGAGGTAAAAATTGCAAACCTCATTCAGCTACAGTGTTGGAGAAGACACCTGAGCATGCTTGAGACAGCCAAGAAAGCAAACTGATAGATCACCAAACAAATCAAGCCAGTGTTTTCATTTGAGGGACAAATGATCAGGCTCAAATTGTCCTACTTTGGGCACACTATGAGAAGACCTAACTCTCTGGAGAAGGCTTTGATACTTGGAAAGATGGAAAGAAAGAGAAGAAGAAGATAACCAGCAACAAGGAGGAAGAATTCAGTTACAATGGCAATGGGTGTAATCATTGGATGACTTGACAGACCAGATCAGTGGTGGGATTCAAATTTTTTTACTACCAGGTCTGTGGGTGTGGCGTGGTGGGCGTGGCAGAGGAAGGATACCGTAAAATCACCATTTCCACCCCACTCCTGGGGCAAGGATACTGCAAAAAACCCTTCCCCTCCCCACCCCACTAACCAGCTTTCCAGGTCTGTTCTCCTGTGCAGGGCAACAAAAGAAGACCCAGCCGATCAGCTGGGACTCTGGAGGAGGAGAATAGATGGGGGCGGGGCCAGTTAGACGTGGTATTTTCTGGTTCTCCAAACTACTCAAAAGTTCCACTACCGGTTCTCCAGAACTGTGGCAGTCTCTCAAATATTGGAACATTGCCATCACGTCACCCCCACCTTTTTCTTTTCACTAGACTAAACATATCCATTTCCTGAAAATCTTCCTTTCTTGCATTGTCTAAAAGGAACTATGTAACCATGTGAACTTCCTTAAGATGTTCTGGGAAAAATATGTCTGCTTTGAGGAAAGTTTCATATCACGTTATCCAGTGGTGGGATTCAATTTTTTTTTACTATCGGTTCTTTTTACTGTCGGTGGCTTGGTGGTTGTGGCAGGGGAATGATACTGTAAAATCTCCAATCAGAGGTGGTAATAGGGCGTACTTACCTGATACGCTCATTCTCTGTGAGCTGTGAAGAACATCCAGAAGTGGGAGGTGCTTCAGTCTCTTCTGGAAAGGCTGGGCTTAAAACTCCGGGACGCTCCTCCTCCACGGGACACCTCCTCAGCATTCCCCCAGTTTTAGCTCAGCCTTCGTGGTAAGAGGTAAGATCAAGTGACATTCTAGTACCGCTTTACAAAGCCTTAGTAAGACCACACTTGGAATACTTCATCCAGTTCTGGTCACCGCAATATATATATAAAAAAAGATGTTGAAACTCTGGAAACAGTGCAGAGAAGAGCAACAAGAATGATTAGGGTGCTGGAGGCTAAAACATTTGAAGAATAGTTGCAGGAATTAGGTATGTCTATTCTAATACAAAGAAGGAATTGGGAAGATATGATAGCAGTATGCTATTATTTGAGGGGTTCTTACAAAGATGAGGGGGTCAAACTATTTTCCAAAGTACCAAAAGGCAACATGAGAAACAATGGATGGAAACTAACCAAGGAGAGAAGCAACCTAGAACTAAGGAGTAATTTCCTAATGGTGAGAGCAATCAACCAATGGAACAGTTTGCATTCAGAAGTTGTGAGGTAGATGATTTACAACACAGACCTTTCAGCAATTTTAAGAAGGTTCCACATCCATTAACATTATTCAGACAACCTCTAGGGCACAGATAAACCTCCAAGTGGCCTCAACGACTCTCAGAAAGAGGGTTAATTACCAGCTGTCTGCAAGGAATATAAATCCTTCCATCTTCCACCGTTCAGTCAGAACTGAAGAAGCTTCTTGGATGAGACGTTAAACACCTTCAATGAAAATGAAGTCCAGTTGCCTTTTGAGAAAGCACTTTCGGGACACCCATGATTAGATGGCTGAGAAACTTCATGGATATTTACCCAACTGGGGATTGTTTTTCTTGGTTTTTCCTAAAGGAATATATTATGGTATCCTGTGGATTTGTTTCTGGGCATCATCTATCAAGTAACCTCCCCAAGAGGAAGATGTAACTGGAAAGTTTTTCTATGTCACAATTTTTTTTTAACATGTTCTCATTAAAAGTAAACGTTTGGAAGCAAACTTTGGAGCTTAGCTCAAAGAAATGAGGAAAATCACAGATCCGTTCTATGCAATTTTGAATCTGTAGCCTAGACATAAAGGTCTGAAATCTAACCTTATACCCTATGACCCTTCATGCCCCAATTTTAATAAGGACCTGATAAAGTATTCTTACTGCCAAGGACATGGTATTTGGGAACCTGGCAAAATGGTCATTGCATAATGCTTTTTATTAAGATTAACCTTTAAGTACACTAAAAATGTAAATCTTTGCTCTCAGCCAACTGCTGCTAATTTTATTTATTACTGTTCCCATCTACATACATTGACTTTATCTTCGAATAAGAAATAGAATGGTGGCATGTCATACATGTTCTGCAGGAATTTTGTACGGTTGCTAGATTTATCCTTGCATCCCACTTGATCCCTGGAAATTTTATGAGGGAGTTTTCTTCACAATGAGTACAGAAGTCTAAGATTTTCTTTTTCCAAGGGAGGAGTATGGGAGGCAAGCTAAAAAGAGAAGAAGTGAAACATCCAAGAGAATGTGAGATGATGGATAGGAAGGATCTTTCTTTAAAAAAGAGAGAGAGAGAGATTGGCCTAAAATTAGAATAGATAAAAAGTTTAGAAATAGGGGGAATATTGTTATACATATTTTAGCTAACACAACACTTAAAGTGAATATTAGAGGTTAAGATTAAAGTTTTGAAAAAGGATGTTATTAGGTATGCTCAAAATAATGCTATTACTATTAGAAGGATGAAGCAAATATTGAATAATTGAAAAATGAAGGATTATGTGCTGATGCAGTTATGTATAACAACTTTAGATCAATGTAGTATTCTTAAGATTGGCCATATTAAAAATTAGAATACACACAAAAAATAGAAATTAGGGGATATTGTTATGCATACTTTTACTTAATACAGTTAAAGTGAATATTAGAGGTTAAGATCAGAGTTTGAAAAAGGATATTATTAGGTGTGCTCAAAAATAATGCTGCTACTATGAGAAAGATGTAGCAAATATTAATAATTGAAAAATGAAGGATTATGTGCTGATACAGTTAGACTACACATTAGACTACACAGGTCAGATTAATTTAGTAATGCTCAGTGTATTATTATTGCTTTTGTATCAAAATAAATGATACTCAGACACTACACTGTTCACAAAATAATATTGATCTATCCTTTAAAAAGAAACTTTACAAAAAAGTTCTATTTAGCTTCCCAGCCTAGCCTAAAACTCTGGCATTCTTTCCTTACTATTGCATCTTCTTACAAAGCCACCCAACAGAACTAAAGGCCATTTAAGGATGTTCTACTCTGCTGTGTTATCTTATGTCATTTTTCTCCTTCCCCAATATGTAAGAATTTCCTGTAAATGTATAGATCAAATGTGTAGACAGAAACTTATCAAAGAGAGATCCAACCTAGAATTAAGGGGGAAAAAATTCCCGTAACCAGTGGAGCAACTTGCCTCCAAGGGTTGTGGGTGCTCCAATATTGGAGGTTTTTAAGAAGAGATTGGATAAGCATTTGTCTGGAATGGTATAGGGTCTCCTGCTTGAGCAAGGGGTTGGACTAAAAGACCTCCAAGGTCCCTTCTGACTCTGTTATTCTGTTCTGTTAATTGTTAAATACTGTTTATTCACTGGCTAAAACCACTGCTGAGTAGGGATAGCATTTTGCTCCAAAAATGAACATAACAATGACTTTAAATGTAAAGGTTCCCCTCGCACATACGTGCTAGTTGTTTCTAGGGGGCACTGCTCATCTCCGTTATAAAGGCGAAAATCCAGCACTGTCCGAAGATGTCTCCGTGGTCATGTGGCCAGCATGACTAAATGTCAAAGGCATATGGAACACTGTTACCTTCCCACCAAAGTGGTCCCTTCTTTTCTATTTGCATTTTTAACATGCTTTCGAACTGCTAGGTTGGTAGAAACTGAGGCAAGTAATGGGAGCTCACTCGTTTATGCAGTGCTAGGATTCAAACCACCAAACTGCTGACTTTTTTTAATCAACAAGCTCAGCGTCTTAGCCAACTGAGACACCACATCCCCTGACTATACATTATCTTTTATCTAATGACCTTGTAGACACGCAAGTGATTTGTTCCTTATTTTTGGAAAATGAAATTTGAGGATGCTCTCCTCCTCTAAAAAGAGGTTTATGTATGAACAGCAATAACAGGAACCAAATTATACAACCAAGAATTTTGCTAAATTATTCTTTTTTGAATAGTTGTACAATAATATTTCCCCCTGTTAGAGAGACATTTCAATGTTTTGTTTTGTTTTAAAGCCAGGCAAATGTTCAATGTCCT
This sequence comes from Pseudonaja textilis, assembly GCF_900518735.1. The sequence goes on along the minus strand of NW_020769320.1, from coordinate 15,083,496 downwards.
ATTCTTTATATTTCTAGCGTCAAGCTCACACCATTTATGGAATGCAACAAAATAGGATAACAAGATTTGTATGTAAGATAATAAACAGACGGTCAGTAGAGAATTTGAGTTAACCAACTGTGGGGTTATTTCTGAGTTTTAATTAACACCAAGATCTAAATACTTTTCAGAAAAAGTATAAGATCACTATATTTTACATAAATTGCTTCTTTCAAACTTTTCTGTTCTATCGCTTCCCAATCTGGAGATAATTACTTGTCAATGTTTTGAGTATCCAGTAATAAAGGACTACAAAAACCTTACAAAAAGAAAAATATTGTAGGTCCATTGTATACTCCCTAAAATTTCCTTAACCAAATCGAAACATTATATATAGACCATCACTTTGCAAAGATTGTAAGACACTTCTTTTATCAGGCATTCCTTTTAATTGCATTATCAGAAAAAAGTATTATTGTTGTGGGAAAAAGCTGTGGGCAATTTTTAAAAGGCTGTTTAGAAAATCCTGGAAGAATATTTAAAATATAATGAAAATGTACAGATGTGTTAGGTGCCTTGCTTTGGCACATTTCTTTTTTTTTTCCAATTTTATTACAGCCCTTAAGGCCAGACACAAACAAAATGTTGAATAAAAAAGTATTACACACACACACACACACACACAAACATACAGACACATGTATAAAAGAAAAAACAATAAGGATAATGGAGTCTAATAACTCCGGTTTTTCATGACTCTGTAATCCCTTAATTTGGCATAGAGTCTGGGAAACTGAAAGGAGCTGAGCATTTACTGGCAGGATGCCCTCCCTGATGCCTACATGGAGTTTGCAACAGTTATTTTTTCTTTGCACCCTAGGAGATAAATATCTGCCACTACCTGGGATTGAACTATCAATCTTCTGAATGGGAAGCGAACAACTTCACCACTAGGCCACCATTCTATGGAGTCTAAAACTCAGTATTCTACCAGTTCAGCCGATTTGGGGAGAACAGGTTGTAAAAAATGCTACCAGTTCAGCTGAGCCAGTAGTAAAAAAAATGCTACTGGTTCGGCCGAACTGGTATTTTTGACGATCAGCTATGCCACGCAATTTAGATGAGCTAGAAAGTTGGAAATCATTAGATTTCCTGCTTTCTAGCTAATCTAAAACATGCAGCACAGCTGATCTCCCCCTCGCTATTGTACTTACCTCGCCAGGAGGCTTCCCCTGAGGCCCAGAAGGCAAAAAATGGGGCACTGGAGGAGGGTGCTGTGAAAAGGAAAAAACCCACCACATAGCCACACTCACCCAGTCACATGACCACCAGGCCATGCCCACCTAACTATGCTCACCTAGCCATGCCCACAGAACCAATAGTAAAAACAATGCAATCCCACCACTGCTAAAACCACATTTCAATAAGCTATCCAGCTAAATAGTTTGGTTTCATGAGGAAACTGTCCTGTAATCTGCAACTCTTGCACTGTAAAAACATGTGGACTACACAACTCGATCAGGGCAAAACAATAGATGCAATCTACATAGCCTTCTGTAAAGCCCTTGATTCAGTGGTACACAACAAACTACTCCTAAAACTAAGGTCTTATGGTATCTTTGGATACCTGCATAACTGGATAGAAGCATTCCTGTCAAACAGGCAACAAATGTTCAAAAATGGAGCGTCCTATCAAATCCTGTCAACAGTGGTGTCCCCCAAGGCAGTGTTCTAGGACCAACTCTCTTCATACTCTATATTAATGACTCTGTGATTATATTAAGAGCAACTGTGTTCTCTTCAACTGATGATGTAAAGCTATTCAACACCACAGACAATACTGCTACCCTTCAAAAAGACCTCAGTTATGTGTCAGAATGGTCAAACAAATGGCAACTTCAAATCTCAACAAATAAATGCTCTATCTTACATATTGGCAAAAAAAAAAAAAAAATACAAGCTGAATAGTCAAGACCTTGTTGATGACAAAAACTTTGCCAAGGACCTTGGAGTACTTATCTCTAATGATCTAAATGCTAGAGCCCACTGTAACTACATAACCAAAAAGGTGTTAAGAGTTGTTAACCTAATACTGCATAGCTTTTTATCCGGTAATATCACTCTACTAACTAGAGCATATAAAACATTTGCTAGACCAATACTTGAATACAGCTCATCAGTCTGGAACCCGCGTTACATATATGATATTAATACAATTGAGAAAGTCCAGAAATATTTTACAAGAAGAATCCTCCACTCCTCTACTCGTAGTAGAATACCTTATGCCACAAGACTTGAAATTTTAGATCTAGAAAACCTAGAACTACGACGCCTTCGGTTCAATCTTAGTATACAAAATTATATATTGCAATGTCCTACCTATCAATGAATACTCCAGCTTCAACCAAAACAATACAGAGTAGAAAATCGATACAAACTCAAGATAAACTGCACCAAACTTGATTGCAGGAAATACAACTTCAGCAACAGAATAGTCAATGTCGGGAATACTCTACCTGACTCTGTGGTTTCTTCCCCAAAATCTTCAACATTCGGCTGTCTACTATTGTCCTCACCCCTTTCCTAAGAGGTCTGTAGGGGGTGTGCATAAGCGCACCAACGTGCCTATCGTCCCTGTCCTGTTGTTTCTTTTTTTTCTTATTCGTATCCATTTCATGTATTTATAACCATGTTTATATTTATACCTGTTATCTAATAATTGTTTGACTAAATAAATAAATAAATAAATAAATAAATAAATAAATATAATTATAATGAGGCTTTTCTGGTCTGGTCTACCTAGTAACATTCTGTTCTGGACGCCCCAGATTCTTGCAACTGTGCAACCTTTGCAACACTTAACAATGATTTATTTGCAAGCATCCTTTTGAGCATATCTTGATCAGTGACTGCAGGAAAAATTCTTATTTTCAGATCACTATTTTTTTTTTTAAAAAAGAGAGAGAGCAGGCAATCCCTCAACTCAGATCTTTACATCAAGGCTTTTAGTTCTGAAGCCCACATATGGGAGAGATCAGTAATAATCTCTATTTAGATTTATCATGTACCAGCTGGATACCTGTGCCTCATGATGAAACTTTGTGATTGGGCTATGCAGGCTCAGTGGTGGTCGGTGATTGAAACACATAAGGGAATATCGCTCCTTGAGCCTGGAGGCAGTTCCATAGATGGAAGGTGTAGACATTTTGGTGAGGTACCAACGTTTAGTACTGTAAGGACCCCCAGACTGCTCCTGAGTGAGGGAATGGAATGTTTGCCAGTTTGAACTGAGGTAACAGAATGTGAGGCAACTGGCAGTTGGAACAGAGTTCTTTTCAGTTGGGAAGGGGGCAGTGGTGAAGTTTACCGGTTCGGCCCAGTTCGGGTGAACCAGCAGTAAAAAATGCTACCATTTGACCAAACCAATAGTAAAAAAAACATTTCCGAACTGGAAATTTTTTTCCTCCCCATGATCAGCTATTCCGATGATCAGCTGTTCTGGAATCACCCTTGCTGTCTTACTGCTTCACGCAGGAGGCTTCCCTGAGGCCCAGGAGGCAAAAAAAGAAAAAAAGAAAAAAAAATGGAGCGGAGGGATGCTGTACCCAAAAAAAGAAAGAAAGAAAGAAAAAAGAAAAAGAAAAAAAAGAGAAAAAAGAAGAAGCCATGCCCACCCAGTCACATGGCCATTCCCACCTAGTCACTCCTACCAAGCAATGCCCACAGAACCTATAGTAAAAATATTTGCATCCCACCCCGGGAGGGAGAGTAGAACTCCATAGCATCAGATCATGTTAATTACTGTATATAAAAAAATACTAATGCTCTGATGGTCATTTTTAAAAATCCTTTCTTAGTGAGCACCTAGAAACCGAGAGGAACATTTGTGCCAAATTTCAAGTTTGTAGGCTTTACGGTTCTGGAGATCTCGTGATGACTGAGTGATACTTGGCTTTTATATATAGAGAGAGAGATTAGAGCTAATTCTATACTAAAGAAGCCAAGTTATTTTCTATGTCTAATGCTTAAAACATGAGATCTGTTAAGTGCAATACATTAATATGTTTTGGAATTCCTGATTCGTGATAAATGTTTTAAACATTTAACATTAACCCAATTGCTGAAAGATTCTGTGTAATGATTTCTTCTTTTTTTTACTGAATGTGTAATTCATTACTGGGAAGAAAATCATTCTGAGATGCCAACATCTCAAAAAGGGTTTTTTTTTTTTTCTGATTTAAATTGCCAGGAAAATGTTTCATATAATTCATATGATTGAGACACTTTTTTCCCGATGTTTATTTTTTTCAAAGAGAACATTCCACAAAAAGCCCATACACTTTTTAATATATATATTAAAAAGAGAAAAAAAAGATAAAACAAAAGGCTGTTATTGTATTTTATGTCTTCAGGAAAAATTATATAGCCAAATTGTAAATTATGGATCCTTTAAAAGGGTTTCACTGATGCTGTGACAAATGCATGCAGATACACATAACCCAGCATTAAGGGATAAAACATGTTATCAAACATGGCTTTGCTTGTTGGGAGATCGCAATAGGGGATCATGTGTCGCTGGGATGCTACAACCATCGTAAATACATGCCAGTTGCCAAGCTCCTGAATTTAAAAAATAAATAAATAATTTTTTTTTTATTTTTTTATTTTTACAAACATTCCATCTTTTCTTCAACTCATAAAATATTTCTCTGGTCTTTTTAGAGTTGCCAACCGAAAGGCAGGGGGAGCAGTGCAGCAGCTTGCAAAACCAAAACTGCATTCCATAAATGTTTTCAAAGATAGTCAACTAGGTGACGGAAGTTTCTGCCATGCAAAATTCTAACTGGAGAACATCTCAATATTCTAATCTTTTGACTGCCAGTTTGATTTGATAGACTTCTGCTCTCTCAGCCTATGAAGCTGCCTACCTCAGTTTCCATTGCAAAAATCTCGATATCCATTGCTTCAAGATGGCAGCAGATAGTTTACCATATCTCTTATGGTAGCTATTCACACTTTTGCATCCCAGCTATGATAGGTGCATTTCCTGACACATTGTGGAATGAAACCCGGAAACAATAACAATACATGGAGGTGTAAGGCTAAGTTAGCCAGATCCCCTAGAGTCTGTCTGATGGGGAAGCAGAACAGTCTGGCCAGGAAGAAAGTGGGCAAGGGAAAATAAACAGCTGAGCTGGGAGGTAAGCTTCCAAGCCTTGATGTCTTCTTTCGGCAGCTGTCAGTGCAAATTTGTTTATTACTAGGACAGCTGCCATTGCCCTGACCTGCTGTTGAAAAATTGTTTGTATGAATGAGAAGAAAAAAAAGATGGAGAAACAGAAACAGAAAAAAGATGTGCAAGATATAAGTGCAAGAAAGTCAAAAGAAGAATCCTTGGTGCACATGCTATCTTGGTGCACGTGCCATCTACCGTCATGTTTATTATTTCTGGATTTTTTTTGTAAATTGGATGACTCTTGGCTATGGATGTGTCCCATTGGAGAATACGACTTATGACACATCCAGGGGGTGGGGGGAAACCAGGGTCAAGGGTGACAATGAATGATGTGTCTCAGAGTCGGCTACACCCAGGCAGTGCTGGCATGTTCACTCCCAATAAATCCTCTTTAAGTTTTGGAAGTTTGGCTCGAGACTCATGATTTAAATGGGGGTAACCGCCGGAATCCTGACAGCATCATCTGGGTACAAATATCTTGTGCCATAATATTTATGGTTAATACAATTTCCTTACAATAACAACAATAATTACATTACATTCTTATTTTAAACTACTATACATAATATATCTTTGTAACCATCCCCTTCTTAACTCTTTCCCTCCTATATTCATATATGTTTATACACACACATGTATGTATGTATGTATGTAGATGTAGATGTATATATCTTCTATGTTCATATATTTAATTTCTAATTTTCATATTTCTTTTCCAACTATTGATAAAATAATTCTCATATCATATAATATTCAGTTAGTTCTTCTTCTTTAATTGTCAGTGTTAATCTATTCATTTCTGCACATTCTAACATTTTTCCTAATCACATTCTCTTCTATCGGGATTTTTTCCAGTTTTGAGCAAATACTATTCTTGCTGTGATTAATACATGACTAATTAAATATGTCTTTTCTTTGCTATAACTTTCAGGTACCTAACAAAAATATTCCAGGTTTTAAGTCTATATGTTGCTTTATCATCTTTTCCAACCACACTGAACTGTTGTAAGTCTAGGTCTTCCTGTTCTGCTTTTGAATCTAGTCGTTCCTCTTATCTCTGAAGTCAGATTATTCATATTTTATATATTTTTTTAATCATCTCATTTAGATACAGGTATTTATAACAGTTCATTCAGTGGCTAGTTCAAGGTTACAGCAGCACTGAAAAAAGTGACTTATGACCCCTTTTCACAGTTACAAACTTTGCAGCATCCCCATGCTCACATGATCAAAATTCAGACACTTGGCGACTTCCGGTTTGAAGGGCTTCAGTGACAGACAGAAATCCACGATCATGCGTGGTTTCTCTCTGGGCTCACCGCTGGAGTGCCCCGAGCCGGCTGGTTTGGAGGCTAAACCACCCTGTAGAGGTGGTGAAGAGGGGGGAGACCACCAGCAGGGTTGAGGAGAGCTGCATCTCTCCTCCTCAGATGGCCATTACTCCCTTTCCCAGCGAAGGAAAGTGAAAAGAGAAAGGTTTGGATTTTTTTTTCTTCTCTCTCCTTCCCTATACTGACAACTAAGAGACTTAAATAAAAAATCAGAAAAATCCACTTTGACATCAATAGGCAAGTAAGCTGAAAATAAAACAAAATGCCAAAGGGATAATAAAGATTTCTGGACATTAAAAACTTTCTTTTTTATAAACAGGAAGGGAGAGAAAAAGAATAAGGGAAGGATCTGGAAGAGGGAGGAGACCGCCTGGAATTAAAAAGAATATAAAGTAAAACTTCAACAAGACTTCTAAAAGATACATTTTAACTGAAACTTTGCAACTAAATAGTAACCCGAGGAAGAGAAAGTGAAAAAAAAAAGAGCAAAAAAGAAACAGCTTGCGTGTATTTGGATTATTTGGTGATCTTTGGATTTTTGGTTATTATATTTGAATGACTAAAATCAATCGGGTGGTTGTTTAAAAATTTATACAATGGCACCACTTCTGGATGAATTGAAAGTGGAACTTAAAAAGTACAAAGAAGATGCGCAAGAAGGGAAGGGTTCTTTTGGCTTCGTTTTTCAATTCTTAGAAATGGAGATTTGGAACTATGAGAAACAACAAGAAAAGACTGCAAAACAAGAAGACTGGGACAAAGAAGAAGCTATCTTTAATGAACAAGTAGTTCTATGTGGGGAAGAAAAAGGAATGGTGGAAAGAGAATGGAGAATTTAAGACTTAACAAAACAACCAAAGAAAAAATAATAATTCAAAAAATAAGTATAATACTGGAAAGCAACAGAAAAGGGGAATACAGAAGAGAGAAATAGAGGTAGAGAGACAAGGGGGTAAAAAGGGGAGAGAGAAGAAGAGAGGGAAGAAGGAAAGGAAAGGAAGTTACAAAGAACCAGAGCAAAATATAGAGAAACAGGACCTATTTAGAGATAATGGGTGAAAATCTAACTGAAAAAGGGATTCTGTAAAGGTACATAAGATTGTATTGTTATATTTGTAATAGAAATAACTTTAGAAAATTGGAAACAACGTATGATTAAAATGAGGGATAAAATAGTTAGTGTAATTTAGTGAAATGTTTGTGAATAAAATAAGTGAAATAAAATAAATGAGAAAATTGAATTAGGAAGGAACGGGAACATTTTAATTAGTTAATGTTTTATAAAATATAAGTGAAGAGGGGGGGAAATTAACTATGGAAAGTTTATAATTGTTCCCATAGAAGTATGATATTTAATTGAAAAGTAATGTTAAAGACGTTAAGACTTTAATGACTATTAATATTAATGATAGAATTGAATTGGAATGAGATGTTGTTTTAATTATATACATTTATATATTTTTCTTTTTTTAAGAATACAGTGTGTACTTTAAGAATGTACCAAGCAGAATCCGAATGGAAGTTATGTATTATATTGAATGTTACAACTTTAGGGAAAAGATATAAAGGCATCATACTCCAATCCGTAACTACAGGAGAAATTTTGTTTAATGAGAAAAGATAATAGATAATTGAAACAGGACAGACAAAAAATATAAATACAATGATTTGAATTGAGATGAGATAATTAAAATAAAATTGAGAAAATTAAAAGAGCTATGCAGAAAATGTAAAATAGTAATAAGATATGGAATAGAATATAAAAATGAGCATGAACCTGAATTTGTGTCTGTACGAAGAAATGTAACCCGGGATCATGCTGCTTTTGAAAAAGATGTTTTATTTGTATTTTTTTTCTCTTTGTGAAAACTCAAATAAAATTTACAAAAAAAAAAAACATCAGACGCTTGGCCACTGGTTCATATTTATGATTGTTGCTATGCCCCAAGGTCATGTTCTCCCCTTTTGGGACCGTCTGACAAGTGTTCCGAGGTCCAGTTCTGAGCCGGGAATAAAATGGAGGCCGATTGGAAAGAAAGAGTCTTTTTATCTGTGAACAGAACCAACACACGTAAAGTGTGCAGTTTTAGGAGAGCTGACAAAATGGAGTTGAGTGTGGGTGGGTTTTATAGCTTCTGGATTCCTATGGGGTCATGTAGGGGTCATGGCTGGCTCTATAGGCAAAAGGGGAAATGCAAATCCTAGGTCAGTGTTGGCGAACCTATGGCACACATGCCACAAGTGGATGCAAAGCCCTCTCTGTGGGAACATGTGTTGTCACCCCAGCTTGGCTCCACTGCTTATGTGCACATGCCTCCCACCAGCCAGCTGATCTTCAGATCTCTGCTGTGCATGCATGGGAGGCAGGACACATGCAGGGAGATGGGGTGCATGGGGGGGGGGTGAGGCACATGCATGGGGAATACACATGCACATGTTGCATTTTGGTTATCCCTGTGCACTTTGGGCACTCAGTGCCAAAAGGGCTCACCATCATTGTCCTTGATGTTTGTCTGAGTTAATCCTGTAAACCCTTGGCTTGTTGCTTGTTTGGAGTTCCCTGTCTGTCCCAGACTCTCTGAATGGATTGCCAAATCTGCATTTCTAAAAGCTGGCCTCCTCAGTTTCTGCTTGGGACAGGGAAACTGGGGCTGGTTACCGCTTCCCTTAAGATCATTTTATTTCTCCTTTAGGGGAAATATTTTATCCTGCCTTTTTAATATCCCCCCAAATATTTCATTCTATAGGAGGGTGCGTCAGTGCTGATTTTCTACACAAGCAATGGGATAAGCCAGATTCATTTAACAATCCTGTTGTTAACTTACCACCTGCAGTGACTTGTTTAACAACTGAGCCAAGAAAGGTCATAAAATGGGACAAAATCCACTTAACCAAGGAATTTTGTTGACAAAATTTACTTAACGAATGAATTTGCTTAGCAACAGAAGTTTTGGGATCCATTGTGGTTCTGTGACGAGAACTACCTGTTTGTCAATACAGTTGTCATGAGAGATGTGAAAGGAAAACTTGTGAGCCTCTTTCGGAGAAGTTTTGTTATAACTGTAACACAGAGCAATTAACTGGCTGAGAAAAATCACAGGATAACAGGTCTTTCCGTTGCACTAAAAAAACAAGTGAGAAAAAGTGGTGTTAACTTCTTTGCACCCTGTTTGCAGAGGGGAAAAAAAAGGCAGGTAGGAATGGCAAAGTTTGGCACTGGGCACCAGGTTGAGGACAAAATGTTCTTGCTATTTAGTCAAAAGATTTTGTTTCTCCAGTCCATCATAATTGTATTGTTCAAAAGCAGCACACTCTGTAATTCGATAGAAAAATAGAATCCACCTGCATAAATGTCCTAAAATCTCAACCTTCTTGGCAACACAAAAGTCTGCTAAAGTGAAAAAGTTGGTTTATTTGTTTGTTTGTTTTTTGTGGGGAAGAGAAGCAGAGTAAGATTTAGAACCAAACAATTGTATTTCATCTTTGTTAAGTTAGTGCACTTTAATTTTTCATACCAGCTTCAGTGGAAGGAAAATGTTAGTCTGGTTTTAGGATAGTTATGTTCAGGAATATACCATGTTTTCCCAAAAATGAGACCCTGGGCACCAGATTTTATTTTGGGGGGATTTCATCCACTGACTAACTTCACTTGCATGCATCACCCCTGGCCTTCTTTTTGCTGTCAGAGGCCTTCAGCAAATTCTTCTGTGGCTGACAAGGCTTTTCCGAAGGCCTCTGCAGCTGATAACAGAGCTCTGGATCAATCTGGAGCTTTGTTATCAACTACAGGGGCCTTCAGGAAAGCCTTGCCAACCTTTCTGGCTGCAGAAGAAATGAGCCAGCGAGACAGGTGTCACGGTGTATGAGGCTTGGCTACAACTGTCCAAAAATAAGTAGTAGGGCAGCTCCACCCCCCATCCCTATCCTAGTTTAATTTTTACCCATGTACTCTGGAATGGGTAGGATCTTAATTAGGGCTTATTTTGGGGGGGCAGGGCTTATATTGGGCACATGTGTAAAAATCAAGGTAGGAATCACTTTCAGGGTAGGTTGTATTTTTGGAGAAACAGGGTAGTATGTTGCAGAGGTAGCTTTCTTCCATCATAGAATCAGAAATCAAATAAGGTATGGGGGAAAGGCAGAGAAGGAGAAGACAAAGCATGAGAACACAATGGGGGATCTTCTATTTGCTGCTATCTTGTTGCTGTTATTGGCTGTCTTGCAAAAAGCTAAGGAGGGTTGGATCTGGTTAATATCTGGATGGGACCTCATATGGAAATCTTAGTGCTTTAAAACAGACCAGGAAACTGTGAAAACATTCCAGAGAGAAAGAAGAATGAATAACTTCTGTATTGCTGTCAAGGAAATTGCAAGGATATATTGAGTGTCATCAGGACTTTGAGCTCAATTTAAAACAATCTCCAACTTTTTTTTTTTACTAGCATTTAAAATTGTTTCCAGAAGAAAACACTAGAAATATTGACCATACTGACAAGCAGTGGTAGGCTGCAACTGGTTCAACAACCGGTTCTGTAAGCGCACACTTCGTGACAAGGAAAACTCATCCTGTTTTTTTCCTCCACTGTAGACTAACAGTTTAATTATTTCTGAAGTTTAACCTTGCAGAAAGATCAGTGGAGATTCTCAATCCTTCAGGTCATGGTTGTCCCAAAGGTGCTTTTTCAAAAGGCAACTGGACTTGTTTTTCCTTGAAGACATTTTGTTTCTCATCCATGAAGTGTCAACTAAAAAGATAATTCTTTGGTCTTTTTAGCTTCCAGCAGAAAGAGAGTGGGGGAAAACAGTGCATTCCTCAAGTGTCTAGATAATCGCCCTGGCAGCCCAAAGTTGTTGGCGCACAAGATTATTACTGGAGAGCATGATTGATGACTCTTGGCTATGGATGTGTCTCATTGGAGAATAAACATCCAGGGGGTGGGGGAAAACCAGGGTCAAGGGGGAAATGAATTATATATTTTAGCGTTGGCTGCATCCAGCTAACGCCAACATGGACACTTCTAATAAACCATTTTTTTTTCTCTGAGAGATGTGGCTAGAGACTTATGATTTGAATGGGGGTGGAATTGTTGGAGCCCTGACATGAAGCTTCTTCAGTTCTGTTCTTCTTCAGTTCTTCATCAGTTCAGTTTACCTATTTAAATATTTTTATTTCTCTAAATCTTGATGTTGTTCTAAGGAATAACCCATAGTGGTCTTGCCTACAAACTTTGTGTGCCAAATCTGTGACTTCCTCAAAGCCTCACAGCTGCATTCATTATTTTTAATACCTTTATTAACTCAGGTTAATAAGTTTATCTAAAGGCAAATATGCTAAAGCATATTTAGGAGGCTGAAGTAAGATATATTAATAACACAGTGGGGCAAACCCTTATTCTCTCTCTCTCTTTCTTACACACACACTTACACACACACACACACACACACACACACACACACATATCAAGGAGGGCATTGAATAAAAGCAATAATAGTAGGTTTGAGGTCAACATAACTGACTGAAAGAATAAGGTTACCCAGTTTTAAAGTAAGGGGGCTCTGGAATCCCTTGGGTAGATCTCCATCCAATTCTAATTTGCCAGGTTGTTTCATTTCAAACAAAGCTAAAACAAATCCCCCCAAACATGAGAGCTAATTAGTTCCAGCAAGCCACTTAGGCACAACAGTTAAAGAATTCCCTTGTACAGCTTTTCTGGTAAACTGAGCTACAATTGATTCCTTTCCAGAAGGTTTTTATCTTTCTCTCTCTCTTTCTCTTTTTAATCTTCAGGTGGAACATCAGTTCAAAGTTCTCAAAAATTAAATAGAATTCACAGAATTAAACATTTTTTTTTAAAAAAAAAACCAATACTATGGAGTGCACTCCTAATTCCTTTTAGTCAGCTCTTGGAGTTGTGTCCAGAGAAGATGCTGTGCACAGATGTTTTAAGTTTGAACAATAAGCGAAACAGAGAATCTATACACAAGTCTAGAATGAAGAGGAAAAGAATCACAAATACTCCCTATTTACTTCCAGTTTCACTTTATTTCAACAACAACAACAATAATACTAGTCTTGCCTCTCTTCCTCATCTCTGATTCACATTTGGGAACCAAGGGCTAGTCACATTTGCTAAATTTAGATGCCATCTTTTCTCAAGGCTTCTTAAATGAGGAGAATTCTTTATATCCATAAGGAAAATCTTTAGCAGGCTCCACAAGCTAGGCAGCCAGTTTCCTTCAAAGGATGAGTTAGCACTTCCCAATCTCAGATGAACATCTCAACAACTATAGCATCTTTGTTGTTGTTTTTGTTGTTGTTCAGTCGCTAAGTCATGTACAACTCTTCGCAAACCCATGGGCCATAGCACATTAGACCTCCCCTGTCCTCCATTGTCTCCTGTGGTTTGCCCCAATTCATGTTCATTGCATCAATGACAGTATTTGATTGCTTATTGTACCCTATGACTATTATTAAGTGTTGTACTTTATGATTTTTGACTCTTAATGAATGTGTCTTTTCTTTTCTGTACACTGAGAGCATTTGCACCAAGACTAATTCCTTGTGTGTCCAAACACACTTGGCCAATAAAGAATTCTATTCTTTTCTGTTCTAACCACCTCATCCTCTGCTGTCCCCTTCTCTTTTTGCCTTCCATCTTTCCCAACAGCAGGGTCTTCTCCAAGGAGTCCTCTCTTAAGTGGCCAAAGTCTTTGAGCTTCAGCTTCAGTATCTACTATAGCAGGGGTGTCAAACTGGATTTCTTCGAGGGCCAGATCAGCATTATTGTTCTCTTCCATGGGTCAGCCTGGGGTGGGGATATGGCCTCATGCAGCAACCTGCTGGCCCAAACTGGGCATTGGGGTGCTTCATGCGCTCCCCCCATTTTTAACCTAGGCAGCCTCCTGCAACACCCTGCCAGCCAAAATGGGGTGCAGGGGCCTCGTGTGGTCTCCCATGCCCCGTTTTGGCTGCCAGAGTCATCTAAGGCTGGCGTTTGCTATTTCCAGCCAGGCCCCATGGGACAGATTTAAGCACCCTACATACCCACAGGCCTTGAGTTTGACATCCCTGTATATATTACTATTGGTTTTTTTTTAAAAAAAATATCTAGCAAAAATCTCTCAGGTTATACATTGAAAGAAGGGTATATACTGGCATTTATTTCTTGTTGTCTGCTTGGATAAATAAAGAATGGCAGTGTCAGGAAGATGAAGAAATTACTGAGCCAGAAAGCATCTTGAAAGAATAGAGTAGAGTAGAGTAGAGTAGAGTAGAGTAGAGTAGAGTAGAGTAGAATAGAATAGAATAGAACAGAATAGAATAGAATAGAAACAATAATTTATCATGTCTCAGTGTTGATTACTGATTGTGGGCTGGCCTATTGTTCTACAATGGTTCTCACTGGCTGACATTTAGGAAGCTGCAGCATGGATTTGGGGTAGAAGACCTAAAAATGAAATTGCCATGCAATTTTTCACTTAATAGGTTTATATGTCTGAAGCTCTATAAGTAAATTTTCAAAACTCCTTGTAGAACAGCATGAAAATAATAATAATAATAATAAAAACATTTCAGCATATTACAAAGCTTTCCGAGTTTTGCATTTCTGCAAAACACAGCAGTTATTTGAAGAAACATGTGCTAATGTAATTTGGAGATCAAATTGCATATTCCGTTAACAATGTTCTAGCTTGCTAATTGTGAATAGTTTAAATTTAGTATTAAGTGACTGAAATGCAGCCTGAAGTGTTAAACATGATAATGATTTTTGTTACAAGAGATATTAGTTGCTAACAAGAAAAGGAAAAGACACAGGTTCTGTCCCAAAAATTGCACGCCCTAACTTTTCACTCATGTAAATAAACATTGTGCAAAATGGAGCTTGTAAAATAGTCTTGGATGTGCATCCCATTCAAATATCTATACACATTCATCAAAGGAAATTATGTTGCTTCAACTCTCCATTGGTATTGAAGGTGTTGCTTTTGGTCCTTTCCCTTCCCTACTAGGGAAGAAGTGAATGGGAAGGAAGGAATTTGATACTCATATGTAGCTTGCTCTTTCTAACGATTGCCTTCTGTAAAATAGAAGAAGACATTTGAATAATTCTGGCAATAATATCTCCAGCTCATACTGCTTGTGTTCCACATTTTATCCAACCTGAACTGATTGCCTGCAAAACATTATTGCTACTTGAGTGGTTGTCACCAATGCCGTTACAACAGGTGTCAAGAGTTCGGATTTAAATTCCACTATGGATGTAACCTCTTGAGATATTGCTTCTAGTGGAATTCTTTTTTGGAAATCCCAAAGGTGCTTTGTCAAAAGACAACTGGACTTTGTTTTTCCTTGAAGACGTTTCGCTTCTCATCCAAGAAGCATCTTCAATTCTTCAGTTCAGAATTGAAGGAGCTTCTTGTACAAGAAGCAAAACGTCTTCAAGGAAAAACAAAATTAAGTTGCCTTTTGAAAAAGCACCTTTGGGACCACCATGACCTGGATGACTGAGAATCTCCAGAGTCCTTTTTTGAAAGTTTAGGATATCATGATTTGCTTTGGACTTCTGCTGTGGTTAGCTGGCAGCAGGTGCAGACGGCTTAGGAGAACGAGGACTCAGATGAGTGGCCAGGACCATAAGGAAGTAGACTGCTACCTTCAGAGATTGTGGCAGCAGCGATGAGGAGGTTCCTGAGGAGCCTGTGCCAAGTGCGCATGCACGCAGGATTGCTTGTAGGAAAGAGCAGCTACAACAGCACGGGCGACTCAGGAGTAAGGCTGCAAGGTAATGGCCCCTCCTTCAAGAAGGTAAAACCCAGCTGTGAAGCAAACGTTTTTTGTAGGAAGCAAAGACATTTTGAAACTCAGCCTCATGGACATTACAGTATCTTAAGTTGGTAATTGAAAACTCTTGTGTTGTGAAATATTTCTTATCGGTTATTCTTGGTAGCCTCTCACAGTTTTGGCAAGGCTTGTGCTTATCAAAGTTAATTAGTTTGCAGCAGTCTTTTAACCGGGGATTCATAAGACTCATTAAAAGGATTCTGTTCCCTTTGGTTGTTTTATTGGAAAAGGGTTTGGGTCAGAACAACTTCTTTCCTAGCAATGGTGTTTCAGAGGTTTGGAGATTTAGCAGCCCCGCTGAAGTCAGAGAACATATGCAGAAGCTACTAATCATTTTGGCTTAACTATAAAGAGGATTCCTACTGAAAATAAGATTCATAGTGCCTCCTATTTTTCTCTTGATCTCAGATGTCACTGTCAGCATTCCAAAGAAACTCCCCAACTTCATTCAGCATTCAGAAACAAAGTCCATCCAAGTAAGAATTTATTGAAGAAGTTATGTTGGCACATCTGGGAAAACCCAAATCTGAAACTTCCGGGTTTTCCCTTCCCCAGGTGAAAATCAAAGATCCATCCCCTGTACCCGTCAGTCCATCACATGACCCAATCAAACATCATTCTATCCAACATAAAACCTTTGCCTACTCCCATCCAGGTGCAGGATGACATGTCCTTGACTTTTAAGAAGAAAGTTGTTGAGTCTAATCTACTACTCACTAAGAATTCCCCCCTCCCAGGTACTAACTGTGGCAGCCTTGAAGCTTCTAAGAAAATATATGGCTAATGCAATTATGGCTTCCATGGCTGACAGTTATGCCTTCAACATGATCATGCCCTACTATTGAGATTCACTAAACTCAACATAACTAACTTCATTACACATAGAACATTAATTTGTATTTTCCAAGTAATATCTCTCTTCCTCATATAAAGCTACTGAAAAATTATAGAAGAGGTATTGCTTACCACTGTTGTTTTTTCCTTCGTAATTTCACTTCTTTCTCTAATAAACAAGTCATAGAGTTACTTCAATGGGGAACTTAAAGCACTATTAGAAACGTAGTTTTAGCTAGGTATGGATTCAATTAAGAAGAAAATGGTCAATTGGCCATTTGATTGAAGACATGGATTGTTGAGCAGCCATGTCATGTTAATCATTCATTTAAATGGGAGTTCCTGCTTTAATCATAATTAGAGTTCTTCAAATTATTGGTTTTGTAAAAATATCTAGACAGCATATTAAAAAGCAGAGACATCACCTTACCAACAAAAGTGCATATAGTCAAGGCTTATGGTTTTCCCAGTTGCAATGTATGGCTGTGAACATTGGACCATAAGAAAGGCTGAGCACCAAAGAATTGAGGTCTTTGAATTTTGCTGGAGAAGACTCCTGTGAGTCCCTTGGACTGCAAGGTGATCACACTGGTCAGTCCTAGAGGAGATCAACCCTGACTGCTCTTTAGAAGGCCAGATCCTGAAGATGAAACTCAAAGACTTTGGCCACCTCATGAGAAGGAAGGACTCCCTGGAGAAGAGATTAATGCTGGGAATGATTGAGGGCAATAGAAGAAGGGAATGACAGAGAATGAAGTGGCTGGATGGAATCACTGAAGCAGTAGGCGTGAGCTTACATGGACTTCAGAAGATGGTAGAAGGCAGGAAGGCCTGAAGGAACATTGTCCATGGGGTCTCAATGGGTTAGACATGACTTCGCAACTAACAACAAAGCAAAAATCTCTCAGGTTATACATTGAAAGAAGGGTCTTTAACTCAAAAAGAAGATGTGAAATCTTATTTTTTTTTGGAAAAGGAATATTTGCAAGTCTGCCTAAGATTTAATCTGCTAGATTTTTGTCATATTAATTGAGATTTGCACCACAGAGATGTAAAGTATCCCTATGGACATGCACATTACATTCAACGATGTGGAAATAAGAGTTTTATTTTAGGCCAGGGATTTTATGACCAAAAAGATTTTCCAAAAATGAAATATGAAATGTGAAACTTTCAATCCATCTTGGCATTGGAAGATGATTAAAGTTTTAATTTCCTTACGTTTTCCTCTGATTACAAATGCAGGTTTTGTTTTGCTTATTTCTAAGCATTCCAAAGCAGAATATGTCTCGTTAAGATGTGCATATTTGCTGAAAGAAATTGTTTATTCATCTCTTGCAAATATATCTATAATTCTGTAATTCACTCTAGGTGTATGGAAATAAATTTTGCACATGTGTGATGACCCTGAGCAAGGCACAGAGGCAACACAGTCAGCTGATAGTTCAAACGCCCCTTTATTGCTCCAACTTTCCTTCCAACACGCCCATGTTTATGGCAACTCCAGGAGCAAAACCCTCACACACACCCTCACACACACCACCAGCAGCCTCTGCCTGAGAGTAGTCCATCAAAACGCTGTTAGCACAAGGGCTTCCAGGCAAGAAATCCAGCAAGGCAAGGGAACAAGGCAATGTGATCTATGAAGCAAAAGAACTAGGCAAAAAAATCCAGCGAACTCCAGACATCAGCTATGGCACACAAAACTCCATGTATTTAGCATTTGTTCCCGACAAATGCCCCTCCCCGCAGCATCTCCTCAGTCCACAGGTGTGCCCTGTGAAGAGGAGTGGGGCGCTCTTCTCCCGAATATTTGGGTTGACCTGTGTTGTTTCTGCCTCCTTTCTACTCGGGGATGCTCGGGGATCAGGAAGGGGCACTCTTTGCTTGTTGCCTGAGCTCCATTGCTCCTCAGCTCCACTGCCTGCCCTCTCTTCCTCCCTCTCTCAGTCATCCTGCCCCTATTTTTCCCAAGCCTGAGGGACTGGGAGCTGCTTCATCCAGCTCCTCCATGCATTCCTCCAAAGCCAATGAAGCTGTTCCCTCGACCTCTGTCAGCCCCAGCTCTGGCTCCTCCTCCTCCACAGACTCAGGCTCCAATGGGGCCATTGTTCTGAGCTAGGTTTCACAAAACCATGAAGCAGAATCCTCGTCCCAACAAAACCCCTTTTATTAGGCTAATGTGAATTCCTATCATTCACATCGAGAAAAGTCCTGGCAAACAGTCTTTCAAGGGTGAATAACAATCACAGACCTTATTAGGCTCGGCATGTTGCCAGGCCGATAGCTTTCAAGTGCAATGCTGTACAAGAAAATACTTGGCAAGGAATTTCTGAGAGTCACAAGCAAATAGTCACACTAATTACATGAACTAATTGTCTCCTGCAAACACCACTCCCCTTTTGCTCCTCTTTATTCCCTATAGGATGGGCCATTCCTCATCCACCTGTGCCTTTATTCCTGAGTTGACCTTTGTTCCTTAACTGTTCCCTTCTCCTGGCAGCTCTGTGCATGCACACACTGGGAACAGGCTCCAGCTGTTCTTCTGCCTCACTGATCTCCAACGCCAAAGAAAGCTGATAACTGTCGGACAGCCTTGGTCCCATCTCTGCCTCCAATGCAAAGCACTCGTCAGAGCTCCCCCAGGCTCCAGGACTGGCCCATATTCCTTCACAACCTCCTCACTGTCTGAGTCTTCCGCTAGCTCCGCCGGCCACTGGTGGGCTTCAACAGCCATCATGACGTGTTTGAAACAGAACAGAACCCATAAATCCAATAAAACATGCAAAAACATTATAAAGTAATGGCTACAACTCACGGAATATCTCAGGCATCTTGCAAATGCCAAGATGAATAAACATGTTTTCAAGACTGAAATAAAGTGAGCTCACTCTCAGTCTCTCTGGTATTCCATGGAAGGGAGCCGTTTACAAAAACGAACTTCCTTCTGATTGATGTTAAATGAATACCTGCAGGTGGTATATTCAGAAGAATTCAAGTTGATCATCTCAGGTATCCTGGTTACAGAGTCGTTCGGGCTTTGTGGGTTAATGCCAAGACCTTCTGCTGAAGCAATTTTCTTCATAAAGCCTTTAAGAGTATAATTATATTCATCTAATGTCTGAACGTCTTTAAAAGCCTTTTGATGAGACGGCTTTCATGGCACAAATCAGCACCTTTACATTGAGATACCTTTTCCAAGTTCTCTTTGTTTGTTCTGATTCTTATTGCTAAAGTAAAGGTGTTTTTTTTTTTTTTGAACAATTTACTGCATTTTAAGGGGTGTGTAAACCCAGTAAACTCAAAACTAACTCTCTCTCTCTCTCCCTCCCTCCCTCCCTTCCCCCCCTCTCTCTTAACAATTTGGGCATACTCTTGCAATCTAGTCACTCCATTTTGTGCTTTTTGTGGACTCTAAAATGCATATAATGGCAGCCCCATGTTCAAAACGTTTTAAAAACATATAAATGGACCAAAAATAGTGTAGAATTTATTAGGAAATATAGATGCTTAATCATTGTCTCAGGTAATAAACCCCAATATTTTTGCAAGCATTTTGGCACTCTAGAAATGGAACCTCTCTCACTGTATCTCTCTTTCTTTCTTCTATTATCTCTCACCTGTCCTCTCTTTCTCTCTCTCTCTCTCATCTGTTTCTATCTATCACCTCTCTATCTGTCTCTATCCTATCTTTTACTCCTTGTCATCTATCACCTCTCTATTTGTATCTATCCTATCATCTCTCTCTCTCTCTCTTTTATCCCTTGTCATTTACTATCTATCTATCTATCTATCTATCTATCTATCTATCTATCTATCTATCTATCTATCTATCTATCATCTATCTATCTATCTATCATATATATGTGTGTGTGTGTGTGCGTGTTTGTGTTTGTGTGTGTGTGTTATTTAGCTTTGTTCGGGTATTTTCCCAC
>NW_020769320.1:15036547-15053339 GCF_900518735.1 Pseudonaja textilis | reverse complement strand
ACTGCCAGGAGTTCAATCCGGCTCAAGGTTGACTCAGCCTTCCATCCTTCTGAGGTCAATAAAATGAGGACCCAGATTGTTGGGGGCAATGTGCTTCTGATTCTGTAAACTCTTAGAGAGGGCTACAAAACACTGTGACCTGTATACTGCACAAGTCAAAAAGAGGGCTATAAAAATATTTACAGAGCCCTCACATCCCAGACATAAACTGTTTCAACTCCTTCCCTCAAAATGATGCTATAGCACTGCACACCAGAACAACTAGACACAAGGACAGTTTTTTTTCCCAAACACCCTCACTCTGCTAAACAAGTAATTCCCTCAACACTGTTCAACTGTGACTGTAGGACTGTTAAGTGTTGTACGTTATGATTTTTGATTCTTAACAAATGTATTTTTTCTTTTATGCCCATTGAGAGTATTTACACCAAGACAAATTCCTTCTGTGTCCAATCACACTTGGCAAATAAAGAATTCTATTCTATTCTATTCTATTCTATTCTATTCTATTCTATTCTATTCTATTCTATTCTATAAAACAGTCCTGCCTAAATCGTACTTGCCATTTCCAGTGGGAAAGTTCCAGAACAAATGTCAGCCAGGAGCGTATTTATTTACTCTGCTCTTCCCTCACAGTCACACAGACACACACCGGCCCCTGATGCTTTAACCCTTTTCTTTTTTTAATGGAAAGGGGCATACAAGAGAATTTTCTTCAGAGTCCTGGAACTTGCCTGTGTATGTATTTGCATGGAATGTACAAATCATTTTTAAATGCCTACTCTCTGACATTTGAGGAAGCAGCTCAGCTCCATCAAAATGGGAGTTTTTAACTTCAGCGGACTCTTCCAGAAAGATCTGAGGGGGCAGATAATGCCCTCAGGCTCTGAGATGCCAGTGCCTAATATACTGTAATTTCAGGACCGTAGAGACTTTGTCAGTTTTTTTCATGAGACATTGCTTGGAGTTGCTGTCACAGTCTGCCAAGAACTAATTAGAAAGAAGCTGTTTTTGACGGGCTGGATTTATAAGAGCTGGCGGACATGGCAGTCAAGTTAATTATTCTATCAATTTGTAATTTTAAAAAAAAAACATACGCCAATAATTTGATTTTCAATAGGTTGATGATTAGAGGAATTGGACGTTTTAAACTAATATTAATGAGAAAGGGTCAGACTGGAATATTAGAGCTTTCCATGTGGGAGATGTGGGTGTATGCATTTGTTGTAGCCAAGTGGACTTTTTTTTTTTAAAAAAATGACAGGTTTTCAATTATGGTCATGTGACTCTGCTCCCAAAGAGACCCACTGAACTGAGATTAGTGAGTTGGAGCAGAGACCAGAGGTGGCATTCAGCAGGTTCTGACCAGTTCTGGAGAACCGATAGCGGAAATTTTGAGTAGTTCAGAGAACTGGCAAATCCCACCTCTGACTGGCCCCGCCCCCATCTCTTCTCTGCCTTCTGAGTCCCAGCTGATTGGCTGGGTCTTCTTTGGTTGCCCTGCACAGGAGAATGGAGCTGGAAAGCAGGTTAGTGGGGTGGGGAGGGAAGGGGGATTTTGCAGTAAGCTTTCCCTGCCATGCCCACCAGGCCGCGCCCACCAAGCCATGCCCATAAAACTGGTATTAATTTTTTTTTAATCCCACCGCTGAATGTATCTTATTATTTCCGCTACACTTGGTCTTCTTTCCTGCACCCATTTTCTTCAAGTGGGTTAGATTACTATGCGTTGATCAGTCCTAAGGTGTCTTCTGTCTTCTTTCAATTTATGGTCTCTGGATTTAAATATAAAAAAAGGTGTGCAGGGGAAAAAAAAAGTGTGTATTGTGTTTCATCTCTTCTTTGCAAAAAGTCCTTGTGGAGCCATCACTCATTTCCGAGCAATGAATGTGTATGAATTCCACTCCCCAGAGTTTTACCTGTCAGATCCCGTAAATATCCATTTCTTGTGAACAAATGCCAACACGTAAAACGAATAACACTTGACTTCTTTGTCCGTCACCTACTCCTGATGCAAATACGTATCACTGTAGTTGCGTGCCTCTCAGGGATAAACATTTCTTGTACAAAATTAGCTGTGAGGTGAACGTTTTGGAACTCTACCATTGTAAGAAAGGGCAACAAGGCTGCCTTTTAGCTGTCCTTATGCCTCCTCCTGTGGAGTTATTTCTGGCTTTGGCCTTCTGTCCCCAAAGAAAAAAAAAGGCCCTCAAAAGCCGATAAGGTTTAAATGCTTTTGGTTATCAGAGCAGGAGCTGAACTTCGTTTGAAAAGAGGACAGTCTCTGAAAAGGAGATTGTAGGCAGGTAGTTATATGTGCCCACCTTGTGGCTTAATTAACTGACTATATTTAGAAGAAGCTGAAATTCTTATAGCTTCTCAGCAATAAGGATTTTTTTTTTTAAAAAATATTTTTTTGCCCCAGCATGGAAGAAAAATGTGCTGGTTTCCTTGCCTTCATATGAGGTGCTCTTGAAAACTAGGTCATGTCTCTGTTGATGTCAATGGGATTGAAAAGACCAACATAATTCTTTCTCTAAAACAGAGCTGAGTGGGGAGAGAAATGCTATGAGTACAGTGGTAGTAAATGTCACTGATCCTCTTAGTGTCCTTCTAACCAGGCTGGGGTTTGTAAAGCATGCTTTTTCTTGAATCTCCCCTTGTCAGTTTTTAATTCCCCAGATTGCAGTCATGCTTAATGATAAGAGACGATGCTTGTTAACATTTATTAGTAGGAGGGGATGGTTCCAGTAATCTCCTTGGGGAGATCAATAGACTAGAATAATGAAAATATGACACGTGTGTGTGTGTGTGTGTGTGTGTGTGTGTGTAAGTGTGTGTGTGCAAATGTTAACCTTCTAATAATATTCAGTACACTGAATAAGATATTCAGTACATTGTTCAACACAGGGCTATCTACAGGGAAGGAAGGAAGGAAAGAAGGAAGGAAGGAAGGAAGGAAGGATGGAAGGAAGGAAGGAAGGAAGGAAGGAAGGAAGGAAGGAAGGAAAAGAAAGAAAGAAAGAAAGAAAGAAAGAAAGAAAGAAAGAAAGAAAGAAAGAAAGAAAGAAAGAAAGAAAGAAAGATGGCAACTGTTTGGTATATATCATAACATATAAATGTTTTCTTAAGTTTGAAACAGCTGTGAAAGCTTGACACACAGACGAACCCAATACACAAGCTTGATGATGGCAGATGAGATTCTGTTGAAACGTCGCTACAACTTTAAAAGCACTACTATAATGACGTGGGAAAATACCCGAAAAAAGTTGCGACTGGTCTATCAGGGCAACCTGGTCTACTCAATTATGGAATGGAGTCTACGGCTTCCATTTTTGCTTTTCAACCCCAATCCCGGGGCCTTCGCAGGCAGTCACTTTCACAACAAATGATTTTTGTGTTAAATTTATGTATAGAAATAAAGGGACACTAATACAGATCTGTTTCAAGCCATTTAGCTCTCATCAGCTTAGAGGTTAATGCATCTACCTAATAGTGCAAGCAACCTGGGTTTGAATCCTAGAAAGGATATGGCTAGCTGATGAGAGCTAAATAGATCTATACTAGGTAAAGGTAAAGGTTCCCCTCACATATATGTGCTAGTCATTTCCAGCTCTAGGGGGTGGTGCTCATCTCCATTACAAAGCCGAAGAGCCAGCGCTGTCCGAAGACATCTCCATGGTCATGTGGTCAGTATGATTAAATGCCGAAGGTGCACAAAATGCTATAACCTTCCCACCAAAGTGGTCCCTATTTTTCTACTTGCATTTTTACATGCTTTTGAACTGCTAGGTTGGCAGAAGCTGGGACAAGGAATGGGAACTCACTCCAATACATGGTGCCAGGGATTCCAACTGCCGATCTGCTGACCTTTCTGATCGACAACCTCAGCGTCTTAGCCACTGAGCCACCGCGTCCTTCTAGATCTATAACTAGTCTTCCTTTATTTCTTTGTTGGTTAAAAACATGAATTTAACACAAAGCTTCCTCTCTTTCCATACCCATTTGAACAATTTTCAAGGATGGGACGGATTGAAAAAAGTTGAGATAGGGTATAACCAAATCATTGCCAAATCTGACCAGCTAAGGAAAGACTCATGTGCCTTGGCATATAGTTATGCCAGCCACATGACAGCTAAAGCATCTTTGGACAATACTTTGCTTCCTCAGATAAGAAATACATTTGAGCCTCTTCCCCCAGCCCTGTCTTTTAAAACTGGACACAACTGGACAGGGGAAATCTTCATCTTTTTAAATGAAATGTTAATGCTTTTTTACTATCCAGGATGACCATATTAAGAAAGCAGTGTCAGTGGCAATTTAAAAGACAAAGGGGATAATTTTGGACAAAAATACACATTTGGTTAGAAAATATGCCAGGAAAACATGTAGATCTTAAACCTGAACTTTTTTATTAGGTATAGTACCAGAAAAAAAAGATAAACAAAGTGTATATTTAATATTACATGTATTAACAGCAATATTTGCTCAGCGTTGGAAAAATGAATAAATAGCACTAGATGAAGAGATAATTAAGAAGATATTGGACTGTGCAAAATAGACAGACTTACACTGAAGATCAAACAGAAAGAAGAGACAGAATAATACCAGACATGCGATTTATTTTTATCAATGGCTGTAAAAAAGGGGTAAAGATTAGGAATATAATTTGTATTGTTAAGCAAAGAAAATAACCCAGACAACATGGTTGCTTATTAAACACTAATTACATGTAATAGTAATAAAAATCAATAAAACTTAAATAAATAAATAAATAAAAATAAAAAAGAAAGGGGATGAAGTAGCAAAAATAAATTTCCAGAGCATGTTCAGGTCATCTTTAAGGAAAGTGAGGAAGAATCATTAGATCCATCTTTGTCAAGGTATGTGTGATGACCCAGGGTGGGATACAAAACAAACACAGTAATAGAAAACAGGTGAAGCCCCTTTTATTCCTTCATTTTGCTTCCAAGCTCTGAATATCTTTGATGGAAGACAAAAAAAAAACTCCCACACAGTTACATGAAGAAGGAAAAAAGCAACACAAACCAGGCAAGATAAGGGCTGGAGGACGTCCACAGATAACATACACTGGGAAGGATGTCAAACTCAGAGAGGAACTATAAACTAGAGATATTTACATGTTTTGTTTCCAGCGTTTGCTAGTATGTAGGGCCATCCTCTTATTCAGTTGTCAAGCTGCAGCCCATGAAGAGGATCAAGGCTCTCTCCTCCTGAGTAGACCATGTCTCTCCCTTATCCTCTCCTCTCTGTGTGCCCTAGGATGGAGAGGGGATGGGCCTGGGTCCTCCTCTGACTGCTTAGCTGGCCTCTGCCCTTCCCCAGCCTCCTCCACAACCTCGGGAGCCAAACTTCCACTCCGCATCGGCTGTTTCTCCTCTACCTCAGAGTCATTCTCCACCAGGGGCATGACAGTATGCGTGTTGTATGAAAAGAAGAAGATAGAACATCTATGGCTCTATTCTTCCCAGCTGGGCCCTAATATAAGATCATTATTCTTTTATTGGTAAGGAATTAACTTAGAATTTATTAACCACTATGTGGCATCAAGGCTTAGTACTAGCTGTAATCTTTCATTGGTTTAATTACTTGGAATGCTCATGGTTCTCATATGTCAAGTTTTGATTCAATGAAAGATATAAACTATCTCTGTTCTCTCGCGAATTTAGTCTCTGGACTTTTATTTAGCTACCCCATTAATCTAAGAAATAAATAGAACTGAAGGCTTTGATTCAATGAGAAGCATAAACCACTTCTGTTCTCTCGTGGATTTAATCTCATGAGATATGTGTGGTTTTTTTTAACCTACCCCAAGGGTCTTCAAACTTGGCAGGTTTAGGACTTGTGGATTTCAACTCCCAGAATTCCTGAGCTAACATGACTGGAGGAGGAATTCTGGGAGTTGAAGTCCACCAGTCTTAAAGCGGTCAAGTTTGAAGTCACCTGACCTACTCCATTACTCTAAGAATAAATACAGTCAAAACTAAGCCCCACAGAAAAGCACCTGCACTTGAAGTAATTGTCAGCTTTGTGACTTTCCCCACAGAACACTCTGTGTCTTAATAACCATCCCAAAAAGGTGGCGATTAAAATAAAAATGTCCTAAATCCTTTTAATCTGACATTCATGATTCTATGGCTAGCTGCTCTTATGTGTCTTTATTCCTGGGCTCTTCAGTTTAAATAAACTTGTGATCACAGACTGGTGTCTAGTGAAAAAAACTAATGAGATTTAGCCTGCTTTAGATACTGCTCTATTTTCCAAGTCAATTCAAAATTGTCACCAGATTTCCAGGTGTTAGCTATGGTGGAGGAAGGCTTGTGTACAATTAAGGTTCTTGCAGCTTCAGTAACCTTTCTTGAGTCTGTCAGATTGCATTAAGGACTTTGAAGAAAGTACTTTGCTTTCTTCATGGCATTTCAACTTGACTACTCTATGTGTTGCTACACTTAAAGAGAGAGAGAGAGAGACAGAGAGAGAGACAGAGACAGAGACACAGAGAGAGACAGAGAGACAGAGACAGAGAGATGGAGATGGAGAGAGAGGTGGGGGGAGGGAAGGAGGGGGAGGACATCCAACTATAAATTGGAACTGAAGCAAAATGGGTCAGTTAGACAGCCATGCAAAATCACAGAGTCATATCATTTTTAACAAAAAGTTCCAGGGGACAATTACTTACCAGAATTATGGAAATTTTTGGTGTTTATTTATTTATTTTTATTTGTTTGTCAAACATGTACAAGATAGCAGGTATAAGTATGAACATAAACATGAACAAGGAAATAAATGCAGATAAATGGGGACAGTAAGACAGGGACGGTAGGCACGCTGGTGTGCTTATGCACCCCGCTTTAAGGACCTCTTGGGAATGGGGTGAGGTCCATGGTAGACAGTTTGAGGTTAAAGCTGTGAGGGTTTGAGGCTGTAACAATGGAATCAGGTAGAGCATTCCAGGAGTTGACCACTCTGTTGCTGAAGTCATATTTTCTGCAATTGAGTTTGGAGTGGTTTATCTTGAGTTTGTCAGTGTATTGTGGTTGAAGCTGAAGAAGTCATTGACAGGTGAGACATTGTAGCAGACAATTTTGTGCACTATGCTTAGATCTGTGCAGGTGGCGCAGTTCTAGATTGTCCAGGCCCATAATTTCAAGCCTGGAGGCATAGGGAATTCTATTGTGAGTGGAGGAGTACCACTGAACCTGCTCGATCGTGTTAATGTCCAATATACTGTATGGATTCCAGGCAGATGAGCTGTGTTCAGGAACTGGTCTGGCAAAGCTTACTTGGAATGCTCTAAGCAACATAGAGCTTGACTAAATGGAAAGTACATGCCCATTATACAACCATCCAGACTACAAAAGGAGTTGTGTTTTTGAAGATGCTTCCTGCATTTGTGTCTGCAACATGATGAAAGTAATCTCCGGCAATAGCCCTGCCCCCTTGTATGGGTTTGCAATGTCATGATGCAGCTTGCATCCCATTGATGTAGCGAAAGCACTTAGACTTATATACTTAGATATATACTTTCCAGCCCTCTCTAAGTGGTTTACAGAGTCAGAATATTGCCCCCAATAATCTGGGTTCTCATTTTACTGACCTCGGAAGGATGGAAGGCTGAGTCAACTTTGAGCCGGTCAAGATTGAACTTGCGATACTGCATTCTAACCATTCTAACCATTCTAACCATCACAGTTCCTGGTGTAATGCTGTTTTTGTGATTCTCCCATCCCATTGATGCTATGGCCTGTCTGTCTTTTGTACAGAAGAGGACTTTATTCAGAGTTGTGCACAGGCTACAGAGCATGTCCCTTCAAGCAATACTATACGTATGTACCTACCTTTTCAGCATTTAAAAACGCTTCCCATTCTGCCTGGGAAGACTTAAATGAATTTAGCATTCCATTTGTTTCTAAACCTTTAGATGATGTTTCTAAAATTTGTAGGTGTCCTGAGTGATTGAGCAGAAAGGTGGACTACAAATCAAATCAATGCATGATTTGTATTTGTTTGGTTCCAATTATCTGTTAAAAATTGAATAGATAGATAAACCAATGTGATTTTTAATTGAATCCCCAAGCAATTGCTACAGAATTTTTCTCATTTTTTGAAGGACCTTACTAAAACTTCCTAGAAATTCAAAACTGTTCACAATGCATGGTCGCTCTTGTTTTACTTTTCTCAAAATAAGAAAATTTGTTTGCAGAGGTGTCATCATTAATGCTACCTGTCTACCCAGTTGTGACAGGTACTCACTGGAAAATCTTCAGTCTTCCCCAATTTTTAAGAAGCACAACATAACTTTACAGTCAGGAAATAAGAAAAAGACAAGAAAAGATCACAATAATTTAAATTTTCTAGTTCTTCTGCTATAGATTTCTTCTAAAGGAAAACAATCCATAATATGATATATTTCAGGTTAATTAGTTTAATCCATTTTTAATTAAGTTGGTGTTTCCATGCCAACAAATGGGTTTCAAATGGGTTGAGATCTTGACAATGCAGAGTCTGCTCAAAATTTAATTACTTGAAATCATTTTTATTTTCATATTCCATTAGTTAAGTTTTGAAATGACAAAGGGCAGGCACACATAGGTTTTCTGACAGGTTGTTCTGTTGTATAGTTTCTATCTCCAGTTGAAAATGATTTTACCTTTTCTGCTAATACTTATACAACTCACTTTTTAATCTACCTTATACCAGCACTGTTGAAATAATAAATGATGATACATTAAGCAGCCAATTCCCAGATCTGTTCTTGGCCTTATTTATGCAAATGAAACAGAAATATCCAAACATCACCACAATCATAATTTCTGAGAGATCTCAGAATAAAGATATCTATGGATTCTATTTTAGAGAATCCTTTCTATGTTTATTTGTGTCCTACTATTATGCCCTGAATGTTTTCCCAGAATCCTGGGTAGTACTATAAAGTCACAAATTATGGTACTGTAATACCATAATCTGTATAATACAGTGATTTGGGTGATGATGATGAAAACAACAATAACAATAATATAGTAATAGTAATAATGAATATATTATTTATGAATAATATAATAAATATAATTTATATTATATATTAAATATAATTTATAACAACATATAATACATAATAGAAAATACCATGATTTGTGTACTTCATATATAAAAAATAATCTGTAGAGGTACAGAATTAGGTGAAAGCTGGTTCAAGTAACTCTGAGAGGGATCTTGGGAATTTTAGTGGAAAATCACTTAAATAAAAGCTTGCAGGAGCCAAAAAAGCCAATGCAATCCTAGGTTGCATAGAATCAAGAAAAGTGAAGTATTAATACCACTCTAAAAAGCCTTAATAAGACTACATTTAAAATGCTGCATCTAGCAGTAGTCACTACAATATGCTGTATAAAAGGTGTTGAGACTCTGGAAAGATTGCAACAGAGATGATTCGGAGGCTAAACCATATAAAGAGTTGCAGGAATTGGATTGATCCAGTCTAGTGAAAAGAAGGACTAGGGGTGAGGTGATAGCAGTATTCCAGTATTTGAGGGGTTGCCAGAAAAAAAGAGGGGGTCAACTTACTTTCCAAAGCACCAGAAGGCAAGATAAGAAACAACGGACAGAAACTAATCAAGGAGAGAAGCAACCTAGCATTAAGAAGAGGCTTCCTAACAGTGAGGTCAATTAACCAATGGAACAGAAGTTGCCTTCAGAAGTTGTGGGTGCCCCATCACTGGAGGCTTTTAAGAGGAGATTGAGCCATGGTGACACAGTGGTTAGAATGCCGTACTGCAGGCTACTTGTGCTGATTGCCGGCTGCCTGCAGTTCAGCAGTTTGATTCTCACAGGCTCAAGGTTGACTCAGCCTTCCATCATTCTGAGGTCACTAAAATAAGGAGCCAGATTGTTAGGGGCAGTATGCTGACTCTGAAAACTGCTTAGAGAGGGCTATAAAGCACTGTGAAGTGGTATATAAGTCTAAGTGCTATTCCTATTGGACAACTATTCATGTGAAATAGTGTAAGGTCAAGGGATTGGCTTAGAAGACCTCCAACACTGTTATTCTGTTATTATCATTATGATCTAAAACTGTTGAATAAATGGTTGAAGAAAGGGAGGGGGAGTTTGTCTGGTTGGAGAGACCTCATTGTTACATCTAACATTGTTCTTCCAAGGTGTGCCCAGTAATTCACAAGAAAGCTGTCAATGTTCCAATGAAACTCCCCATTTCATTCAGCACTCAGAAACAAAGTTCGTGCAAGTAAGAATTTATTGAAGAAATCATATTAGCACAACTGAACCTGAACATTCCAGGTTTTCCCTTCCCAAATGAAAATCAAACTCCATCCCCTGCACCTACCTGTCCACCGCATGGTCCAATCAACTGCCGTCCCAACTGGAGACATTCCTCCAGACACTCCTCTCCAGGTGCAGGGTCACTTGTCCTTGACTTTAGGAGAAGAATGTTGTTATGTCTAATCATCCACCTCTCTATGAAATCTCCCCTCCCAAATTCCCAGACACAAAGATGTGGCAGCCTTGAAGCTTCTAAGTAAAATATGGCTTTCAAAACTGACAAAAGCGACACAAGCTTTCTCCAAACTGGGATCTCTTAGCTTCATTGGCCATGATTTCCAGGAACTGAATTCATGGAGTCCCAAATCCTGGAGGGCCACAACTTGGAGAAGGATATACAACTGTGTTGTCTTTATTTCTTTTTTTCCCCATATAACTGAGGAATGGCTGGTTCAATTAAGAAGATGAACATTCCTGAGCTTTAAACTAAAATTGCAAATCTGATTAAGACTAGGATGTGACACAGAATGAGCTTCTGTTGCCATTGATTTTTAAGTAGATTGAACTAATTACTTCAGATGACTGGAATTCAATTGTTGAATACCAAATGCAAAGCTCCCCTCTGATGGGGCATCTTTCTGTGTCCCTCATCGTGTTTCACAGTGTTTTTGCCATCGAAATACAAATTTCCGAGAGGAGAAAAATATCTAATCTCCTCAGGAACAAAGTGAATGTAGACATCCAGCTTATCAAAGGAAGTCAATCAATAAAATTATGCAAATCTCCCCCATAAGATACCTAATCCATGCTTTAAAAAAAAAAGACAAAAAACTCTGAACATCATGCTAGTCTCAAGCTAATTAATTGTAATGACAGGATATGAAAATTTGCCAGTCTTCAGACAAAGAGCATTTTAAGGTCCAACATCCAAAAAGCTTTCCTAAAATTTGAAATGTATGTGATGCTATTCTTAGGCAAGATGTCTCAAGCGGAATGAGGAGTAGATTTCTCTTTAAAAAGAAAAAAAAAAACTGAAGTTAAATTTGGCTGTTTACAAATATAGCGAGCTTTCCAGTTCTCTCCTCAAAGCACTAGGGTAGTTTCAACGCGCCAACAGAATTGTGCAGTCTTGCCACAGATTTCATTACACCACGGAATACTGTTGCAATACTATGGGTAATAAAATTCCACTTCAGTAAAGAAGTTGAAGAAACAGTGGGCCACCTAGTTATTTTCCCCAAGAAGTCTGCACAAGACTGACTGCAAACAACAGCTACAAACAACAGCACGACAAAATAACATTGGAATATCTGCAAGATATAGCAACAGAAATAGCACTTAGATTTATATACCACTTTACAGCTCTCTCTAAGCAGGTTTACAGAGTCACCATCTTGCCCCCAACAATCTGGGTCCTCATTTTACTGGCCTTGGAAGGATGGGAGGCTGAGTCAACCTTGACCCCGCGAGACTCAAATTGCCAAATTGCTGGCAGCTGGCAGTCAGCAGAAATGCCTGGAATGCTGCATTCTAACCGCTGCACCAACGCAAATATTGTTTTCCCGCAAGCAAGAATTGGTGGGATCATTAAATAGACAAAGTAATAGAAAATGAAGACACTAAAATACTCTGGGGCTTTAGAATTCAAACACTCAAACACATGCCACACAACACCCCAGACTTAGCAATTGTCAATAAGAAAGACAAAAGTGTCTAGATGCTGGATGTGGCACTAACTGGAAACAGCAGAAGAGAAGAAAAAGAACTGGAGAAAATAAAAAAAATCAAACAGAGATAGGATGACGGTGGCAAAAGGAAGCAAAGATAGTACCAAGAGTAATAAGCACTTTGGGTGCAATTCCAATGCATTTGGAGCCTCACTGAACACTATCGGCATTGACAAAATCACCATCAGTCAATTGCAAAAGGCAGCTTTCCTTGGAACCTGTGACAACACCTTTAATACCATCAAATAACAACATTTGCTTATCCCAGGACATTGGAAAGGAATAGATAAGTGTAGAAAAAATACCAAATTCAATCTAAACATCTGTCTAGTTGTGCACCCAACCATCATAATAAAAACACATATGCTACCCAGCTCCCCTGAGACCTTGAAAAATGCAAAGTGCTGTCTCCAGTGTTTACTGTCATTTCTCTTTGACTTAAGAATCGTTCAGCTTCATCCCTGTCAATATATCTTTATCACGAATCCATAATCGTGGAACATGTAATGCTATAGGCTTGGGAAGGGTGTTGGATTAGAAGACCTCCAAAATCGCTTCCAGCTCTATTCTGATTAAAGAATGATCACAGAAAAACAGCTGTTAAACTTATACAAAAATGTAAAATATGCAGCCTAACCAATCATTATTTTAGAGATGGCCTGCTAATTTGTTCACTAGATTTGATAAGCTCCCTTCTTGTCTATATCCTATCAATATGGACACTCTGCTTGGGTTGTACACATGGTTATTGGCAAATATAACTTATATTATTCTAGTTATGAGCTACCTCCTTTAACGAACTGTAGGATTGTATGCAACTTGGCAAACATCCTGTATGTGAATTGGCCTTCACAGAGAAGATGTCATGCCCTTGTTAGAGTCAGACTCTGAGGGAGAGGAGGAACAGCCGACAGGGAGTGGAGATTGTGGCTCTGGAGGTTGTGGAAGTGATTGGGGAAGGGCAGAGGCCAGCAGGGCAGCCAGAGGAAGAAACAGGCCCATCCCCCCTTCATCCTAGGACATGCAGGGAGGAACAGAGAAGGAAACAACTTGGCTAATGAGAGAGGAAGTGGCCATGATCACCCTCATTTGGTTGCAGCTGGGGAGAATAGTATATAAGAGAGGCAGTTAAAACACAGCATTGCTAGCAGCAAAGTGTGTTTTATTTTGGGCTGAAGTTATCTTGGTTGGCATCCTTCCAACAGACTGTGCCTTATTATCTCCTTGAAGTTGGTAATTACTTCTCCTGGTCTGTTGTGGAAATTCAATCATTGTAGTTTGTTTTGGTTTTTTATTTTATTTCACCTTCATCTGCTCATTGAATTCAGACTGTATTGCTTTCTTTTGAAGACTATTTTTGAATAAATTTAATCTCCGACTGAGAATTATTGAACAGTGGGGCCAAACTGGAGGAATTAAAGGACATCTATTTACGTTTTGGATTTTATTACGTTTGTGTTACAATCCGGGTCATCACAGAAGATGTCCGGCTCAATAGCACTGCATTAGTAGTTCACTGCACATCAGCAAAGCAGTGTATTACTCCCATACCTTTAGCTAGACATATTTGACTGCCAATAGCAAATCAAGCACTGAGAAATGGTAAGGAAAGCTGTCTTTCTGATATTAACTAAGCTTCAAATTAATAGGGTTAGGACTTGGTAGGCTTTACAAAGAGCCTTAGAACCATTAAACATCGAAGCAAGCTATGAATATCCTGTTGTTAATTAATGTTAAACTAACCCTGGGCTATGGGAAATGTCGATTACAGTTACTCACATCAGACTGAGATCCAGATGTATGCCATCTAGAAGCAAAAAAGAAAAGGTAATTGAAAGAGAGAAAAGCTGATACAGAATAAATGAATTGCCCATTTCACAGTGATATGAAAGAGAACAAATGAAATTGTGATTGTTGTTCTAGTCCTATTATGGTCAAAAGTGCAAGAGTTTTCATCTATAGAGATTCTTGGTCATTCAAGCTCTGGTTGTCTCAAAGGTGCTTTTTCAAAAGGCAGCTGGAGTTTCTTTGTTATCCTTGAAGACGTTTTGCTTCTCATCCAAGAAGCTTCTTCAGTTCTGAAGAACTGTACCACAGAACTGAAGAAGCGTCTTGGATGACAAGCCAAATGTCTTCAAGGAAAAGCAAATAAAGTCCAGTTTGTCAAAGTGTTTGCAGCGTGACTACTATTGAAAGACAACTCAGGAGCAAAACACAGGACACAGAGACTTAGACATTTAACAGTGGTGATTTATCTACAAGACAGTTATATACAGAAATATACGTGGTAAGCAAAATAACTTACAAGCAATCAATCTTCTTAACTCTACACGGAGAACTCTGCAATGAATACCGGACACAAGGAGAGACAACACACCCTCTAATGGCTGGCTTATAAAAAACTTCTGTGGACTCATTCTTTGTATTAAAAGAGCAATACCATGCTATGTTGAATCATCCTCAATTGCATCAGCCTTATACTGCATCAGACTTGCAGCAGCTGGCAGCTTTTTAAATCTTATACCTCAACACAGTTGCCTTTTGAAAAAGCACCTTTGGGTGCAACAGTACTCCTAAATACAGACAGGAAGAGAGTTCATTTTTAAAGAAAAAAAATCCCAACTATTCTTTGAAAGGACAAATGCTGAAGCTCAAATACTTTGGCCACAAAAGGAAAGAAGAATTTCTGGTGTTGGGAAAGATGGAAGTCAATAAGAGAAGGGGAAAGCAGAAGATGAAATAGCTAGATAATGTCATAGGCCTTAATGGCACTATGTCTACATGGAGAAAAGTAAGCAATGGGGTCTTGGGGTCAGTAGAAATAGCAATAGCACTTAGACTTATATACTGCTTCTTAGTGCTTAGTGCTCTCTAAGCAGTTTACAGTGTCAGCATATTGTCCCCAACAATCTGGTTCCTTAGATTATAACCCACCTCAGAAGGATGGAAGGCTGAGTCAACCTTGAGACTGGTGGGATTTGAACTGCCAAATTACAGGCAGCCGACAGTCAGCAGAAGCAGTCTACAGTACTGCACTCTAATCCCTGCACCACTGAGGCTCATGTTCTCTTCAATATCTTCATGTATGACTAAGATCAAGGGTCTTCAAACTTGGCAAGTTTAAGACTTGTAGACTTCAACTTCCAGAATTCCTGAGCGAACATGACTGGAGGAGGAATTCTGGGATTTGAAGTCCACAAGTTTTAAAGCTGTCAAGTTTGAAGACCCCTGACTTAGATGAAGGAATAGAAGGGGAACTCATCAAATTTGCAGATGACACTAAGTTGGCAGGAATAGCCAACATCCCAACAGACAAGCTCAGGGTCCAAAAAGATCTTGACAGACTTGGGCCCTATCTAACAAAATGAAATTCAATGTAGAGAAAAGTAAAGTCTTACACTTAGGCAAGAAAAACAAAAGTACATTGGTTAATTGTTCTCACTGTTAGGAAGTTTCAGGTTACTTTTAATTAAAATTTTAATAACTTTAAGAGTTTACTGGTGCTTCGCCCCCCCCCTTTTTTTAAAAAAAAAAACAATTTGACCAGTGAAAAACTAGATTCTAGGTAAAGGTAAAGGTTCCCCTTGCACACAGGTGCTACTCATTTCCAGCTCTAGGGGATGGTGCACATCTCCATTACAAAGCTGAAGAGCCAGAGCTGTCCGAAGACATCTCCATGGTCATGTGGCCGTCATGACGAAATGCCGAAGGTGCATGGAACGCTGTTAGGGACCAAAGGTATCCCTATGTTTCTACTTACATTTTTACATGCTTTCGAACTGCTAGGTTGGCAGAAGCTGGGACAAGTAATGGGAGCTCACTCCGTTACGCAGTGCTAGGGATTCGAACTGCCGAAATGCCAGCCATTCTGATTGACAAGCTCAGAGTCTTAGCCACTGAGCCACCACATCCCTCCATGAGACTAGATTCTAGGGCTCTGTAAATATGCGATTTGAAGGTTTGATTCCAAGGCAGTTCAAATCCCCAAGCTGAATATATTTTATAATTGGAATAGGAAAGTCAATTCAAAGGGTGGATCTATTCAGATGTTTCAAAATTGATTTTGGGCTCTACTGCCTTGAATAGGATCGGCTGCTTCTGAAACTTTTTTTTTAAAAAAAAACGTATTAAATGGACCTGATTTGATAATTTATTTAACCTTCCAAGCTGTGTAAGAGCAGGTCAAACCATCATGTTGTTTCAAGTTTTGCAACTGAGTGGACAATTTGCAAATACAAATTTGCCAAGTTCGGCCTTCAGCCTCCTGGGTCTTTTGGTTTTTTTTTTTAACCTTCTTAAAGATCCTATCTCCTGGTTTTGTCCGGTTAATGATTTGTGTGAAATTCAAAGAAGCAATTTCATCTTTTGGAAGTCACACTATTTGCAGTGCACCATTCTATAAAGCAAGAAAGCAATTCTATTTATTGCTTTCAGTGAGAAATCCTTTATTTATTCAATAAAACCAAGGCTTCTGCCTTTCTCAGGGCAACGCAAGGGAAGAGAGCAGCTGAATTCCAGAAATAAAGCATTCATCCAACTTCAGAAAATGCGTTTATTTGCAGGAAAGAAAGTTTTCAGCAGATAAAGGACATTATGTAGCATTGTTGTCTGCAGCCCTCACTACCCATTACTTCATTCTTGAATTATATGTTCTAAGTTTTTGTTGCCATTGAATGGGGACATTACCTCTGTGTGGAAAAGACTAGAGGAAAAGAAAGATCCTTCCTTCCTTCCTTCCTTCCTTCCTTCCTTCCTTCCTTCCTTCC